>VYXB01005759.1:0-58281 GCA_013397135.1 Pachyramphus minor
CAAATTAGATGTTACCTGAACCTCTTAGGGTGGCCCGACCGTGAGCCTGTCAGGGTAGCTCAACCCTGAGCCTGTGAGGGTAGCTCAACCCTGAGCCTGTGAGGGTAGCTCCACCCGAGCCTGTTAGGGGGGCCTCCCAACCCTGGCCACTGACATCTCCTGATAGTCCTGATAAGCTAGTCCTTGGTCATGTCAGGAGACCTTTCCTCCGCAAATACCCTCTACAGAGCTTAAGGCTAGAGGGTATTGAAATGTGTTGATGACCTAAGCGTCTTTCATCTTTGGGACTTGCCGTTTGAGTGAGTGAATTTAGTGTGTAGAGATTTCTAAGTTAATAATAAAGAACAACAATGTGAATTCGTTATTAAATTTTGCTTAGACAATGAGGAAGAACTTGATATACTTGTGAACTTTTCAACACTTTGAGGGTTTTCAAGTTTTCATACACTCACTCTCTCACTTACAAACTTTTGTGGAGACCTCCTTCCACAAACACACTCTTGAATTTATCTCTTAATGTTTATCATTGAAGTTTAACTAACTACAAATCATAACATTTCTATAGGTTAGAGATAATGTATACATTCCCTATTTTCAAAGCGAATAGGCATTACCGATGTTAAAACTTTGTCATTGGTTTTGCAAAAGTTAGTAAAAAGAAAAAATACAGAGGCTTCATTCTATTAGGTACTGTCAACTACAGGAATGATTCAGAAAACAGTTAGCAAGGTTACTCTCCCCACTCTGCCGCAGTCTACCTCGTTTGCTTTTCTCCCCCCCTTCTCTCACTGGTCGAGCACTGCCTGCCACACATATGCAAAACTGAAACAGTCAGGGTCATTAGCACATGAACTGCAAAAGAAATAAAACTAGTTCTCAACACAGCTAAGTCAGGCTGCAAAAAAAAAGAAAAAAAAAATAGCAAGACAGAAGCCGGGGGGTGTTGGGGGTGTTGCGCAGTTACATGCTGTTACAGCCCCCCCAGAGCAGTGCTACCTGACCCTCCAGGGCAGGCAGCCCTGCGCCCTGCCAGCCCAGCCCACGGCCCGAGACCCCACAGTCCCAACCCATGGGTCATGAAGGGGACGATTGGGGCAGCCTCGACCCTTTAGCCACCACTGCTGCCTCTGCCATTTTCTCTTTCCATCCGGTGGCGGCTTCGCGGCAGCTCCCAGGGCAGCACCAAGGGCCGCCCACCATGGAGATGTGGCGCGAGTTTTGGAAATGTCGGTCCTCCATGCTGGATACACGTGTCTCGTGTGCAGAGCCTCCACTGCCTGGGTAAACGCCGAACGCTCTGTTGAGTCGGCTCCCTTGTTCAAACTTCCCCTCTCCCCCGGTAATGCAGATAAGGAATCAGTCAATGGTGGAGGGAGAGGGGAATGCGTTCCTTTTCCAAGGAGGTTTGCGAAGGTAAGCAAGCTTCATTGTTGTTAGCAACGTTCAATTCAGAAATATTGAGTCGAGTTTAAGGCAACAAATTTTGCAAGGATTGTTCATCAGTCCCTGAGCTCTGCTGTTCAAGCAGGCACTTCATGACCGAATAAGCATGGCTTTGATTCGGAGATTTTTGAGTCCCCATTGTCCCTACTTTTTAACGTTTCAATGGCTATTTTTAAATTATTTACCAAGTTCGTGGCTGCTTCCCCGTTGGTCCAGCCGCTGTGTGACATCTCTGTGCACGATCCACTTCCTCAGCTCGGCCATACTACCTTCACCGTGACAGGAACTGTTACCTCTGTCAATGTCCTCCGGATCTGGGCTGGTAGCTTCTAAATATTAGAAACAGTGGGCTTGGAGCCAGATGTTGGGCGCCATTTGTAGGGATTTGGGGGAGAGGAATTGCCCCCCGCTGCCCATCTCTTGAGGGCAGGGACGGGCGGCGGAGGCACCGATGCTGACAAAAAAAGAGTGCACAGCACGCACAGGGTCCAGCAGTGAAGAGAGGTTTATTCAATTTTCCCTCAGCTTATAAGGCTGCCAGGAGGGATGGGTTTTACCGCTCGGCCAACCAATGAGAAGAGATGGTAGAGTAACCATGGGAACCCAGGAACCGGAGATGGACAGGATTTACATACATGAGGAGTAAAACATAGTACATGAAATACACAATAATAAAAATACAGAGTTAAAAATTTCCAACCCTCGACATTTGCTTAGTGTACATAGCGGTATAGTACTGATCTAATGTGAGACAGAGCTAAGGGTCAGGACCTTCAGAGTGGAATTGCTTGCACCTTCCTTTTCTCATGTGCCATTGAGATGTATAATCGAAATTTCCTTCATTGACTCTTTTACTAATCATTTGAGACTGAAGCACTTGTACAGTTCGTTCAATGTATCTGGAGTAAAATATTGGCTTAGGGTATGATGAATCATTCTCTAGAGGTGTCTAGCTCTTCCAATTTACTGTAGAAAGACCAAGATGACTTTTGGAGGCTAGACACCTTGTTTTCAGAAGATTGGATTCAGAGAGGTGAATCCTACCACCATAGCTTAGTGGATTCTGGACATCAATACCGCAGGCTTTGTTTCAGACAATCTGGAGACTCAGATAGACATATCTCAAGTAGTTTTACTCAGTTTCCTATTTATCTGTGAAGACAGATGGGCTATGGAGTGAATATATGACAAATTCGACTTTCTTGCAAATATCCCTTCTTTGCCAAGAATGCATATATATACAAAAATACATTCTTTCCTTACATTTCAAATAAAACAAGAGATTCAATCACTTCTTTGCAATTACCTTGCTTAAGCAAAAATATATGAATAACTTAGGGACACTTAATCCCAGGATTATAGCATGAAAGATACACTTTTTGAAGAACTCAAACTCATTACTAATCCCAGTTTGCTTTAAAAGTCTATTTATGTTCTTACTTTCATGTGTATCTATGAAAGGCATATTCAGTGGTACTGAAGGTCATTAATGTATTTGAACTTGCAAATATCTTATTATAAATGTCTTATTGGATTTATGCTCCATTTCTGCACATTTTTAAGACATATTTCCTGGATACCCACACAATGCACTAACATACTTTAACTTTTGTATGCCTGGTCCTTTTATGACGAGGTGACCTGCCTGGTGGATGAGGAAAAGGCTGTGGATCTAGTCTACCTGGACTTCAGCAAAACCTTTGGCACCATCTCCCACAGAATATTCCGGGAAAAGCTGGACAGGGGTACTTTGTAGTGGGTTAAGAACTGGCTGGAGGGCTGGGCCCACAGAGTTGTGGGAAATGGTGCTGCATCCAGCTGGCAGCCAGTCACTAGTGGTGTCCCCCAGGGATCAGTGTTGGGCCCAGTCCTGTTTAATATCTTTACTGATGACCTGGATAAGGGGACTGAGTGTACAATCAGCAGATTTGCAGATGACACCAAGTTGGGGGAGAGTGTTGATGTGCTGGAGGGTGGGGAGGACTCTACAGAGGGACCTGGAAAGGATGGATAGATGGGCTGAATCCAGTGGTATTGTGTTTAACAAGACCAAGTATTGGGTCTTGCACTTTGGCCACAATAACCCCCTGCAGAGCTACAGGCTGGGGACAGAGTGGCTGGAGAGCAGCCAGGTAGAAAGGGACCTGGGGGTNCCCTCAGTTTAGGAAGGATGTTGAGGTGCTGGAGTGTGTCCAAAGAAGGGCAATGAGGCTGGTGAGGGGACTCGAGCACAATTGCTGTGAGGAGAGGCTGAGGGATCTGGGGTTGTTTTTAGCCTGGAGAGGAGGAGGTTCATGGGAGCTCTTATCAGTCTTTACAACCACCTGAAAGGAGGTTGTAGCCAGGTGGGGGTTGGTCTCTTCTCCCAGGCAACTAGTGACAGGACAAGAGGGCATGGTCTTAAGCTGTGCTGGGGGAGGTTTATGTGGGACATTAGGAAGAAGTTCTTTACAGAAAGAATGATCAGACATTGGAATGGGCTGCCCAGGGAGGTGGTGGATTCGCTGTCCATGGAGGTGTTTAAGAATAGACTGGATGTGGCACTTCGTGCCATGGTCTAGTTGAGAGGGTGGTGTTGGGTCATAGGTTGGACTCGTTGATCTCAGAGGTCTTTTTCAACCTGGATCATTCTGTGATTCTGTGATTGTGGTTATCACATATCTAAGCGTTTGCTTTGATGGTTCAAATTTGCTCTCCAAAACTGGAGGCCAGGGAATCATAAATGTCTTTCTGTTGACTTCTTGGATCAATGTGACTACTTTTCTTTTATGTTACAATTTTTTTTGGTCTACAGAATGGATAATGTGAATGTTTGAATATCTGAAAAGTATTTCTGGGAAACTATTATCGCCACCTTAAAACAAACACTTTATTGCAGTTACTGTCAATTAACCTATCACAGTCTATGACTAGAATCAAATGTGGGAATCTACTTTGAAACTAACAATACATGAGTGCTAATTTATCAATAGAAAGAGTTTTCATACCGTTCAAAAATCTTAGGGTGACTTGTGCAGATGGATATGTCTGTACATCAGACACTCAGCATTAGGTCAGATGAATTCCACACTAAAATATTAAATATGGCCCAATTCATATTATTGTGTAACAAATATTACTTATGTTGTATTTTAGAAATAGTATAAGAATAATTTTAGCTGTTGTTCACATGCAAGATCATTTGCCATTAAAACTACTTCTAACAAAATACTGCAACAGTCACATTAGATTATAGTTTTGTTCAGTTCTTTTTCTTTATCCTCTTTATTCACAACAGGTAATAGTCAAGGTCAAATTTCTTATTAGTATGCTAAAACACACTGCTCTTGCTCAGGAGTTAGTCTAATAACTTATGTGTGTGGAAGTTGTAAATCTCTGGCACATTTAAAATTTGGATTCTTGGTGTTAAGGAAGGCAGCGCATAGCCTCAATTTTGCTTTGTTTTGCTTGTATGATTAAAAGGGAGCTTTTTAATCTTCCTTCCAGATCAGATAGCTGATGTTGTCATATCTAGAATTCCTATTTCTGAAGTAGAAAGTCTTTCTGATTTCAGAATCTTCTGGGGCTATTTTCCAGATCCTCTCTTTGGCAGCATAGCCTTACTACCAATTTGCCCAAGGTATATGAAGTACTGGAACTAAAAATTCTCATGGCATTCTGATTCTTAAGGCATCAGAAGAGTAATCCTTAATGAGGAACTGATATTCAATGTACAGTTTCTGGTTTATATGCAAAAGTGTGTCAAAAGAGGCAGTCATCCAGTGTTGTCAATACACCCCTGACTGCAGCTCTGGTCATTTGTCCGATTCTCAGCTCCATCTCACACATCTAGCATGATTAGAAAGTCATGAGGAAGGAATCCTCCCAGATCGTTGTAGCATTTCTTCTACAGTTTCTTTCAGAAGTCTGAAAAATCCTGAGCCAATAAGAGCACAATATCCCTCACAATCACTTGTGAAGGTTTTCCCATTAAACTTTAAGACCAAAATGTCCTGATTAGCCAATAAAAGCTTTCAGGTTTTTCACATCAGGTTTTCCAATTAAAACAGAGTTTTCTTTTTTCTGTTCCATGATTTAAACTCCTTACAATCAAGCATGCCTAGTTCTTAGAGTCACAGAGTCTTTGAAAAGATGAGTTTCATACAACTACTTAGGTGTGCTTGCCAATATCTGCAGAAAGCCGAGGACAATGATATGTACCAGGAAGTGTATTTATTTGTCAGATATTATGAAACTATGAGCAAGATATCTTCACTGTCAACATTATTAACTGTTATTTTGTCTTGTAGAGCATGTTAAAAGCCATGCCCAATGTACAGATATGCACAAACTAGTTTGTCTGTCCATTCCAATGAGTCCATAATTCAGTAGACCCAGGGCCTTGTAATGCGTATATATAACCACTATTTATTTATTTATTTTGAGAAGCATCTAAACATGAATTTATAGTCTGCAGGACTCACTTTTTGGGTGAACCTTCATCTGCACAGAACTTAGTATTTTCTTATACTCTTAAGGACATCTGCATTCAACTGCTCATTTACATTTTTTCATATTTTATTTTTTATGTTCTTTTGGTAAATAATAGGAAAAGGAAAAGGCTATGTCAGAAAGAGACTGATAAATTTGCATCTGGATCTTCAGGTTTTGTTTGTATTTAATTTATTTCTTAGCTTAGTCTCTTAGACCTCTTAAAGTTTTTGAAAATTTCCCATTGTTTAGTTCTTTGACTAAATGCATTGTGAAGCTGAAATTTTTTTCTCTTTAGCTTAAACAGGTGGTGAGTTTACCCCTGGGGGTCATCATCTTCAACTGAGCTTAAAACAAATTTGATTTATGATTGTGTTGTGACAGGTGGGCATTAAGAACTTCGTTTACTACATTTTTTTTCATCACACTCTGCTTCCTCTTAAATTATTCATAAAACATAAAGATGTCTGTTTGGTTAACATTCAAGCTCAAATTGAACTTTCTTTTTTTAATCTTTTAGTTTCCCGCTAAGTAACTTGGGAGAAAATATAATTTTAGGTGGAAGAGGTTCACTTCTCTTTCTGCAGAAATAAAAATCATAAAATTAGTGACACAGAGATATAAAAACCCAACAAGACTACTGAAACAGCACCATAATATACTAGATATCTGGCACTGTGGGAATGGTGGCTGTAAAAAGAGGTAATACACTCTGCATTACCCAGGTACAAAAAACCTCAACACTGCAGACCAAAAGACATAATTCCATTTGCTCTGTTGTGTAGGAAATTTGCCGTGAAGTATCTAATATCTTCTGGAAGGCAGATAGAGCAGATCATAAGCAATACAGGTGTGTGCATTGGTGTCATAAATTTATTACATCAGTGACAGTGCTGTTGATGAAAGGACATTCTCTTCTGGACCTGAGCCTTAAAAAGAAGGAAGAGCTGGTTGGGGATTTTGGCTGTTGGTTGCAGTGGCCATGAGATGGTGGAGTTCAGGATCCCAAGAGAAGGGATCAAGGCAAATCAGCAGGATTCCAAAATCAGACTTCAGGAGAGTGAACTTCGACTCGTTTAGGGGCCTTCTTGCAAGAATCATGTGGGAAACCACACTAGAGAGAGTATGGTTTCAGGAGAGTTTGGTTTCAAATGTCACTTCCTCCACTGTCCATTCCAATGAGCAATCAAGCCATAGTGACAGGACACATGCATGGATGAACAAGCTGCTCCTGATTCAACTCAGGCATGAAAAGGACAAAACTAAGAGGTGGAAGCACAGTCAGGTGACCTGGAAGGAATGCAAAATCCCAGAATTATAAACCAGCTGAAATCGATCAGCACCTCCGAACATCATTTAGTCCAACTGTCCTGCTCAAAACAGGGTCTTCTATAGGAAGTGGCACAGGGCAGTGTTCAGCTGGGTTTTGAATATGTCCAAAGGTGGACATTCCACAGCCTCTCTCTGTGACCCATTCCTGTGTTCGGTCACCCTAAGTCAATCCCCACAGTCAGACACCTATGCTTGATGGTCATATATTTTAAAATATTGCACTTAATTAAACAAACAAAAAAAAAAGGCTATGCTTTTCCTGATACCCAGGAGTGGGATATAATCTCTGTGTTACAGATATATTTTTTCACGTCTATTTTTCTAGGAGTAAAAAAAGTAGTGCCTAACTTTTGTGTACAGAAGATGGTGAACAGTTAGGTATCTTTGAAGGCCTCTAGAGAGAGTTCCTGCCTGCCTAGTTTCAGGTGCTTAAATTAGGCAGACTGATGCCTTCTCAGAGTGTGTCAATTGCTAGAGATGAATCACTGTAAAAGAATGCATAGAGGAAATGAATCTGGGAAGCCCCAACTTATTTTCCTTCCAACAGCAATTTCTTTAAAAGAATATGAGTATTGTATGAGTTTCATTGAATAAATCAGTTTGCTCATTCTATCCCACACAAATATCTATAAACCAAAAAGGCTATTATTTTTTACTGCACTCAATCCCATTCATCTACTTAGGTGCATTGCTGAGCTACTGCTCTGCTTTGAAAATCTTGACATGTGATGATCTAATCTTTTGCATGAAAAGTGAATAGCTGTATGGGCCACTTCTGCCATTAATATTCGGATAAAACCTGAACACCATTGATTCCAACTTGTTACCTCAAAAATCATCAGCTTGTGCTCATATAACTGCTGCAGAACAAATTGCTCTTCAGTCCACACTCCGAGTATGTATCTTGAGGCATAAAATTTCATGCCTTGAAGACATAGCAATAAAGGTAAGAAAACACCCTGCCCTTTCACAGGGCTGCTGGTGTCCATACCCAGTGCTTTGGTGATGTTATCACCTACCACCTACCACCAGTTATGAGTATAGTAACTGGAAAACCTTCTTATATGAAAATATAATCTTAGTAGTAGCAATAAAACTGAGTTTAAATAAATAATTAGAATCCGAGCTTATCCCAGCAGTGATACAAACTGATATAGTAGTTTACATCTTACATTTGTACTGCCTCCCTGTGAGACAGTAGCTTTCAAGTAGACCTGGTAACTGTGACACTGTTTTCACCATACAAGACCAAGAAGTTTAGGGTTACTGGAACCTTCAGAGATGATTGGGAGAGCATCAAGTTATTGTTACAAAGGTAGCTGGTAAGCAGAAGCCCATCAGAGCCTAGTTTTCATCTGAACTTTGTTGAAAAGAAACTGGCCAATTTTTTGACATACTTTAAGAACAACATGATTTTTTTTTCTCAGAATTTTTTTACATTTTACTAAGTCTTCCCTATCCACTAATCAATAAAAATGGTTTACACTGGTTTTACATGCTTCCTTGGCCTGTAAAAAAACTTTCATCCTTGGGATGAAGTATGAGTAAGGATGACATAATTTGCCCTATAATACCCACTATGGTACAATAAATCCATCAGCCATGGAATAGCAATCCACAACCTAGAGGGAAGTGCCTTTTTCCATAATTATTTATTAGATATTCACTTTCTTCGACATTCCAAATGGGATTTAAAATGGCAAAAAGCCTATAATTTTGGAGACATGGTTTACATGTACAACTTGACAGTGTTGGGTAAATGTTTGGACTTGATGAACTTAAAAGGTCTTTTCCAATCTAAATGATTCTATAATTATGTTATTCTATAATTCTCACCTCCGTTTCCTTCGATCAGTCTCTACTGCTTCTCAGCAGCAGCCTTTTTACCCCTTGGGAAGCAGAGGCACATTAATCTCAGTTCTTGAATTTGAGCATGCATTGGAGTTTGAAAAAAAATACTGTTGTAATGAAACATATGGTGTAGGGATAAGATAATCATCTTCACTCCCTTTGCTATCTATGGAGAGATCACTATTTAATCCTACTTGTTTGAGAGACTTAGTTAAAAAAAAAAAAAAGATATGGAGTTGCTTTCAGGAATTTTATAATTGACTACATTAAGTGAGTTGCCCAACTTTTTAAGTGTCTAATTAATATTAATTAATTGTATCCCAGTGAAACCACTAAACCTTCCCTGAATGAACCCTATACTTGAACCTTGCTGAATGTCTTCACTTTACTCATGCTACTTCTCTTTCCCTTGGCTTGGTATGAAAATGACTTAATGTTTCCAGTTTCTCTTTGCACATGAAGTACATAGCACAAATAATGTTACTTCTTCACTAAGACACCATTCAAAATTTTAAATGCTAAATGTAGCCCGAAAAATAATATTAGATATGGCCCTGTTTTATTAGTTTTGAAAAGTGATTCTTATCACTTGAACCTTCTGTCTGCTGTGCTTAGGAAATGGGTTCATTTTGTCCTTTAATTAATTTGTGTCCCTAAATTCAAGCCGTTTAGGGTGATCTTTTCTAATCAGCATGCTTGCTGCATTAAAAATGGCCTTTGACTAAAGGTATTAAATCCTTCTGCTTGCAAGTTGGAAAATTTGTACTTTGTTAGATATGCTATTATTCCCCGTTCTTGCCACTAGACTCAAATCTATTCATTATGTATTAAAAGCCAGTAACCACATGGATTGTTAGAACCTGTGAGGTGGAAATTATGTTCCTTTTTTCTTGCCTAAGGTAGGAATGTTCTCTGATTGCCACAGCTTTATAGTTTGGTCCTCAGAATCAAACCACCTTGAAAAAAATTATTCAGTCACAAGCCAAATAAGGAGCAGGGAAATGATTTGGGGTTTATTTTTATTTGAAAATTGAGCATTTACTCGGTGAGCACAAGTTAGGTGATCACCAGGTTGTTTTCACACTTTTTCTTCTCTTCCTTCTTTCTGTAGATACAACCCCACAAACTCATGGATTCATATTTACAGAGTAGACAATGAGAATTTGCCATATGCATGTATGCTGAGTAGAGTTAAAACCATAAAATTTATTTTCCTTTTTCCATGTCACTACGTACAAAATACCATTCATTTTTACAATGGGAACAATACTAAGTGGAAGTTCATTATATTGACACTTTCAAAAAGGTAACTGAAAAAAATGATAAAACTTTCTCTTATCTATCAGCCCCAGGGCATAGCCTATATTTTAATAACTTCAGGGAAATAGTTGGTGATTTAATATTTTCTCTCTCTCTCTTTTTTTAATTTGTGTGGGTTTTTTTGTTTGTTTTGTTTTTGTGTTGTTTTTTTTTTTTAAATTCTGAAAAGTTTCATTTCATTCAGATATGCAGAAATCTCCATGTTTCCCAAAGCTGTTTTTTTCATGTCCAGCAATTAAAGCCATAGACACTTGTATTCACAATAAATAACATGTGGCTAATTTACTTTTTTTGGTTGCTTTTATATTTTTTTCCATCCACATTTATTTCAGTTTGAGAAGTATTATATGTGACTGCATTTACAAATTCTTATGAATAGGTATAAAACCTTTGCTTGACAGGTTACTTATGTCAGCTTACTGTCCCATTTTTTTTAGCAATGAAGAATGATTAAAATTTCACAGTAAGTTTTACTTGCAAGTACTATTGATTCCCTGATTGAAACCAATGTTGAAATGCTGCATTGAAGTTTGAGTTCAAATGGAGAGATGCTTTGCAACAGATAATTTATTCTTGATAGTGTCACTCAATACAGAGAGCAGATAGGAAGCACTTTTGTTCCAGACTGCCAGTAAAATAAGCTATGTGAGAGCGCTTTGTATGTGTTTATAAGGTACTTGTAAAGACATGGGTCTGGAGATGGGAGAAGAGAAAGGGGGAAAAAAAAGAGAATTTGTGCCTTCAGAGGAATTTTTGGGTTATTTAGAGAAGTTTTGTTATGGATCTCTAGCTGGACTTGTCAATCAGGCTACATAACAGTTAAAACTGTATTCCCCTAAGTGCAACGTCTTCTTAAAACTGAGTCTTTTAAAAGGGATAAGAATAGCAAAGCTGAAGAAATCTGGTTAACTTATTTTTATGTGTTTCTGTATATTAACATTACCTCTTTTTCTATAGAATGGTATTATTAAGAATGCAAAATATGTTAGAAGGAAGAGATGTTTTTCAGCCTATTTATCAGTTCAGGTGCAGTATGTCAATAAAGTAGCGGGAAAAGTGCAGTGGCTACAGGAATGATTTATCAATACTTTAGGCTTGTTAAAACAGGTTAATGTCAATGCAATTAACTTCTGAATCGTCATTCCACTGCAAAGTGAAAGCTGACAGAATGGCTTTAAAACCACATCCCGAATAAAATGAGAGCATCAATGAGTGTCCAACCTCAGAGGAAGAACCAACTTGTGATAAGGCTGAATCTCTTTCAGGAAAAAAAATGGTCTATTTTGTAGGAAACTATTAAAGTAATGGGCCAGTGAGCAGCATACTGATAAAATAGTTTCAGAGCTGTACAAAGAAAAGGAAGATGGGATAACAAGACAGTGCATAGAAATTAGAAAAAGTTGAAAGCAACAGTACTGCATGATCAGCAAATGGTCAGGTTATAGGATGTCAGCCTCACTTGCAAAATATTAGATGCTAATTACATTGATTGGATGAAATTCTGCCAGGAAAGTGAACAAATTCTTCATAATTTACTCAATTATGTAATGCCATTATAAATTAACAAAGAAGTTTGTTAAGATGTTCAGATTGCTTCTTAAAGGGAAAGTTAAAGTGTATGTAAACCATGGGAACCTAAAATTGACACCAAGAAAATTTATAAATGTAAAAATGTGCAATAAAGGAAAAGCAGATAATAAAAAAACCCCACCAACTCAAATTTCAGACAATCATTTAGATAAATATTCATGTGTAAACTACCATATCACATATTCAAATGCAACTTTTCTGTTTCAATTTTTCATCGTGATATTGTAACAGCAATTGTTTTCGATTCTATATGCTTCGTAAGCCACTGCTGCTTGTGTGAGTGGTGGCTCACACAATTTCAATAATTTCCATTTATTATTCCTTTGCTGGCTATGGTCAGTGGCAGTTGCCCTGTGGGACTCCAGCCTGTGGTATCAGTGATGTAGCTATATGAAAGTGTGATTTCCACACTGAAGTGAGAGCATGGGGACAAGAGAAAGGATCTGAATGAACTTCAATCCCGACAACAGGAGGCACAGTGGGGTCCAGATGTACAGGCTACAGGGATGTATTTCCTTTGATAACAGTAGCCCTAAAATATATCAGTTTATAATGGAGGGTTGGATGGCTGGACCCGACAGCTGCCAAGTGCTAGGGCAGCCTAAAGGTAGTGTAAAGAAACATTTCATGCCTGCAAACCTCTAAATTTCATCTGCAGGGATGTTTCCCAAGAGTTACACTGCACAAATTTGGAGGGACCCTTTGTATACAGGGAATTATGAATAGCGAAATAGCAAGAGGAAATGAAAATTTCAGCATTTTTATGACATCTTACATGTCTTAAAGGAGTGCTAAAATTTGTTTCTTTTTCTCCAGAAAGTGGAAACTGAAAAAAGAGAAAAGGCAAAATCAGATTTTTACAGAAAGGTTCCTTCCAACCCAAGCTGTTCTATGATTCAATGAAGCAACAATATTTCCCAGTTAATCAGATTAATTTCTCTGTGATTGTGGCAGAACGACTTCTGAAGTGCATCTTTCTAGAACTTCTTGTTCCCCCAAATCTCCCAAAATATCTGACACGGTTTAAGCCCAGTTGGTAATTAAGTACCTCACAGCTGCTCGCTCAATCCCCACCAGCAGGATCAGGAAGAGAGTCAGAAGGGAAAAGCTAGAGATCTCATGGGTCAAGATAAAAACAGTTTAATAGGGAAAACAAAAGCCATGCATACAAGCAAAGCAAAACAAGAAATTAATTCACTGCGCCCCATGGGCAGGCAGGTGTTCAGCCACCTCCAGGAGGTGTAATGGTACTTTTAATGGTAATGATAATGTAATGGTACTTTTAATCATCATGTGTAATAGTTACTTAGGGAGACAAATAACATCATTCCAATGTCACCCCCTGCCCCCCCTTCCTCCTTCTTCCCTCCACGTTTTATTCTGAGCATGATGTCATATGGTATGGAATATCCTTTTGGTCAGTTTGGATCACCTGTCCCAGCTGTGTCTTCTCCCAATCTCCCATGACCCCCACCTTCCTTTCCTGCATGGCATTGTGGAAAGCAGAAAAGGCCTTGACTCTGTGTTAGTGCTGCTTAGCAATAACAAAAACATATTTATTATTATCAACCCTGCATTCAGCACAAATACAAAACATAGCCCCATCCTAGCCACTGCGAAGAAAATTAAGTCTCCCCCAGCCAAAACCAGTACAATATCAAAAGGCCTTTGAATTCAGAAAACCTAATATTGCATAAAAAAAGAAATATGTGTGTATCCTTAATTTGAGAATAATTTAAGCAGCTAGAGTAGCAATATTAATAAAATTTTTTTACAACTCTTTCCCCCTTCCCACCATGTCCTTGCCTCCTGTCCTTCCCAGCAGCAGCAAACTCAGAGACTCCCCATCCCCAGGAAAGTGTAGCTGATGTGTTGGCTCTCTTCCACAAAGCGATACAAGACACCCTCCTTCTTGTGTCAGCTTACAGATCAGTTAAACAAGGATTGATCTGAGAGTATCAATAATTGGATATGTATTTTTTATACTGTATGTTTTAACAAGTTCTCAACATATTGAAAACACTTAAGCTGGCAAGAGCCAACAGAGGCTTGTTCCATGACTGGTCCATGAATAAGAACCTTTCAGAGTGTAAAACTCCAGCCCCTGAAGATGCTGGCTTACCGGATTGGCTATGAGCTGTATTTAATATTTAGATAATAGGGTTCTTTAATACCTTGAGATACCATCAAGAGAAAAACCCACAGGCTTGTCCCCAAGGAATTTTTTCATTAATTTAGAGCCCCTTTGCAGGGTTTGACTATTGTCATGGTAGTGATACATGATACAGATATCTCCTGTAGCTATTTTTTCCCATGTTCCCACATTCTGTCTTAAGTTCATTGCTTTGTGTCCTAATGGCTCTTGGCAAATAATCATTAATTTTGTACTGATATAATACCCTCAAAGTCCTTACAGACAAATTGTTTAATGGTTTGGTTTTGTATCTTTCTGAATTTATAAAGTTAATTTTTAAAAGTTAATTTTTAACAAGTGAAATTAGTTCTACATATTTTTAGTTGCAGAGAAGAACTTCTTGTCTGTGCAGTCACAGTATTGGCTAAGTTCTGAAATACAGTCCTTTCAAAATTTCACCTCTGCCATAATTTTTACATCAGTTACCATGAACTTTCAACACATAATTCAGCTCCATTAAATATTAAACGCTGTCAATATTTGATAGTCTCATTGACCAATAGGTTTTGAGAAGGTAAAAAGACAAGTTTGTGCATGCAGAGAAAAGCTCTTCCTACAGTTACTTAGATTCATTTATTTTTAGGTTAGGGTGTTGTAATCAGAGTTATATTACAGCTTTTCAGAATCACCCCAGGAAGTTTGTTCTGAATAAGAAATTTTTATCTCTAAGGTTATTTTTTCTTCTGAATCTGAAGCAATGGTTACTTAGTAGTAGTTTATCACTGAAGAAACCTGTTTTTCAGAATTATGCTGGGGTTTTACAAGGATGAGCCAAATAGTTGAGGCAAAGGTCATGCTCCTGGTTTCCTCAGTGAAGGGCACATACTGAAAGTGAATGTGGATTCACCAGCAGCCTCTCTGACGCTATTTGGGAATAGAGAGGAAGAGGTGTAGGGAATGGGACCAATCCAGGCTTCATGGCTCTGTAGTCATCTCCTGTCTGTTGCAAATAAGCCCGTTCTTCAATACTCAGTCTAAACCTACCCCGGCACAACTTGGGGCCATTTCCTCGTTGTCTGGGAGAAGAGACAAACACCCACCTTGATACAACCTCCTTTCAGGTAGTTTCAGAGAGAACTTTAAAGCTTTAGTAGTACTTAAATTAAAAAACAATTTCAGTAATGTAAAATCATAACAAAAACATAAAAAATATATTGATCAGACATTAGAAATTGTCTAACCTGAATTAGCTTGATATATTGTCTTCAAAATTATAAGTGTTGAAATATATGCTCCCTTTCAGAGATTCTGAGGGAATTTATACTGTGCTTGGTCTGCCTTGAATGGACACTGTTATTCTTCCAAAACTGAGCTTTCAACATATATTTTCTGGCAACATATCAGTTGATTATGAGAAGGCAAGTGTAAGCTCTTGAGTCATCTTTAGTCATTTTCACTTGTTCTCACATTTCATATGGCATGTTATCATTACGTCTAATGGTAACAGGTGTTACTTTTATATGTGCATGCTATTTCTGTTTGTGTTATGCTTGCTTACCTCACCACCTACTTTCTCCATGCAACTTGCTTTGCTGTTTCCAGGAAAATGCCTAACTTTAGGAGTTGCTTAGAACTTACTGAGACCTATTTCTCTCACAGTTATCTGTTCTACTCTGTATGTGCCACAAATGTACAATCTATAGCAGAACAGAGATAAATTGCCTGTAATATATTTTTTATATAATTATTTATTAGGTTCATTCATATTGTATAAATTCTCACATAATTTTGTCAAATATTTCCTATTTTTTATTATTTGTGTTTCTATAAGCAAAGAAGATAAGCCACATAAATGCATCAATGTGAGAGACATCTATGTAAGAATCCTAGAAGTACTTTTTATATATTTCAATGTATTTCCCACTCCTTCTTAATTTTTAAAAAGGTACTTTTTTTCTAAAAATGTATGGATTAATATTAGTAAGGGGAAGATGCCACACTCTATACTAGGTAAAATATGGTTTTCAATTTATCCTTTTTGTTTTTATACTGTATATAACACATGTTGACATCCTTCATATCTCAGATTGACAGTCACTAACCAATAATTGGCTGTACTGGCTCTTCATAGCTTTATAATCTTGTACTAATTTAAAAGACAAAAAATGTAATATTGTGATGCAATACTTTTATGTCTAGTTATTTGCCTTGCTTACAGGCAATTGTGAGATACTTTAACCAAATTCTTATCCTTCCACTGTGATTTTAAACTACTTGAGTGCATTTTTTTCATCAAATTCTTGTCTCAAACAAGATATTTTGGGAGTATTTGTATTAAAAATTAATCACATGGAAGTTATGAAAGAAGTATTATGCCTTACTTACTGGTGAGTGCTTTCAAAGTTTTATTATAGAGATCTGGTTTCTTTGTTTTGCTGAACCTTGAAAGTAAGGAAAAAGATTGAGGTCATGTCAATGGTAAAAATTTTGCCATCACCTTAAAAAAATGTCTGTGTTCTAAATCATTGGAAAATCATGCTCAATCTATGATCACAAGAGGGGTGTTGAAGTTGGCAGAAATTTTCACTGGTTTTGTGCAAGTTTCATCCCAAGGTAACTCCAGAGCAAACCAAAGAAACAGGAAATTTATATATTTTTATTTTTAAAATTGTTTTTTTTTCAGATTAGTATTACAGCAAATGATTTGGTAAGAACCAGACAATTATGCCACAGAATGGCTTCTTCATTCTCATGACCATTAGTGTGCTCACAACGGATTAACTTCTGTCTCCAACATCTTCAGCAGTTTTCTGATGCTGAGGACAGTGTCTGCTCCAAGTAGGAGCTATTACCTCTCGCTAGAAGATAGTTTTTTATCTCTATTGATGAGTCAGTCAATAAGACAACTGATCATCCCAGTGCAAGTCCATTTTCTCATTGCCTGTAGTCTGTATCCATGGTGGTATGGGCCCTAAGCAGCTCAAGAAAGCTCAGCTTGTCCTCAACAAAATGTGTGCTTTATCAGGCTGAACACAAGAAGGCAAGGAGCATGAAATACTTATTTGCTCTAGAAACTCTTCTTCGTCTCTTGGTTTAGACATAACTTACAAATTCTTAATTTCTTTGGAAGCAGATATTAATAAGTTCTGGACTGATAAGTTAACTCTTGCTATTGGGCTGCCTGTGCAGAATTTAATCCATTAAATTTAAGTGACTCACTAGTATAATCTCTTCAATGTGACAAGAGGAAAAAACACCAACCCTATAACTCCAAAACCAACAAATACACTTTATTGGGCAGCTGAATACTATTTTATTCCGTGTCCACAAGTCAACTACACCTATACTGTCTTTAAATAATAAGGAAATACTTAAAAGTATCTACATGATGGCAGAAATCTTATAGAAATTTGCATTTCTGTAAGTTTAAGCTTAAGGAGAAAGTGCTTTCCTTGTGGCAAGACAATGTTAAATATATAAATATAAATATATAAACAAATATTTTGTTGGTTTTTTTCTTGTTTTGTCTCTGTATTTGAGTGCACTTAGCAATCCTCATATCTTCTTTTATGCTGTTTCAATAAATTCTCCATCCACTTATTCTACAGTTTTCTGATGATAGATGTTCCTATAACTTATATTTAAGCCTTATGAAAGATAGATTTTAAATGAAATAGATAATTCATACTTAGTTTCTACTGATTGCCTTTTTCACTTCCTACTTTCTTGTAAGATAAACGTTGCAAGGAATATTCTTTGAATAATTATAAACTAAAACTAGGCCAGCCTAGATGAAATAAGAATATACAATAAATCTAATGCTGCAGAGGAAAATCCTAGGGAGCCAATCATAGTTCTTGACCACTGCATAACTGCAAAAAGATAAGGGTCATCACATGTCACTACCGGAACACTGACATTGCCCTTCAGTGCCTACTTTTAACCATATTCTTTCTGTACCAAATTACAAATTATACTATACAGCCTTTCCTACTTTGTTAACAGTTCACATATAGGTGGGAGCTATTTTGCCACACAACAAGGTCTAGCATGTTAGAATACCCCGCCTTGGAAGAGACCCACAAGGTTCATGTTCAGTGACTGTCAGCAGTACATGTAAGTGGTAGTGGTTAGAAATCCAGATATCGTGTTAGTCATTGTACTTCACAAGAGATGATTAACAAATTGAATAAACAGAGTAATAAATGTGTGAGTAGCAGCATTATGTTTGCTTGACCTTCTTCCTAGGTGATTTCCGTCATCATATATTTCACTTGGTATAGTGATTTGAATATGCCATTCTCAAATCACATTCCTATTGTAAATGTCCTTCTCTGATTACTAAATGGATAGCTATTAAGCCAATTATTTTGAACATGAACTATTAAGAGAAAAGTATCTCAATATGCTATTGTTAATGGATGTAAGTATTTGCATGATTAGACCTATAATTGTAAGTTGTCTTGGGGCTGAACCTGTATTATTATGTGCAATTGCATTACACCAGAATAACAGGGACAAGTCTCTGCCTTTAATACCTAGTTTTAGTGCATAATAATAGATAAAAATTCTATAATGCTTTTGCTAGACTGCATATGAGTCCATTGGTTATTTAATTTAGAAAACATCTGTGTCTGCTCTTTAATCTACTGCTTGGTGGTGTATTACCATTAAGACTATGAGAATGACACCATGGGTCTTTGAAGAATGGTCTTTAACCTTCCATTATATAACTTGGAATCACGTTCACTTTTTCATGCTTGCATGGCATTGGTAGCTCATGGATATTCTGTGACTGTTTAATAGATCCAGCTGCTTTTCTGTCTTTATTGTTTCCAACTGAGAAGTTCCTGGATTATAGAAGAAATTCTAAATATTGGTCTCTAAATGAATGACCTTTACTTTCTGCAGTTGAATTTCATTCATATTTGTATTCCAATCCTTAATGTCATGGAGTCCTTCCATTGCAAGGATCTGATTTTTTCTGTGCTCCCAGTGTTGTCAAGTTTGCATCAGCAAGTTAAGTCCCTTTGCATTTTTATTCCCAAGGTTGTCAATGAAAATATTAAATACGTGTTGATTAGTGCTTTATTGTCTACTTGGAGCTCCATCTTCTCTTATAGATTTTTGAAATATCCTTATATTATATAATATATATTATATATCTTTATATGTTTTGCTGTTCACATTCTAGTGCTGTTCTTTCCCAGTACCATTAACAGTGCCCAATATAATGCCATGTATCAGGAATATCTTATCTTACCAAAATACATGTTTATAGTGAATACCATACACTATAATGTATATTTATATATGGCAAAATATACTTCTTGCACTTAGTGCAAGAAATTATATATTTAATTTTATATATCTGATGATTTTGTTATAATCTGCCTCTGTGAAGCAGTCCTAGACAAGACTGTACCTAGATTCCTTCTCCAGCAGTTGGAACCATTCTGTTGAAAATTACGAAGCGATTGTGTCTCTCTTGAGCTACTCTAAATTGAAGTAACTCCATTGACCTCTTCCATTTGAAATCTGGACTGTGTGCCAAAATGAAAAATAATTAATGTCTGTATCTTTTGCCCCATTTCTTTGTAAAATCCCTTTCATCCCTAGCCTCACACCATGCATATTTTCTCCTGGCAGACTTTATACTGATTTTCTTCTGGATCCATTTTAGCGGCAGGTTTGATAGTTCTTACCAAGGACTCTTCAGTCACAAAAAAACTGCCTCTCAACTTAGAACTCTATTCTGAGTTATTTCTCCTCTCTGTTGACTACCCTGCCTTCTCTTCTGTGTAATGTCTTTGTTTATACTTGGGCAAGTTCTCATAGCTATCTCCATTATCTCTTCTCTTGTGGGACTCACAGCTTCTCTCTTCTGTCATCCTATCTTCTCTTTCAGCATGTTTCTCCTCATTGCTGCCCACTGCAGCATAGCTGTTTCTAAGCTGGCTACTTAATCCTCCTGCCATGTTCTCACAGTCGTCCTTTTTTGGTTTATTGATCTGCCATTCACCTTCTGTTGTTCAGTAAATACAGGCTGTCAGTTTTTTATGCTGCCTTCTCTCTTCCATTTGTCTTTACATTTCTGTCTGGACTTTCTTCTGTTTTCCAAGTCCATATCCAGTCTTCATTTCTTCACCTCTGTGAGTCCTATGGGGAAAATTTCACAGAAACCCAGGTTCTGTCTTTCTACCTGTCACTTGCTCAGAGAGAATGTGTTTCCCACAGGCTTTTTAAAAATTATTTTTACTTTTATTTTTTTTTAAATTTTATTTTTAATCGTCCCTTTTTGGTGAGTAGCTCTCTGTTACTTGCTGCCTAACAGTGTTTGCCCTTCCTGCCTTTAAAGAAAATCATAGGTGAGTAAAATTACTTTACAAAAACTCAGTTTTCTGTTGTATGTTTTGTATGTTGTTCTCATTGATCAATGATCTCTGTTTTACTGTCAGACTTTTATGTCTGGGAGTCTACCATCTGTTGACACCTCAAAAATATAGGAAAAATTAATTAAACAGGAAGGAATTAATTTTTTTTCCAAGTAATTCCATTGCTTTTTACCTGAAGATCATGGTAACCTAAGAGTAACAAATGAAAGCAGTTTTCTGGAAAATATTTGCTGTTCCTCTTCTGCCCTCAGTCAAAAACCTCCATACATGTGGGTTTGTCTTCTATTTATCAGTAGAGGTGTCCTAGTAAATGCTTGCTGTTCAATGTTTCTCCATATCTGTCAGATACAATTCTCTACAGAACACCTGGAGAAGAATGTAGTAAAAGTAAATCATTGGAGACAAGGTGAAGTGTGTACTCTGTTTCTATAATGCATTTCACTACCCTGTTCTTTCAGAGCATGAAGCTGTAATCCAACAGATCTAGCTGGTGAAAAGGTAAAATACTCTGCTCTTTTTAACACTATTTCATTGCTTTTTTAAAATGAAAATTCCTCTTGGTGGCTGAATCTGACAATTATATTTCTTCAGTAAAGAATTTAAAAATAAGAGTCATAGGTTGAAGACTGTGGTTTCTCCTTTTTGATCTCAGAATGAAATATTTTATAAAAAAGGTTTAAATTCACATTCTCAAAAAGTACATGTAGGTTTATTATATTTTGATGCAAAATTGCTGAAATTTGAATTGTAACAAAGTCTAAATAGTTTAGAATTCTGAAGAAATGTCGGTCTTCAAGATCATATGAACTTTAACCTTCTTTTTTAATTGGCTGAGAGGAATAATTTTCCCTGAAATTTTTTTCTAAATCTGTTTTGTCACTGTTTGTGAAACAAGATACTTATTTTCTTAGCATGAATTAGAAAATGGATCATTGTTACACCTAAGGCTTGATGACATTTATGCTTTTTTATACCAATGTATCAGAAAAATCATAGATAGGTAAAGCAAAATGAGTTTCACAAACATTAATTGCAGTCTACAAAATTACTGTACTTTTAGTTCCTGGAGAACTGGTACAACTTTTAACACTCCTGAAATATTTCAGTTCTGAGCAACATATAGATCATATATAGGACCCGATCTTTACAGTTATTCAAACAAAGTAAAAATTGCAAAGCAAATGTACTTAAAAGCACACACTACGCATATTATTCACATTGAATACCCCATTTTCACATACAATTGGAAGGACGGTAATTAGACAAACTAGACTACAATTCTTTGCTATTGTACCCTGAAAAGTACAAGGCTTTTCTTTCTTATTTTGTCACTAGGAATCTGATTCAAACGGATTAGTGACTATTTTTCCTACTAAATGCATTAAATTCTTCAGAAGCTCTTTTGTCTAGTAGCTGAGTAGTACTTTCTGGAAAAAATTGAGTGCAACATCATTGTTGGATGAAGATTATGAAGATAAGTTACAAACTCTTTGATTATTTCCTAAGTTTTCTGCTGTATAATACATAACCCAGGAGGGGTTTTTACATTTTTATTACAAAAGCCTAAGTTTCAAATAGCTTTGTAAGTTCAATTCTGTTTCCATGCACTTTGAAGATGCAATACAATCAAGACACTTTGGTATGAATTTTAAGAGTTATGCATGAAAAATAATCACATACAGTTTGATCATAAATAAAGAGGGGTTTGTGTGTATTTCCTGTGGATTGCTTTGAAAGTTTTGAAAGTGGATTGCTTTCAGAAGTTCATAAACAAAAGCAAAGAGAGGCCTTAAGTGTCAGACAGAGTTCAAAAACTTTTTGAATGGATTCTATAACATGCTCATTTTAAATTGTTGTAGGCGTCTTCCAAAGTTAATGCAGTTGTTTCTCTTCTTTTCAGTAAATTTTAGACCAAAATTATCACTTAATTTTCTAAGAAAAAGAAAGCATATGTTTGAAAGTTTTGTACCCTAATTTTGAGAAATAATTCAGTTAATTGGAATGAAATGTCTTATCATCACATGAGTTGGACATTTAAATAATTTATTACTATATAGTCTGCATTTGGAATAGAAAGTGATATATAATACTATGTATTAAGACTCCCTTTAAATGTCCTTGTGAAGTAAACTTAAAATTTTACATCCTATTACTTAATACTGAAATTTCTGAAAATTAAAACAAACAAAACCCGAAACAACAACCAACCAACCAACCAAACAAACAAAAGAATCAGGAGGTCAGTCCTGACATTATTGTATCATTTTAAGTCACAAATTCTAGGAAGTATTAGAAACAGTTACTTCCAAGGCTTCACTGACTCTTCATATTTATTAATGATTTTTTCCTAGAAGGCATTAGCAAGAGAACACTGCAGGTAACTGAACTTTTACTAAAATTTTGCAAGACTGTATAATATTTATGGCATTTGCACCATGTTCACAAAATCACAAAATATTCCAAATTTGAAGGGACCCACAAGGATCACTGAGTTCAACCCTTAGCCTTGCACCCATTCCCAAGAGTCACACCATGTGCCTGAAAGTATTGGCCAAATACTGCCTGAATTCTGTCAGGCTTGATATTGTGACCACTTCCCTGGAGAGCCTGTTCCAGTGCCCAACCACCCTCTGGCTTAGGAACTTCTTTCTAATATTTAACCTAAACCTCCCCTGACATAACTTCAGGCCATTTTGTCAGGTCCTGTCACTGGTCACCACAGAGAAGAGATCAGTGTCTGCCCCTCCTCTTCCCCTCATGAGGTGAAGTCTCCTCTTCTCCAGACTGAACAGACCAAGTGACCTCAGCCACTCCCCGTTTCAGAAAATGATCAGAGGGCTGAAGCACCTCTTCTGTGAAGTCAGGCTGAGGGAGCCGCCATTTTTCAGTCAGAAGAAGGAAAGGATCCAGGAAGATCTTACTGTGACCTTTGAGTACTTAAAGGAGGCTTATACAAAAATAGCCTTCCTATTTTGACTAACATACCTATAGAAACCCTTATTATTCTTTGCATCCCTTCCTGAGTTCTGCTCCAGCCACACTGTGATCTTCTTGACCACATCCCTACACACCTGGGAAGTGTTCACAAACTATTCCGAGGATACCTGTCCCTGCTTCCATTGCCTGTGGAGTTTCCATATGTTAGCATAACCATAATGAAATTTCAAACAAAGTTAATGGTACAGATAATAGTCAGAATTTATAACAACATTTTGCAGGATTTGACATTATCAGTAAAAAAATCTATTAGGTTGCTGGGCACACCATGAGTGAGTGCATTATTTCCACAGACAACATATGCTAAAATGACCTAGTTATACAGGCAGTGGTGTAGTTATGAGTAGCTGTGCTGCAATTCCTCTTTATTTGGCTATCCATACCTAGCTTTTGGGCAAATTTGATTTCTTAGTTTGAAAAACTGGTTAAAAAAAAAGGGTAGTTTAGAGTTGCCTTTTGCTTGCTCTGATGTTGTCCCAAGAGGAGTTTAACAAAGATATGGTTTATTGTTTTTGCTATCTACCTAGGTCAGCTGATCTCTTAGACTTCATGTTTGCTATATCAGCGGTTGCAGCTGTGATTCAAAATTGATTTTCAATTAGAAAAAACATGCATTGACTTACTAACTATACAAGCAGCAAGTATCCAAATAAATCTATACTTAAGCAAAAGCTTACATAACCCTGTTACTGATTATTTTCAAGACTTTAAAGAGTCGTAAAACATATTGTCTAATAGAATTTGTAACCATTGCAGGAATCCAACAAGTAGAATAAGTTTCAGAGCTAAGGATTTAACTAGGTCCTTGCAGATCAGCAGGATACAAAGACTTTCAGTTTACAATAATTAAATGATTACTTGAGATAGTCCTGGGCTTATTGGTTGATAAATAAGCACAAAACTTGTGTAGAGGACTGCATATGGGAATAACATAAACAGCAAATGTATAACAAAAGAGGAAAAGAATGGATCACTAATGGCAATGAGAATATGCAAGAGGTTTGGAACTAAAATTCAAAACAATTTTTAAAAAAATGAGTTACAATCTGAAAAGAATGATATTTATTAGGGAAAAGAAAGCTTTCAAACAGGAATAACCTGCTGCATAATTCAAGAATGAAAAACCAATTCTTCAGAAAAAAATTTGGAGTTATAGCAGTTAGCAAGCTGAATATGGGTCAGTAATGCCTTGCTGCATCAAAGGAAAAAAAAATTGTAGAATGTGCTGACGCTAGTATGACCTGTAAGACAGATGCATATCCTGAAGACAAGAGCGGTTTTCATTCTTAGTCTGAATAGGCATGGTAGTTTGTGTCAGCTTCTTTCCGTCTTCTCCTTAGGCTCTAAAGGAGGTCCAAGCAATGACCAGTAACTTCATTTTCCTACCTCCTTCCATTTCCCTTTTTCTTTCTTCTCTTCCTCTCCTCCTCCATTTATTAGTTCCTGTGTTATTTAGATGGATTTCCATGCTCCAAGACAACCAAGAACTCCTGATACTCTGTCTAGCAATCCTGGAAACCTGTTATCTTTTGCACTCATGAACTTCCAGCCTCTTGGATTGAAAAAGAAAAGTCCCCAAGGAAAGGCGTTTTGGATCCCATAAATTACGCTACATTCCTTTCAAGAAAATGAGCCTCCAGCCCTTGATAAGCAGGTCTATGAGTTATCAGTAACCATGGGTTTGACTTTGTCATAGTTTGCCTTTATTAGGAATTGGGAAAAAAATACCTTTACATTTTTAGACATGAGTCTCTTAAGCCTAAGTACTAGGTTCCATTTGGGATGTGGATTTAGTTCTGAACAACTCGTCTGAAACAGATATTTCTCTCTGCTCCCTGAGGGATTTATTGGCAAAACTAGCCATCTATTAACATTATCTTGGGATTCTGCACAGTGAGAATAGATGCTATAAATCTTAGTTGTATAAAAGCCCAGAAGCTATAAGATTTTACTGGATAGCAAATAGAAAATTCCAATAAGTTCAAACCTGTTTATATTACTTAGAGTGAAAGAATATTCTGAGAGAAACTTGGCAGGAAACATCTTTGGAGACATCCATTTTGCCCACCTCGCGCTAACCCAGTATACATCACACCTGGCCCTTGCACACTGTTTCTCAAATACATAAAATCATAATATATAATATAATATATAATATATATATAAATAAAATACATAAAAGAAATTAACAAATTAGCCTGTAATATTGCACTGCATTAGTGGCAAGAGTCTACAACTTAAATTTACATTACTCATAAGGATTCATGTTTCTCAACTGTCAGATAAAATTAAGATTATATGGAGCTGAATTTGTTCTGATTACATTTGTTAATTTTTCCTGAGTGGTCTTGCTACAACTATTAAAGAAAGTCATAGATTTACTTAAGCATAGTAAAAATATTTTTTGCTAAAAGTAGAAGATGGTTAGCTACTCAGAGCTTGACAATAAGAGGGTACATGGTGTCCAGACTTGGGGGATTTGAGGCCCCAGAAATATCATTTGATTTGCGTTTCTTAAATTTTGTTTTTGCTGTACATACTATTTTCCTTCCACTTTTATCATAGATAATTCATTCTGCCTAACCTCATTTGCAACAGGTATTTTTTCAGCATTTACTGTCATGTCACCATAGTTATTCTGTTATTATAGTTTATTGCACTTCATTTCCAACTAAATCACGCTCTAGCAAAGAAACAAAACATTACCACTTATCACAACTGCCTAGATGATTCTAACTTTTAACCAATAAAAATCTTCTGATTAAAATTCTTCCGGATATAAGACTGGCTTCTATACATTATTATACCTCTAGTACAATTTGATTATCCAATAGGATTTTTTAATCCAAATGTTGCCAATTTCATTTTCTGCAGTATCATAACAGGGCTAAAAACTCACCATCATGCTCAACGGAAAGAAGAAATTCTATTTCATTATTCATCTATTTCATTCATTATAGCTTAAAGAATCTTATACACTTATGAAGTTAAAAAATTCAGTTATTGAATAGGAACCTGGAAGATCACAAAACTGTTCTGTATCTATTCTTATAGCTGTAAGAATAAGTAAAGAATTCATACCTAGTTTTTAGAGGTGTGTTGACTTCTAAGCTATTCATCATTCATGTAAATCAGAAAACACTTAAAAGAATCATATTGTCATTGAACTTCGACAGTAAAAATAAATTTAAAAAGCTTCATAGGATTGAAGTTTCCCATCTCCTTTGAAATACGTAAAATGAAATTTCTGAAAAGCACAAAACACTTGTATTTACTTACCAAAAAATAAGAAAAACTTATTACTCATGTAAAACATATCCTTGGCATGTAGCTGTGCTGTTCCACATAAACCTTTCATCTTTCTTGATCATTTGCCTCTTATTCAGAGGCAAGAAAGGCAACTGGAGATGTCTAAGGTAACTTGCAATCCCTATACGAGGCAAGAAAATAATCTCCCAAATCTTATGCTGAAAGGCTACAGGGCCAATATCTCTTATTTAGATCCCATAAAAATTTAACGTAATCTTAAGGTCACTGAGTTAATATTCACAATCCTGTAGGTATATAAGCCACCTGAGTGCTCACATCTTGGGCCTCTTTTAATTTGGGAAATGGTATTTCTTTCTAAATAAAATTAAAGCATCAGAATTCTGCAGTAACTAACTGCTCTAAAACAAAAATGCTTTTCTTTCAAAGTCTTTATTTATATTAGAATTATAGAATCATAGAGCAGCCTGCGTTGGCAGGGATCAGAAGATCACCCTGTCCAGTGATTCATGTGAAAGAGAGCCTAGATGAGATTATCTAGCATTCTGCGCAATAACATCTTGAAAACCTTCAGTGATGAAGCCTCTACCATGTGCCTGGAAAGGTTGTTCCAGTGAATGACTGTTCTTGCTGTAAAAGATGTCTTTCTCATGTCAAGAGGAAGTTCTTGATATTTCAAAGAGCACCTCGAAATGGGAAGAAACGATTAAACATTTTTACTTTATGAAGGTCTCAAATTATTTATGTGGGGAGCTATAGAACCTGAGTTCTCTGAAAGCTCCACAAGCCTTTTCCAGGAGAAATTTAGAGTAAATGCTTCTTCAAGGAAGCATGCTGCTTTTGATCTCAACTCCACACTATTTTCTCTTGCTAACAAAGAGACTGATACAACCACTGGATGAAAAATAGTAAACTGAAGGCTTGATTTTTAAGCAGTGATCTATTTATGATGAAAAGCTTTATTGCTTCTATTCTTGAAGAGCAAGAGAAAGCCAGGATAAACCACCCATTAGGATGTCATGGTAATCACTGTGATTAGCAAGCCCACGGACAGGGCCCTGGCCAAGATGAGATTGCCAAGCACACTACTGGAGAAAAATCAATACATTAAATCCTACCAAAAAATTAAGCAGTCATCCTAGGAAATTGAATAGGAACAAATCATGAAATGTGATAAATTTAGCAGCAGTTAGATAGTAGGTTAGGATACTTACTGGAATAAGAGAACCACAAGAAAGCTTCTCAGGATAAGGGCCAGTACCAATCATATAAAAGTTAAAATCATATACATAGACAGAAAACAGACATAGAGAAGAGGAAAAGAAAAAAAAATACCACCAACTTAACAATGAAGAACTGTATTTATGCTTTATGACAAAAACTAATGCCTTCCAAAAAAGAAGTAGAAGCAATTTCAGGCAGACTGTGGGACTGCTGCAAGGGTTTGTGTAACTATGAAGTAAATGTTGACTTAGCAACATGTTAACAACCGAACAAGAGTCAGAGAGGATTTCTTCATCCTTAGAGCTATCATAAGAGGGCCAGCAAATCACATCTTTGGAAAATCCCTGGCAGGAAAAGCTAGACATTTGCAAAAAACAAAGGTAGATACTGCCATTGTTATAATTCACAAGCTTCACACATACCAGCTGTCAGGGAAAACTTGCCGAAAAGGGACCTTGACAATATGTTCTTATGTCTACTTGATCTACCAAAGACACTACCTGAGGAGGAAGAAGAGGGTTTTAGAATGACACCAAGTACAATAGATCAAATGTTCAACTTATGAAATTGAACAAAAAATACTTAGAATATGAAATAGAACTACACTGCAACTTCACAGGCTTCAATAAAGCATTTGATCATGTATGGCAACGAATACTATAGACTGTGATGAAGACACTCAACATTAGGAAAAGAACAGTGATAACCATTGAAATCCTTTATCACAGTGCAGGGAGTAAAGTCCTTGAAGGCAACACACTGAGTAAGTAGTTCCGTATAACAGCTGGTGTAAGAAAGTGATGCCTCCTATTGCCACATCTCTTCAATAGTTTCCTTGAACATGTTATGTCAAAGGACTCTGAAAACTTTGAAGGAGTGCTATCAGTTAGAGGTAGTAATATAGGTAATCTGTCCTTTGAAGATGATGTAGATTTGATAGGAGGAATGGGACCAGTATGTGGAAATGCAATGACAAAGCTGGGCAGCACTGCGATGATGTATGGTATGGAGATCAGGACAAAAAAATAGCAGTGTAATGACAATGAAGATTACTGACTCTGAAAAAGAAATAGATATCAAAAGCAAGAAAGTTGAATGGGGGGACTTATTCAAGTATCTCAGTACTACTACCATGAAAGACAGGAAACTTGAAACAGAAATCCAAAGAATTGCCCTCATGCTAGCAGCGCTCACAGTCCAAAATACAACCTGGACAGACAAGAACAACCTTAGTAGATCCAAGAGGAAAAAAAGGAACTTAGATATACTCTGTTCTCAAGAGCATGAACAGTGTGAAACAGGAGAAACTCAAACAGCAGCAACAGAATGAAGAATTCAAGCCTTTGAATTCAGATGTCTCTGCAGAATTCAATGGAGATACCATGCACAGTGCACAGAACTAACAGCTCTATTATAGAGAAGCAGGATCTGCAGTAATTGGATCCCATGAGCCTCTACTAGCAGCAAAGCAAAGAGAGAAGCTGGAAAGGTATGGCGACATGACTAAAGCCAAAGTCCTAGCAAACATAATTTTGCAGAGAAAAAAATGAAGAGGAAAGAGGAAGAGCTGTTTGTGGAGAACCTGGTAAAAAAACATCACCAAAAGCTGGACAAGCAAATCTTTAGCAGAACTTCTTCAAGCAGTTAAACCCACCTGAAATGAAAGATTGTAGTTGTTACCTAACTATGAGCCAGCCAGGCAGAGCAGATGAAATGGATTATTGCAGCACAAAGATCTGTTATAAACCCCATCAATACAGAATTTCTAGGAAGCCACATCAGTATTACTATATTTTATAAATAGACGAGATATATTTTCTTTTTCTTTACTGCCTTTCTTCTTTCTTGTATTTGTTCAAGTGATATTTAATCATTTCCAGAGCTGCACTTCCTTCCCTAGATAAAAGAGAAAAAATATTTACTCAATACATTGCTGTTACTGGATTAGGGCTAAATCTGGCAGCTCAAGAGAGACAAAACTGTCACAGCATCATGTCCCCACGTTCAGTTAGTACTGAGGCTAAGCATGTATTCCCTAGACACACCAGGCACGTGCACAAACATGTGTTCACTTCATTTAAATGTCATCCTGCTGTCGTCTCTGTTGAGCAGGATGGAGGTCTGCTAGTGGGAGTATGTATATGTGTACACATACAGTATGGATGCCCCCACAGCTGGGCTTATGCTCCCAATCTGCTGGCAGCTGGGCATAAAAACCCCTGAGCCCACAGCTGTGCTCTAGCTGCTGGCACAAATGCCCTTACAGATGCACACACACACACACAAAGGGCCTTCTGGAACTCCCCTAGTCCCCAGTACCCCCATCCCTGTGGTCTCACTCTTAGAGACCCATTCATACCCTGGCTCCCAGACACCACCACCTAGCAGGTGACTAACCTGGTTTGGCCTTTGCTGGCAGTCACACACTCGTTTACACACCCAGAGTCTCTCCAGTGGCTGGCACCATGGACACATGGGTCCCCAAGACCGGAGGTCCCTCTGCAGTTGCTGTCATCAATGTCCACCCACTGGGGTCTCTGCAACTGCTGCCACCACAGGGACACAGGCCCTCCAAACTGTGGCCCAGACGCAATCACACTCTCAGACACACACAGGCACATGAGAGTTCCTCATCTGGAAAAGAGCAGAAAGGAATTTAGTAAGGACAGAGGACAGTCTGTGCTGATCTGGTGCAGAACATGGACAAACAGGTGTAACAATCAGCAATCTACTTAAACACAACTACCCCTTTTTGCATCTTTATTTTCCCACTATTCTTCCTCCCCATAGGGCTTTGATTCCTCTCTTTCCTCACCTTTAAATCCACTCTTAAACTTCTCATAATAAGTCTTGTCCGATTCCCAAGTGTTCTTCCCTGATATCATAACATGTCCCATGCCCCTAGGCAATACCCCACTGTCCAAAAGCTGCTCTGACATGGACCTATGGTGATGGGTTTCATACCTGGACAATGGGGCTGCAGCTGTCCTGGGAAGGGGCTCGACAGTGTGTTACTTCCCCTGAGACCTCAGTTTGGGTTTCCACCTCCCCTTGTTTTCCTCTCTGGGTCTGCGGACATGGGCCTGATGGCTTCTGTGATGGTCCTGGGAATAGTCAGGGTAAGGCATCATTTGAGTTCCCCCACTTGCCTCTGTGCTAAAGATAAACTTTTATCACACAACTTAACAGTTATAATTGAATGACTGCCACATGGCATTACCTTTTCTTCTGCTGAGCAAGGCAAAAGGTTTTACTTGTAACTTCTACTTTTTATTTCAGTTTAACTTTTGCTGCACAACCATCTTCTGTGTAAGCATCCCATAACAGGTTTTCTCAACCTGTTGGAGACTGACAGAGATTCAGTTTGTGTTTTCTCATGCCTTTTCTTCTGTATTGCAACCTATCACTGCTGTGTTAATTCACTCTCTGCTCCTTTTGTATTAGGAGAGCTTATAAGAACATCTTTTTTTGGTGTAAAACTTGTGATTAAACGGAATCCAGGAGACACTGGAATTGTGAATGCCAATAACTCAGATCATTAGGCAGAAATGTATCACCTCTGATGTTCCTGAGCACCTCGAACTCAGCAATGCCACCCTCACTGTACTTCTGTAGTCAAATTTCAGCTGGATTCAGTGTGCTGTCATGAAAATTTTTGAACAACAGTAACCATTGTTTATATGTAACCATGTTTATATGTTAACCATGTTAATATGTTCCTAACTCACTATATAGATATTCATATTAAACTGTATAAACTATAATAATCCCAATACACTTAGAAAAATATTTAATTAGCACACCAGCACAAGGAACATCTATTTGAAATTCATGCTGAATCTTTCTACCTGCAGTGCTTCATTTCAAATTTGAATCTTTGTGCTATACTGCACCATCCGAGCAAAAGTCTTGGGGGAGTACACTCAACGCCTTTCCTAATTTTACAATAAATTTGTTAGTCCCTATAAGGGGCTATCTGACATGTGAACTACAAAAAATATATTATGGCTTTCTTTTTTTCCTTGATTCTTTGGTGAACAACTACTGATTCTTGATGAGCAAAGAAGAAATGAAGTTTACCTAAATCTCAATCAAAGGTTAGATGAGTGACCTAAAAGTAGAATATTAGTAAGTAGGAAAAAAAAAGAGAAAGAAATCAGAGTAATTTGATTTGTACCATTCCTTGCTTTGAATTTGCAAAAATAAAGTGAAAGTTAAATATGACGTTGACATTCTGTGTTATTTATGTGCTCTAATAAAGAAGAGATTCACATTATTTTTCCCCACAAAAGTAGAGTATTTGATGCATGTGGAGGTCTTGTAAAAGCTGAAGATTCTCATCCTGGTCAGGTTCTGACTTCGCAATTTTTACTTATGTTAATAGTCCTTCAGCTTCAACAGAAAGTCAGTGGGGCTATTCTTATCAGTAAATATTACTGCTGCATACAACTATGGTATATCTTATGATATTTTGCTTGGGTTGGATGAAGAGATAAAATTCTAATTACTTAGAAATCCACATGCTGGCTTTTTACTCTCTTGGTTAAAAAAAACAACAATAAAGTGGGTCAGAAATCTAGAAGAGCTGGTTATTGTAAAGGGAAAGCAAGAAATCAATGACAAACTGTACTAAAGATGTAAACCATAAAGGAAAGGTGGGTGGAAGATGGGAGTCCAGTAGAGCCATTTTAGACAAGAGCAATAACAGCTGGCAGCAAAATGTTAAACTTGGTTCAGAGATAAAGCACAACTGTTCAAAAATACAGTCAACATGCAAGACTGAAAAGAAATCTAGATACTTTTGGAAACATTTTAATTTTATGTATTCACCAACAGAAAACTCCCTAGTGGAACAAATACATTGCATCCATTTCCAAAACAACAGAACAGAAGTGCATAATGAGTAGTGCTGTTTCCACAGCTTTGTTTTTATCTGCCTGTGTGTGGTACTCATGTAATTGTTTCTTGTTTTCTTTGTGTGACTTCCCTGAACTCTATAAATATTTTCCACAGGCTTTCCTTGTATCCTGTTTATTTCACCTATTTTGAATTTCCCTAATGCAAATGCAGAAGCACCAAAATGATTGTTCATAAATAAAAGTTCTAAGAAAATTATGCAGGAATTGTATTAAAAATTATCTTTTCAGATGTCCCGAATAAAGTGCCCTGTATTTTGTTTTGCTTTGATGTGCTCTCAGTGGTTTATTAAACCACTATGATTAAGATAAATATTTTCAATATCAAAAAGCACTGGGAATTCTTTCAGTGGTTCAGCACAAAGGATTTTAGCACTTTATGCTGAATGGCTATGGAAGAATTTGAAATGTTCAATGACGTGCAAGTTCCAATTCTATCTGCATACTTTGCTGTTGTAGTATTATTTAGACTGTGTATGGAGCAAGGCCTCTCAAAGTCTAGCTGTTTAACTGTCAATGTAAGCTTTTTATTTCCTCTCTGACCTGTCTTTTATCTTCCCCAAAGTTGCTATTTGGTCTTCTGTTTAAATATGCTCCTCATTGTTTTAAGCAAATCTAAGGTTGGCAAGAATCAGCCATGACGTTGACTTGCTCGTAATTCACAGTTTCTAGAAGCCTAGTGTTCCTCAGCCTCTTCTAAACTTGAACTACTTTTAAAAATAATGGTCCTAAACTCCTTTTTTTTTATAAATATCCCATTGGTTTAATTGATTTCTGCTGTCTGACATCAACTGAAGAGCTGACAAAGGTTTCTGACTCTGAATAATGTATTTTGTTTTTTAGAGTAGAGCCTATTCTGTATTCTTTTCTTAAATTTTGACAGACAGGCAGGCAGACAGAAGTGGTAGTTCCTAAAGTATGAAGCATGAAGTTCTTATTTGGTTACTGATCTGAAGCAGGAGACCATTCAATCTTCTAATTCTGTCCACTTGTATTACAGAAGCAAAGCTTAGCCCACCCTGTTGACTACACTGCTCTATTTTACCAGGCATTAGCAATGAAAGCACTTGTAGTCAATTGTTGTGAGTTTGCTTGACTTACTACATTGAAAAAACATGGTAATTTATAAATCTGTCATTGTATTCAGAGATGAGAGAAACAGAGTCCCTTCCATATTGATGATACATTCATGCTGAATGTAATACTGAAAGCTTAAACTTTCTGCTCCTTTACTAATTTAGAAATTGTTACTCTGGCAGAAAAAAAACAGATAATGTTTGCCCATTGTGAGTATATAACATGAAGCTTCAAGTAGCAAAGGATCAATTTAGTTTGCAGAATGCAACATGTGGGCTGTGAATTTCTTTCCTCTCTAATCAATATTTCATAGATACTGAAAGCCTGTAGCATAAAATTTTTCCAAATTTTTAACAGTGAGATGCTTTTTTTGTATATGTTCAAAGAATCATTTGTAGAGAACTGACCTGAAATATTTTGAAACTGAAAAAATTAATTTTTTAAGGATGATCTGGGACAGAGAGTGGGAAAGCAATTTCCATTCACATCTTTCATGATATTCAAAGTTCAAATGATTCTTCCTGTGTTTTGGAAAATATACATGAGCAAATAGTGCTCTGAGAATGTGCTGAAAGTAACCTTTTCTTCACTTCACATAAAAGCCTTCACAGATCCAAAACTTCCACTTTCTTGCTCCATTGAGAGTGGTTTTGTTTACAACATTGCAATGATTTTGGGTAAGCATTAGAGACTGAGAAGGTGCAAACTTGTGTTTTATATAACTTCCATTTGCTCACAGCAGATGGAATTGCACAGAAACTTCTACAAGTTCTGAATATGTTGTCTCCCACTGGAGCTCAGCCTATAGTATACCATCCTCAGAGCTTAACTGCACCATATAGTCCCAATGGCACTCTGTAAGGGAAAATGCACTTCCAGAGTGTTTCAGTGACCTTGATTGCACTAGGCAGGTGGGCCCATTTAAGATTTGCCAAAACAGCAGATCTATAATAGGGTGAGATGCCCATTCCAAGCCTGTGATTTAAGTAATTGTAATTAATCTCTACTCCCGAACACTGCAGCTTATTTCTCTGTCCTGCTTACATATTTTTTACCTGCAGTTGCCAACATTTTAACTTAGTGAAGGCTAGACAATGTTAGCTAAAATTATAACCAAATAAAAATGATTTGCCTCATTTGAGGTCAAAATAACCATCAATGTAAACATGATTTCTGTCCCTCACCACCCCCGCACACCCCCACCCCCAGCATGCCCCTCAGCCCACCAGATGTTTAAATGGTGAAACTGTTGGAGAAGATTTAAGTAATAGTCTGCTGGGCATTTTACTCCCATCACTGCATTTATTGCATATAAAGGATGCTTGCATTGCTTATGCCTGTTCCATATTGTTTAAAACTGATCTCATAATTTCCTCATCCTTCTATTCCCTCCAGTGTGCCTGGAGTTCTGATTAGTAATTTACCAGAGAGTTCTATATCAGTGAGTACTCTACTGCTGCTGTTAATTAAATCTGTGCGGGTAACTATTCACTCACTAGAGACAATCATTGCAGCAAGATATTGTCAGGCCTGAGGCTTTGCTCTAATAGAATCTGTACATATCCCAGAGGTGATATGTTCTGTATCTGGAGAGGAAGCAGTGAGCCAGATCTTCTAACATATCCAGCCAGTGATTCAGTGAATGAATGCCAAGGGGACAAGCTTCAAAAGACAATGTTCCTGAGACTGAAAGATGGGCAGAATCAGAGCAAAACAGTATGGATATTTTATCATTCTTGATATAAAGTAATCTCATAACCTGAGATTTAGTCCATGTTTCTTTTAACTTTAATTTGGGACACATGACTGACATGGAGTGCTTTAAGTTGTTAAAATTAATCATTTAGAGAGGTGTCATACACAGTGAATGGTATTGTTATATTAGGAGCACAGATGAGTTGAGGACACACATGGTAAAAATGGTTTATAGCACAATACTGAAGAATTACATAAAGGAACTTTAAAGAAGCTACTGACAATTTACCATCAGTTAGTTTCAGTGGTGACCCATAAAACATTCCCCTGTCAGATAATGATAGCTTTTGCCATATTCAAGGTATTTTCGAACATGTGTCAGGAGGTTATACACATCACAGGAAAAATGAAAAATTTTAAAGGTTGCCATTGTCTTCATTAGCCCCACCACATTAACAAAGGGATAGTTGCCTCCAGCAGGCAATTGCTGCCTCATGAACCCTGCACATAAATTGCTGTACAGGCAGTTGCAAAAAGATCCAATCTATTGTTAGGAAGAAATGCCTTAACTGGGTTACACGGATTGTTTAAGAATTATACAAATCATAGCTTTTCTTCTTAATAAAAGTTATAAAAACTGTATATTATCTTCCAGTCTACAAAGTGAGTGTTTAAAAATATCTTTCTTCATACACATGTAATTATCTTTTTATATGCACATGGGGATATATAATACCTAATGAAATAAGAACTATTATAATGTGTGAAGAAAATACCTGGTTAGTAGGCAGTGGAAATGCTTCCTCAAACTTTGGAAGATACTGTGAGGATAAACTATGTTTTTACATCCCTACATAGTGGTAGTACACATAATACTTTATCTGTTAAGACAACAACTTTTACTATTTATACAAACATCAGTGTAGTCATAGTTAATAGTCTACTTTCCTTGTTCAATAGATAAAGATGAACAGAATGAAAACAGAATTGTTAAATATATATAAATATGTATGCATACAACTAAGAAACAGTAATATATGGGATTAATAATACAAATCTTAAATAAAATATATCTGATAAATACTTGTATATATCTAAAGAAGAAGACAACTAGATTATTAGACATTATTACAAAATCTGGAAACAAGAAGCTTCCTAGAAACAGGTCATTGGCTAGATTTGTGGTATCATATGGTCAACCATTTAAATCTTGGATATCTAATCTGAATGGGTCATCCAAGCCATATCAGTAGCCACCACGGTAACCAAGTCTAGAAGATTTGTCACACCTAATGTGGGCATTTAAGGGTAAGGTTTATGGTTCTTTCCACACCTCCCTATTACTGCGGTGGTCAGCAGAGTCATTTGAAGGGCACACCGTTCGTGATGAAAAAGCATGAGCAATTGATGTGATTTCTCTTCTGAGCTCTTGACAGCTTCATAATTTGCTTCTGTTCAGGGACTGGAAGAGCTTCAACAGGTTACAGTTTTGATCATGGGAGGGAACCAGAGATGATTCACTGAGGTACTTTGATGTCAGCAGGTACAGCTTGAAGTGCCTCTGTGGCAAATAAAAATTGCCAGGGGGAAGTTGCTGTTGATATGGCACAAATAAAACAAAGAAGAAAAGGGTAGCTTTGATGATTTAATAATTTAGGGTTAGTAACAGGATCTTGTAAGATGGTTGCAGGTGCTGGAATGGAGAGTATGTGGGCTTCTGTGCATTGATAAGGAGAAGAGCTCGGCACTTTCGACCACGACTATTTTTAATGCATGCAAGTTTCTGAAACACATTTTGAAGAAACTCTGTAGACAAAGACTGCAGGACTTTTGGTCACAATCATTTTTTCCCTTTTATGTGACTTGTGTGGATTCTGCTTCTCCAGCACATGAAAGTCAACAAGCACAGTAAGAATGGTATTGACACTGGAAAAAGCCTGTGAATATATATTTGAGGATCAATTCATGATACATGTGCCTAAGAAGGTATTTCCTGACTTATCATCCTATATTATTATTTTTCTATGACATATATAATAAATACTGCATATGCCCTTATTGTATGCAACTACCCAAAGGAGATAGTAGTGAATTTTAAAATAACCAGAAAAAAATAGAAAATTAACTGGAGGGTCTTTTTGTTGCTAAGTGTTAATTAATAACTAAAAATGGCCATGGTTGCTTACTTCCACTGTTGTTCTACAAAGTGCTTCTGGCTTTAACACATTGAGAAAATTGGTAGCTTGTTCAAATGAAAATTTTATAGACAAAGTATTTGCTTTACCATTCTTCTTTTAAGAAGAGTTCTCTGTAAAATTTTATTTGGTAGGATAAGCACCCAGGATCACTTCTAGTGGAACATGCTGGGGCTGTGGGAAACTCAAACCCTGAGGTCTTTCTAAATGCTACTTAGAATGATGTAAGGAGATATTTCTATTAAAAAAAGATTGATAGCTTTTTTAGCTAATTTAAGATAAAAAGATTAATAGCTGCATGCTTTAATTCCTCCTTTTGCCATCTCTGTCTATCCCTTTAGGGAGTTTCCCAGCTTTTCTTTCTGAATCAGATTAATGTCTTTACCACGATTAGCACTCAATTGGACAGTTTACAGTGAGACAGTGAACACAAGGGGGGAAAAAAAGACTTAATGAAATTGCTAATAAATGCTTTGTGAAATAGCTGTGCTTTATGGAATGTGGAGAGAGGAAAAGAAGCTACAACTTGATGACAGTAATTTAAAAATTATTCACAAAACCAAAAGTCAACTAAAAAATTCTGCAGCTAAGTTCATGATGATATTTCTCCAAGCGAAATCACAAAGAGAAATAAATAATTTCTCAGGTGTTATCAGTTGTTTCCAATATAGTGATCTCTGCCTGCTTTTTATGTATATTACGTTGTACTACCAGGAAGGAGATGAGGGTTTTTTTCAGTCATTGGTGAGCAAGATTTGTTAATGATTATTTTTCTATAACTCTAGTTTACAAAGCGGGTAGACAAACTGAGCAATGAGAGAAGGATGAAAAAGAGAGGCTGAGCCAGCAAATCATATATATCTACAGTATAACAGCTTGTTATTTTTGCTGGCATCTGTTCTTTCTGTTCCACCTTAGAAACTTATGACTTTTAGATTTTAAAAGAAATTCAAAGATCAATGATGGAAAATGTTTGATAATGAGAGAACCAGAATTTCTGCAAGACTATGAAAATTAAATAAGTATGCCCAGCTGTCTATTTCATCAACAATAACAATTGCCATACCAGGAGTTCAGTTTCATCATTCCTTAAGTAATGTGAACTCTTTATTTACCTCAAACAGGAGAGATTCTTACAGATAATGGAGTCTAACCTTCTTGATTTTTATATAAACACTTAAATTTCATGTCTTTGGTTTCATTTTGATTATTGCTCAGAACCTGCTTAAAGTATTTGATTTTGTTATAGGAAGGCACTCAGAAACCCCAAACTTTTATTCTTTCCAAAATGTAATATATATACATGTATATGTGTGTGTGTATATACATATATATATACGTGTATATATGTATTACAGCTGCTCTGGATAATCTCATGCACTTTAAAGAAGATACTACTAAATACTTTACAAACTTAATTTGCTTAGACAACACCATTAGAAACAAGGAACAGTTTTCATATTGCCTTCAAGAATGTTTTTCATTCCTGTGTCATATCTGGTTTGCTTAGGTAAGTGGTTAGATAGATCCATAGATTTAAGTCTTATGCAATAACATCAAAGTCTTTTCTATATAATTCCATGCGTTTTCTCTATGAGCTCTCAAGAAGTGAGATAAAAACCCCACTACAATGCTTTCTGCTGGTTCGATTTGAGAAGAAGAAAGAGTAATGAACTTCAATGCAACAAGGGTTGCATTGAATACTCATTAATACTGTAGATTTGCATTTGGTGCACTCATACTAAACTTCTGGCAGATGACTATGGCACGCAATTTAGGAGTGTTTACCCACAACTTTTGAGACAGTTACTGAAGAGAAAGGAAGAGAGGGATATCTCCAAAGCCTGGTCCACATCTTGGATAGTCTGCATTGCTCTCCAGAAGGATCTAATTTTTCTTTCCTGATTACCTAGGCAGAAAACCAAGCCATTAACAGTCATGGTCAGCTCTGAGTGACTGAGGGTGACATCAGAGTGAGGAAGGATCCAAAAGGTAGCTGCCTAATATAACCTTCTGTGGTATTCTGCCAGAGTCTTCGACATTCCCTGGTCCAACATGTGTTAATAATCTGCAAGAAATGTCAAAAGTTTAGTTTTATGTCTATCTATCTATTGACCAAATGCTGTTTTCAAGCTAATGACAAACTCTAAAAATTTGGGATGGAACATTAACATCCTTTCTTATATTGTACAATTATCCATTTTAAAGAACTGTTTCAAGATCCATTTAATACACTGACTCAAATAAGCAGGACACCAAAAGGGGACAGGAAAAAGAGGAATACAAAGGGATTAAAATCAAAGTGAAAATCAAATTATTTTTGGTCTGTGATAGCTGGAACTCCAAAAAACCCCAAATTCTATGTAAGTTTGAAAGCAAAATATGTACACTAACAAAAAGAAGACTTAGGGATATGGGGAAAATGGACTATGAGGCTGGTGGGACATAGAAATTAACTGCAGTGAACAACAAATTTTATCAGGCTGGAATCAATGACTAGGTTGAAAGGAATGTGTCATAGAATCATAGACTTGTTTGGGTTGCAAGGCACCTCTAAGGTTGTGTAGTTCCAGCCCCCCTGATGTGAACAGATATACTGTCAAAAATCTGCAGTATTAAAATAACACTTTCTGTGAGGCACAGTGGTGCACATAAAATTAAGATATGCCTGAATTTAGATTGTCAGTGTAATCTAAACTGTGTCTCAATGTCCCCTAGTCTTATAGTTCTTAATTGCATGGTGACATATGCCCTACCTAAATTAGACAGTTACTGAAATACCAAAAACTCAAGTGTAGTTATTCAACATTCTGCTGATAGCCTGTCAGGAGGCAGGTAACTTTTACATCTGATTCTGCAATTGCAGGAGCTGAATGGTCCCTGGGGTGGTCTGCTTCATCCCACTGACCTCAGAAAAAGTGGAAAATAGAAGCACCACATGCCTAAAGCATGATGGGAAGAATAATGGCAGGAACAGGACTGATTCGGTTCAGAGAGGCATCTGTCAGAATGAATGGTGCAGATTTAATGAGCAGCTAATCAATATTTGGTACTCTCACTGCTGGTAAGTGAGCGAACACATGTCATCTTTGCTGAACACATTTAATTTTGCTCTCCATGTAGAATAATTAATTTCCTCATTAGTATTTCCATGGTGCTCCTCATTGAAGTATCTGAATTACTCATAAAAATGAATTGGTGCATCTTCTTAATACCCTGTACAAGATGACACACAGAGGCAAAGACTCTCAGGATATGCAATGCTTAGCTCTGTAACATCCAAGAGTTACCTCCCATGTCCACAGTGAAGTTCATACAGTTGAATTATACTCCCAAGTCAATTTGCATTCAACGGAATACAGTGTTTTTGACTGGAACTTATATGTGCCAGGACACTGAGGATTAGGAGGCCCAAACTGACCAGCTAGACAGTACGAAGGCATGGATAGGTATGTCTGAAATTGTCTTAGGTGGATGCCTTAGGGGTTCAGCAAGGCTTCTCTGTGAAGAGAAGCTGTAAGAGAAGCTCTGTAAGCTCTTTTGAGCTTACGCACACAGTCCATTCTCTCAATAGGGTATTTAACATGTTCATATCAAGAACTTACCCACCCTACACCTAGAGATGGGAAGCAAGAACTTCAGTATCTCAAATTACCATATACATTATATTTTAACAGATTATGTATGGGAATGTCTGGCAGGAGGCTAAGGAATTTTTAACGCCAGACTAATAAAAAGGAGGTATATTAGAAGGAGTGTATACCAGAAAATCAACATACTTAGGCCCAGGGGCATGCAATTTTTGGGTCTCAAAGGGCTCTAGTTAGGTCTTTTGACTCCTGTCTTTGTTGAGATGAATCCTTTGCAGAACATTTCCTTGAAACCTTCTGCGCTGGTGGTCATCTCGGGTACCTAAGCAAGCTAGGCAGGATTGCCCTGCATTCTTCCTAAATTCTTCCAAGAAGGCATTTCAGACACCTGCTGCTGCCTGAGGGGTTAAGGTCACAAAGTCTCACTGTCTGTTGTTATCTGAAGAGTAAGAGCATTCCAGCGTGAATGCCAGGGTCACCTGGCATGCTGTAACTGATTGTCCTGTGGTCAGTTATTCATGTGTCCCTTCCTTTCTGTTCCTGGAATGAATAAGGCAAAAATTTGCTTTATTACAAAGTGCTTCTTCATCCCCTTGGAAGTTCTGTTTTCTTACACAGGAACCCTCTCTGTTCACACAGTTCTACCTGATTCCCACGCAAAATTTCACCTTGTTGCAGTGTTTTCACCTTCCTGCAACTATTTTTCCACTGTTTTCTGTCTCCTGACAAGAAATGTCTCCCAGAAATGCTACCCGCACTGGTCCCTATTTTCAGTTTTTCACCTACGTGGTCTCTGTTCCCCAGTATCACATTCAGTATCACATTTGACTTTTATATTTTCCATCTGACCAGGTCTGGCATTTCCTCCTGCACTTGCTGGTTCTGAAGCTCTTCCATGTATCACAGACCGTGGGTATTCTTGCATCACTTCTGCTTATTAGTATTTTCCATTTCCAACTGCATTTGACTGAAAAAAAAGAAGAAAAAAAAATTATACAAGGTCCATCTGTAAAAATGCTGGCTTGTGCCTTAACTGGAAAAAAATGGCCAAATTATCAGAAGTATTAAGATAAAAAGTCTATCCTACAAATATCCATATTGAATAACACTCATTCTTCAGTGATATAATAAAATATGGAAGAAACAGAGCTAAAAAATTCTGAGTGGATCATAACATTTATGTGGTATGATCAGGGTTGCAGAAAGACGATATAGAACTTGTGACACAGAGAACTACAAGGAAATTGCCTTCAGGGTTCAGTTAGTGGGATTATCACCTTAACCCTTTTGATATAGATATTCTGAGTTCAATGTCATTAGTTATATTGTGTAAGTATTTTGGAAAGAGGAAAACTTGTACGATTGAGGGTTTGGTTAACATAAAAGGCTGCTTACATCTGACCTATATAGCCATAAATTGCAAAGTGCTTCATAAAGCACTTCACCTCAGCTCTTACTGCTGGAAAATCCTCAGCTGCAGTTAGGAAACGTCCTCTCAAAAGATAGTTATTGAATACATTATATTCTATGCATGTAGAAGGAATTGCAGCATAAACACTAGTAATATACATTGGGAAGACAGAGAGAAGCATGTGAACCATTACAAACCTGTGTACTATGATGATATCTGTAAGTGCTGCAAACTCTCATTTCCCACCAGTTCAATCCAACTATTTAGACTTGCATGTGAACCTGGCCAAATACTGCACCCTTTGAGCACAATTAGTGGGAGGTATGACCGCTTACTTTCCCTTGAAATATTCCCAGGGTACAAAGTTGTTCCAGAAAACAAATGTTTCAGTACTCCTAAAGGTGTACATAACACAGAATTAAACTTTCCCTAGCTACTAATATAACTGGCTTTTTGAATGAATAATTAAAACTTTTCTTTTTTTTTCCTTTTAATTAGTTTTATGAAGAGTATAATGGATCTTTTTAGTTACGAAAATTTGTCATATGTAACCAGAACCCCCCAATATACTTTATTTTCTATATTAAAAAAGAAATGTGATTGCTGCTCTAAGTATAACTCTTAGTTAACAATTTCCATTAATTGTGATTCTTTTTTTTAAAAAAAAGTCTAAAAACACTAGCATGAGTTACTTAAAATGTTTGAATATAACTATTGCAGATAATAAAAGTTATTCGGGCATTTCTGAATGCAGGAAAAGTTATTCCTTTTCCTTCATTAAATTTTCAAGGCAGTTTTCAATAGGTTTTTAGTATGTTAGTTATTGGAATCACTGATCAAAATGATCTTTCATTGCACACCACCACTTTAGAAAGCTCCAAGAAAGAGTTAATTAGAAATGGTTAATAATTTCACCTGTGTAAACTCTTAGTACTTGCCTGATAGTGTTTCATTCCAGAAAACATTGGTATGCTGAATTATTACAGGAATTGCTTAATACTATTAGCTTACTTTTGCCATTATCCAGTTAATTTATTATTTGACAATTATTTTCCTTATCCATGAGCTCTATAATTAATGAAATGCTATTATGCAAATGATGTATTTAATGAACAGTGTCAGAATTCAGTGGATATTCTTCATGATTTACATGGTGTGTCCAACATTGTTTAATACCAAAACAATACAGGAGACGAAAATGCCCAGTAAATCTTATTTTTTAAGCATTCTGGTTTTGAGCCTTTTTGAACAGAAATTGAGGTTTTACTTTAAAGTGTTTTCACAGCAATAGAGAGTTCTAGCTTTTACCTGAGAAATCTCTAAACCCCTTTTGCATTTTGAGTGATTTAAAGACTTTTGACTGTAAAGATTCGATCGATAGTTCTCTCAAGAGCTTAAGATTCTGACACTTAGAGAGGTTCATCCTGAAGCCAGAGATAAGACAATCAGCCAATTTGGAGTTAACAGCTTCTGACTGGCTTAAAAAAGGACAGTGAATTCTTTCCTTTATGCCCAGATGCCTGGCAGGTCTGTTCACAGGCAGAGAAAGAATTGGACCACAGTGCTCCTAAGGCAGAAGTGCATAACTGTCACCTTTTCAAAGAGGAAATGAAGGTGATATGTGCTATCCCAAAGGGATGTCAAGTCAGACTTGGACTGGGGCGCCAATCCTTTCTCATCTAATATAGGAAAGCATTCATACTTTGTGTGTGTGCTACATGTACTTAAAGCAGCATGGACTCATAGTTTGCAATAGTTTACAAAGCATCATCATTGCAATTTCAAAAACAGCAACAATAAACACGGCCTTTTACTAAAACTCCCGCAAACACTTCTTTATTTCTATTCACTAATCACATTTTCTGCAAAACTAACTTACAAATATCTTTTTCTCAGTAACTATTCTGCTACTCAAATTTTCAGCATTGTTCAATAAATTCTTCTCAATTTAATTTATGTTTTTCTGAATTTCTTCTCTCTCATTATGCCCTTTAAGCCCTTTTACAGTATTCCTTCCCTTTCTCTCTCTCTCCCTCCTTTCGTATATTACTCTTATCTATCCAGGTATTTCTCACTTTCTTCAGTGCTTTAGCATAGAATCATGGAATCATTAAGGTGCATTAATCATGAGGCACTGGAATGGGCTGCCCAGGGAGGTGGTGGATTCTCCATCCCTGGAGGTTTTTAAGAAGAGACTGGATGTGGCACTTAATGCCATAGTCTAGAAACTGCAGTGGTAGTGGGTCGAGGATTAGACTTGATAATCTCAGAGGTCCTTTCCAGCCTGTCTGATTCTATGATTCTGTTCTATGATTCTATGAAAAGACCTCCAAGGTAATCAAGCCCAACCCTGTCAACTAAACCATAGCACTAAGTGCCACACCCCATCATTTCTTGAATGCTTCCACTGATGGTGACTTCAACACCTGGCTAGGCAGCTCATTCCAATGCTTAACAACCCTTTCAGTGAAGAAATTCTTCTTGATACCCAAACTGAACCTCCCCTGGTGCAACTTGAAGCCATTTTCTCTTGTCCTGTTGCTGGCTACCTGGGACAAGAGACCAATCCCCATATGGTTACAACCTTCTTTCAGGTAGTTGTAGAAAGCAATAAAGTCTCCCCATAGCCTCCTTTTCTCCAGGCTGAACAACACCAGCTCTCTTAGCTGCTCCTCATATGACTTCACACTATGTGGAATCTAAACTAATCTAATCTAATCTAATCTAAAATAATCTAATCTTCTTTGCTCCCTAAGCATTTTTCTTGCTATTACTACCTGCTGTCACCTCTCTTTCATCTCCCTGGATGGGACCAGAGAATGATTTCTGTCTCTCTAAACACAGGAGCTGAGGATCTCAGCAGTAAGAATATGTGGATGCTGCTCTCCAAAGAGAGAAGGCTGAGAGGCTTGTATGCAATGACTAAAATACTTTTTGAAAGTATTTGCTGGTATGATGTTAAGAAACTATCTAAAAAGAAGATATATATAAACGTAAATTTCCTGGATATGTTTTTTAAAGTGAAATGTGTCCTTTCTCATTCTGCTCCATGAGGACCAGCGTGGCCAAGTGAGATATGGTGATGCACTCTCTGAGCCCTTTCAAATAACTAATGGAGTGAAACAAGGCTGTGTTCTTGCACCAGCTCTATTCACGCTCTTCTTCAGTATGATGCTCCAAAGGGCCACAGCAGATCTTGATGAAGAACACGGGATCTACATTCGTTATCAGACTGACGGTAGCCTGTTCAACCTGAGGCGACTGAAGGCCCACACCAAGACCCTAAACCATCTCATCCGTGAGCTGCTTTACGCTGACGACGCTGCCTTCGTCGCTGACACAGAAGTAGCTCTGCAGCGTTTAACACTCTGCTTTGTGGAGGCTGCTGAGCTTTTTGGGCTGGAAGTCAGCTTGAAGAAGACAGAGGTTCTCTATCAGCCTGCACCTCAGGGAGTCATCCATCATCCCCGTATCTGCACTGGCGACTCAGAACTCAAAACAGCAATTTAATTACCTGGGAAGCATCATCTCCTCAGATGGTAAGATCGACAAAGAAATTGACAACAGGCTGGCAGTTAGAAGGCATTCTGTAGCTTCAAAGCTTCAAAGGCTTTCAAAAACACCTTTAGGGGAGAAATAAGTTGATTACTTGAAAAGAGCGCACCATAGAGCTGTTGTGAACAAACATGATTCTCAACATATGCAGGGTTCTATTTCTCAAAAGAAGAGTGCTTGAGAATGGAGATGGCAACAAAAAGAATAAGCAAGTAAGTCAAAGACCTGAAAATTGTCCTATCCTGTCCTATCCTATCCTATCCTATGTAGGTTTATGAACCTATTTCTTAATCTTAGAGTGTCTGAATGCCTTTCAGAGAGTATTCATTACTGTGACTATGCATCTGCCACATACAGTTACGTTGTACTTCCTATTCTGGGGGAACAGCACATGTATAATAGTAGAAAGTAAGGACTCTTACTTACTTTGCTAGAGTTTTAGCCTTTCTCCCATAGTTATTTTTAAAAATGCACATCTTGTATTTGTTAGAGAGGGCAAGAGAAAAGTAATGTGCTCTGTGCTGGGGGCAACAACAGAGGAGATATGTGATGGCATATTTTTCTGAAGAGTGTGGGTAGAGGGTAGGGAGAGCAGGGAGTGCATTTTTGGATCAACCTCTAAGAAATGCATGTCACCTGCATAGCTGAGTTTTACTGCTGCAGTAGAAAGTTCTGTTATACTGGAAGACTAGAGCTGTCATGGGTGATTTTCATTTCTGAGCTGTAGATTTTTGTCTTGCTATCTTGGGCATAGGCCATAAAAAACCCCAAAATGTTGTAGTGTCAAGACTTAGAACTTGAGGATACATTTTGTAAAAATGGGCACAAAACTAGACATGAGAAACTGGATCTGAAAATCTGGCATTTGGTGCATACCTCATTTGGCAAAATTATTACAGCAAATACAGCTACTGTAAAGGTATTGGTATTTCTGTGTGGACTTCACTTGGACAGCCTTGGACACTTGGACAGTATGGCCCACATGGACAGGAAGCAGTAGATCACTAGGGAAGGCCTGATGTGGAAGGTAACGGCGTTTCATCTAAATCCTCTACTGTATTAATATGGTTACCCTGCTGCAGTGCCAGAATTGGAGTGTCTGCAGAGTGATGTGCTTTAACATGTTAATTAATCAGTTTCAGAGAATGTTATTCTGTCCATAAAGTTTGCTGCAAAGATTCATGATCTATGATCCATAGAGTTCTTCCACAGGAAACCACTAGAATATTCACAATGGCCTCCTGTTGCTAGGAGATGCATGGCTGCATTTGGTGCTACCTGGAATTTCTTGGGCAATGAAGACCTCACATCAAGGTACATCAGTAATCACTGCCTAGCTGAAGGTTGCAGAAAGCATTGATAGCCGATGTCAAGATTTTGCCTGCAATATTGGATGAAGCCTAAGGCCCAGTAGCAGAGTAAAGAATTTCTTAACTCTTCAGTCTGCTTTCTGAGACAAGTGAATAGTGCAGGAACAATCCATGAGTATGGCCTGAGCTGATGATGTCTAGATACCTCCCTAGTTAAATGATCTTTCATGAGGGTGTTGTTAGTGGTCTTCAAGCATCAGATCATCTTGCTGTTAGCCTTATGTTTGCAGTGAAGGACTGCAAATTGGTGGCACCTGGTTCCAAACCATTTAATCAATTCAATTACCATAACTCTGTCTGAGTGTTGGTGATGTAGTATATTAAAAATATGATTAATTACTGTGGGAAATATAGTGGTAGGGAAGAGAGGGAAAAATTGGGGTGGAGTTCTTCTCCGTTGCTTCTCTAGAGGAAGGATTCAAAGCCCTTTACATTTTTATGTGGATGATTGGATGCAGTTCCAATCTGAATGGAGAGATGTACTATCACTAGCACCCAATGACTGACAGTGCCTTCAGAGGTCTGTACTCAGAGGTAGGGTGGTGATTGTGCAGCAGAAAGGTAAATCTAGGCTATGAATCTTAGTTTTAGAGACACATACTTCTCAGGGTATTTCTTCAGCAGGTATTTAAGTCTGACAGGGAAACTACATTTGCCTGATACCCTTATCTTCCAAATGTCTGTTTTGGACAACCATTCCATATGCAAAGAATTGTGACTTAAGACATCTCTCTGACTGTAAACTGTACAACACCACAGCTTACAAAACTCTTAAAAGGATGAAGTACCAACCAAGGAGAAAAAGGAGCATTGATGGGAATTAATTTGTAGAAGCTGTCTAGGGAAATAAAACTGATTTGTTTTGAGAGGGAGGATACCCAAAGGGCCAACATTTTAGGGAAAAAAAAAAAAAAAACCAACAAAAAACCCACAAAAAACCTGATGTGACTAAATTTGTATAAATCAACTCTGAATTCAATCTATACATGTGTACTTGTTGAAACATGGGTACCAGAAACAAGCCTTTTGGTTCTGAGATCCTGCAAGGACTCTGCCAGAGATGCTTTGAGATTTCAGGACTCCATAGGCTTTAAGTTTCACCTTAAAAGAGTGGTGGCTTTTACCAGAAGTGTCTGCTTAGTAAGTATGAGATTTGGGTTCCAGTGCTGCTCCAGGGGAGGAATGAATTTCTATCAGAGTGCTCAGATGACTGGGTTACAGGCTGGCTCCTGGAACAGATGGCTTTTTTATCAAGGAACAGGGTCCACATGAAGCTAGAACTACAGCATTCATGAAATCAAAGGTGAAAAATTAAGTGACTATGTTTACATCATAGAATTCAACTGAAGGTGGGAGTACAGATGTTATAAGTAGTCCCTGCATTGCTTAATTTGGGTTTTCTTTTATTTACCAGTTGTCTGATGAAAAATATATAAAGCCTACATAGCTTGTATTCCAATCAGAAATGCATCCCTATATGTGCAAATACATATGCATATAGGAGAAAAAATGATGGATTTGCAACATTCAACTACATTCCCAAATTTTCCCAAAACTGATAATATAAATAGTTACTACATTCCATTGCTGAAGTATCTCAGTTCTGTGGCAGCCAGTTTTTCTGTAATCATGAATTCTCTTTGCACCCTTCCTTATTTCAGACTGATGGGCTTGGGACTGCAACATTTGCTGTAACAAATGGAAGAAGATGGGCATCTATAAAGTGTGGTCTCATTTACCCTTCACTTTACTCAGGATGCTCCTAGAGAAGGTAATTCATTTTACACTCTGTTCTGGTGATAAATGATGATGGTCTGGATACTTTCTGATGAGAATAAAAATAACTGAGAAGTTTTATCTGTGTCTTCTTATAGTATATTCTGACAGAACTCAGCTTTAAAAGGAAGGAAATCCTACATCTAGCAAAAGTGTTACTTGCTTGATTTTATTTTAATCACGTGGATAGAAAATTTTGTACTGACATGACAAAACAGTGAGATAGGATCTTGCTGAGTTCTACCTGTTTTCCTCTTGCAATTATTGATTTCTTTTCATGGTAAAATTAGCACTGGACCATTTTCTAGGTAAAAATCAACGTTTATTCTTTGGCTAGTGTTCATTTCAAGCCTAGCAACAGCAGAATATAAATGGTAAAGCACCAAGTTTATTGTCAACATGCAGCTAATAAGACATAATAATTATTAGTTCCGATGTGTACAATGGGTTGTACATATTTCTCTAAGTTTGTCGTACTTCCTTGACAACTGCTTATTTTAATTATATCCCTATAGACCATATGAAGAAAACTGGAATGCTGAAGTGAAATTTTTACTATTTATCTCCAGGGAGGCCAAGTAAAATATGTTCCTTGAAATCACACCCTTGAAATAATTGTATATGGGTTTACAGCACTGGCTAGTGTTAGGTAGAAATTTCAATGTAAGAAAACTATCAGATGGAAATATCTCAAAGTAATTTACTAGCCATCATGGGTCTGATTTCATTGCTTATCATAAAACTACATTGCAGCTGTTCAAGAGAAGAATGTACTGAGCTTGTCTCTGTAAAGGTATCTGCAAAACTCCATCTTTTGTTACTGTTCTGCATGTGAAGAACCTGATTAGTCCCGGCTCCTTGTATCTGAAATCAGACACAAATGTTTTGCTGCTGTTAAGAGTTTCTTATTGCTTTATGGATAAAAGTGCTTATGTCTAGATTGCTATCATAAGACTAGATGAGATTTTTGAGGCAGGTGAGTTTAGTTCCCTGCTCTCAAAGCCTCCATATACCCTAAGGTATATACTCAGAGTGCCTCTGAGTATTGGCTTATTGGTGCATGCTCTGGCTGAATGCCAGCACCTTGCTGGGACAAGATGCAAATATACACCTCCTGTCAGCTTCTTGCTTTCTTCATGAAGGTAAGTCGACTGAAAAAGATTTTTAATGTGCTCTAGCTAACATTTTCAGAATGGACTTCTCAAAAAGACAAGAAACTACCTGTGCAGATTTAATCCTATATCTTTTAATAGTCTGTAGGAAGAGAGTTAGCAAATAAATAGTACTACTGTCTGAATATCTTAATGAGTGAGCCCTGACCCACACAAATTCTGTATCCAAAACTACAGGTTTATTTCTTGTTGCTTCTTTGCTGCTCACAACACAGGACCTGGTATTTTTCAAATCACTAATGAAGAACTTATCTTTTCAACCTGAAGTGAAGGGGTCAACCTTGTCTCTGCTTCATTTGCAAGGGCTGAGACACAGAGGAATGAAAAACAACACTCACTTAAGATTCTAGACTTCATTATAGCTTAATTGTTCAGATCATGGTTCCAGCCGATGTAAAGTGCACCCATGAGCATGCAACAACTCTGTATGTCCCTGAAGATGTTGAAAAAGAACTCAAAATTACAGTTTGAACAGATTCAGATTAAGATATGTGTTTAAAGCACTGTAGCTGTTCCTGTGTAATTCTACTACAGGAAAAAACTTGTTATTAGGTGATGAACACTGAAAGGATTTGTGCTAGAGAGGGAATCTGGCAGGGGCTGGTCTTCTTCAAGGTGGTATTCAAATGATTAAATCCTGAAAATAGGTAGGCTGGGTTTAAATCAAATTATTTAAGCCTAAAAGAGAAAGGAAGAGAACTGTCAGGAATGAAATATCTGTAATTACTGAGACTAAGAGAGGGAGAAAACTCTCATGTCTAGCTGATGGTTTTCAACGTAACAGGGCCTCACAGACCCACCACTATCAGGAACTGGATGTATACTCAATACACACTAAACTTTGCCATCAAAGTTTGAACAGATTCCTGTATGGTATGGATAAACTGAGACTTCTTGAAGGCTCATGGTTAACCAAGAGCTGTTTTTCATGTGAATGGTGAAAATCTGATGTTCACCACATATTTTATGGCTCTGTAAGTTTCTTGAAGAGAATAAATAAGCTTAATGATCAGGAAGTTAACCAATTTTTCCTTGCATCACTCTCAGAATAGAATGAATTATTTCTTATGAAGGTTTCGAGTATCTTTCAGTCTGAGCCAGCTAGTCATAATGAAAAATGTACTTCTAAAGACTAAGGTATAGAGAAAAGTAAGATAAAGTCACTGGAAAAACAAACTACAAAATTTAGACGAATTTGTGAAGGGCAACAATATTTTTAATAGCTTTTTCCTTCTGAAGAAGAGAACTTAGGCATATATGCTTTGATAGGACCTTCTGAATTTATTGCCTTATTTATGTGAATATTTTCTATGAACAGTGATGCAGAAACACTGAATTCATTAATGATACATGCAGTTAATTTCTTGGCAAAACATTTCTGAGGGAACCCATTGCTAGCAATTAACTTTATGCAAAGAAAATCTTTATGCCAAGGAGAAAAATACATTATAGCCAGAAACAATAGCTCTTGTTGTGCTAACCTCTGCTTGTACTGACTGTGGCTGGCTGGCCTCTCTATTATTAAAGAAAACATGTTGTCTCACTGAGAACTAGCCTGAATACCATCCAGTTTAAAAGCAGGAGGCAAACCCAAGGAAAATATTTAGATTGTATGCCCACAAAATAGCAGCAAAAAAATTGGCTTAGCTTCAGTTACTGAAGCTTAGATTTCTGTTCATAATCCAAACTATCTTTATTAGAGTTGACAACGGTTTGTGGATGCAAGAAAGCATCACAATGAATGCTTTATCTGTTCAAGGGTCTAGTGGCAAGATAACTTGCAAACTTACCTTATAAGGAAAGGTCTTGATAGGTTATATACATAACCCAAATCAGTCTGCTTTCCGGATAACCACAACACAATTTTTTTTCTGTTCAGTTTTCAATCCCCAGAATATTTACTACATAAGCCTCAACCTTCTTTTATGTTTTCACATTAAACAGTTGTGCCTATAGTTCTGTCTCAGATGAATTTACATCTGTGAATACTCAAAATGTCTTGTGAAGAATGATCATGTCACATACACTTCACTGAAAAGCTGTGCTTAAGTCCTTTTTGCATAGGGCTGTGAAGGGCCATCCCTCAAGTGTAAGGGTCACCTTTTTTGTATGTGAAATCTTGGAATGGTGTTACCACCCAACCTGCAAAGGGTCTTGCTCGTATTTCCGTACAATATTTTGTTCATGGATGTTATAGCTACCAGACAATAGCTACCGGACAATAGAAACTATCACTGTAAAAAGAACTGGCTAAGAATGGATTTTATTTTATCTCTTACTGCTGCCTGAAAGTCACTGAAAGCCTTTTCCTAAGACACAATTCTCTATGAAGAATTGTATTTACAGTGAGACAAAGAGAGTATTAAATAATATCTGAATTTGTGTGCTTGTCAGCACGGAGCATAAATTTCTAGGATTAATCAAATAAATTAAATATCACAATATCCAACCTGTATCAGGGACTGCAGCTTATAATGTCTTTTTTCTAATTACTCATCAGGTTCAGATTTCAAGTGCTCTATGCTTTTCTTCAAAAAGTTGTGTCTGATTAATTTTTTTATCTTTATTCACTTTGAGGCTTACAAAAGTATCATTTGTATTTTCCCAAAGAATTGTGCTAGAGCTGTTCCTATGTAGAGTTGCAGTTTGTGGGAGATTTTGCCTATTTGATTTTCTGATTCTTTCCTCTTTGAAGTTCAGTGAAAGTCCTGCATTTAGTGCCAGGGAGAATAGGATCTAAGGATAAATGAAGACATTAGGGGAGCCACTTAAAAAATAAATTCTACAGCATTTTCCTTTGTCAGAGAAATAGATCTGCCTTGATTTTTTGCCTCCAGCCTTTTTAAGCTCATCACAAAGTCTTACATGCACATCAGAAAAACGTTCTCTGTATCATTCCTAAAAGACTCATCCTTGAGCTTTACTCATAAATTAGAGGTAAAACTAGAGAATACAGGATTACTAAACAAAATATGATAGCGATAAATCTAAAGCTAGAGGTTAAATTGAGGTGGACTGTGCTGAAGAAGACTGCAGGTCTTCCATTGAGGTGAAATTCCTTAAGTACTTGGCTTAGGTTGAGTTGTATTTAATACATTTATTTATGTCCATATAAAGCCATAATTATATGCCAATGATAGTTGCATATGACATCATATTCAGAAAAAAAAATTCAATGTGGTAGATGTAAGAATATCATATAGAAGAAACTTTACTGTCTTGAGAATTGGAGATGCAAACAGATGAGAAAAAATAGCATTATTCAGTAGAGGCAAAAGCTCTGAAATTTCCTCTGCTTTTGATATGAGATTAGATAGAAGCAGAAGAGGAAAAGAAAGAACTGGTTGTATTAGCTGATTACAACATGTTTTGGAAAATAAGATTGTGAAAAAGTCCAGTGTTCAATGCTAATATCTCTTGAAATATTAGATTTTCTCAGCTAGAAGGAAATTGAAGCCAGAACACATGCCCTCTTCCTTCTCCAGCTGTGCTGCTTGCAGAGGTAATGACCCTAATCCTGTTCCCAGCTGCTAATCACTTTCTCCTTCACATCATGATGTGTCTTCTAACTCATTTTAGTCAAAGAGAGCTGGGTTGTTTTAAAGCGCTTCAACTGAAGATGAAAATGAGCTGTCCCAGATTATTTTACCAGAAATAAAAATAATCACTTAAGTGGTTTTCTGGCATAATCTAAGCAAGTAATAGTCTATCAGGGTATCTCTGACAAAAAGTAGAGCAAAAAATGAAATGGCAATCTCTGGTTACCAATAGCAATTTTTTATGGTTTCCATAAAAATTATAAACTCTGCACTTAGTGTGATTAGAGGTGGAAGATAAGGTGTAACAACAGATAACGTGTACAATGACCCAAAACCGCAGCTGCCTTTGCATTTGGGGGTTACTTGCTGTGAAACTGCAAAGCATAGATAAAATATTGGAAGACTTGAAAAACACATTTTGTGACTACCCATAATAAAGACAGAAGACACTGAAATATAGAACTTTAGGTCTAATATCAGTTCCTGAAAAAAGATTTTACCAAGGAATCAAACCTATTTTTAAGCATCTAGAAGATAATAAGAAGATAAATAACAGGCAGTACTGAATTACCAACCATAAATTATGTCAAACCTATCTAATTTCCTTCCATGAAAGAACTGCAGGAACTGTGAACAGGGGAAAAGCAATAGATAATGACTTTTTTAGGACATTTGAAATTGTCTCTTGTGACAATCTCATAAACAATCTCGAGTCACAGTTGAGATGAAAACTACCAGGTGGGTGTTAGACAGCTTTGCTAACAGTACCCACAGAATCCCTGGTAATATTTCACTGTCGAAAAAGAAGGAGGGGTCAGGTGGGAATATACAGGGTTCTGTCACAGGTCTAGTTCTGTTCAATGTTTTTATTAACAAATTGAACTGAAATTGAATTGAAATGGGAAAGATGCTTATTAAATTTGCAGATGTCATGAAACTGAGAGATATCACAAGGATGGGGGCAGGATTAAGTCCAAAATTATTTTGACAAATGGGAGAAATGGCCTAAAAATTGGATGAAATACAGAGTACAGCACTTAGGCAGAAATAATCTGCAAGATGAAGCCAGTAAGAGAACAGCAGGCTCACAAATAGATGTCTGGGAGTTACAGGGAAAAAATGGGGCAAAGATTTTCTGCTAATATTTGTATGTTGACTAGAGGAAAAATGTGTACCAGGAGAGATTATAGTGGCAAACAAAGAGTAATAAGGAATACAGAAAAAAATACCTAAGAGAAAAGATTGAATGAAATGGGATTATCTGTTTAAACTGCAACAAAGATATAAAAGGAAAATGATAACTGCCTTCAGGTATTTTAAGTAATGTTGAAAAGAGAAAACATTTGTACTCCTTATGAACAAGACAGACTGTGTCTTCAGATGCAGCGAGAAAGACTGAGTTAAACATAGAGGGGAAAGTGTCTAATGCTCAGCAGCTCAATGCACAGGACTCTTTGCACAGGAAGGCTGTGGAGTTCTCCTCACATCTTAAACATAGACTGTCTGCCAGGGTTGGCACATACAGGTGAACTTGCCTTGTGGCGGGTCTTGATATTCCCACTAAATCTAATTTTTGTGTGATACAATGACAGTACAACACAATAAAGAAACATTATTGGATTTTTTTATTGCATAAGAATGTTTCTTTATAAAAAGTTGAAGTCCTTCAGTGTAACCCAATATGTGGTTTGATATATGGAAGCATTTCATTACAGAAATAGGTGTAGGCACAAGGAACTCTTGATGTGAATTTATTAGTACTACTATCATCTGAAAAAACATAATGTCAATTTAGAGGCCTAAGTTAGTGAAATGAAAATGAAGGATCTAATTTTGTCTAAATATAATGGACAAGAATTTTTTATGGAATCTTAGGAGATTCCCATGGATCAAACTTAATGTCATGGTCTAAAATTTTGGAAACAGAAATAAGATACTAACTATATTCATATGCAGCAAACACTACTGAAAATACTGGGGGGAAAAAAAGCATTCAGCTTTGTTAAAAGTTTGAATATATCATAAAACCATTTTTGCTTAGAGAAACTTTATTATCATGCAAACCTTTATTGATGTCAGACTTGTTCTACTGTAAAAGCCTCTTGATAAGTGGTAATGATCTGACTAAATCTCAAAGCTTTGTTTCTATTTATGCTATAAATACAAATGCTATTGACCACCCAAAATTCCACGGATTTACATCAAGCTATGACCAAGAGGTACAAGAGGCATGACGCAGTGAAACTGTCATGAAGTCACCAGAATAAAATGGTGAGAAGAGGTAGTAATTTACTAGGTGACAATTTTATTTTCCTCCATAGCAACTATTGCTAATCTGGATTTGGTTCCAAGGAGGGCTAAATGGAAAAGACAATTTAACATTTGATAATATTATCAGTAGTTTGACATTTGTGTATATGTTCATTTTACCCTCTTAAATAGTAAGAAAGCTTAAAATACTTTTTCATTATATATAATTTGCTTGAGTATTCCCTGACCTTACACTTTTCCATCAATGGCAAGTCTTTGATGGTCTAGACTCCTGGTCTCAGGGACCTAGGATTTGTGGAAGTCAGTCTTGCTAGTTAAGAACTGAGGCAATTATTTATTTTTCATAATGCTTGTATTATTTAAGTCATAATTGAGACACATAGACTGTCCCTAAGGCATTCTCTTGTCTGAAATGTAATGAGTTAAAATATGTTCTGGTGAATAAGAAATAGGTAGTTTCCATACAATCCTTCTGACCCATTTTGCATACCTGCTTTAGGGTGAGACAGAAAAAAAGTGCCTTCCTATCTCAAGCAACTATAAAGAAATCTATATGTGAGCAATCCAGTGTCTGTGGAAGAGACCCTTTCCCAAGGGAACTGTCCCAGTCTTTCAAATTGCATTTCTAAAGTAGCTGGGACAAGTCTGCATTCTGGTGCTCAGACATCAAGGACCAACTGCCTCGTGTGCTCTGTATTGCTCTGTGACTTACTGAACTGGTGATCCCTCATTGCAATTAGTGAGAATGAGGGATGCTTATCCAGCATCCTTGAGATGACCTAGATTCTACCACTTGTTTGCTTTTTTTTTGTTTATTTTGCTCAGTCAGTCATTGTCAACAGCTAAATTGCAACACAGGTATTTTCACACCAACATTTAATTGCTGAATTTTGGTGGGGAGTTCCAAACTGAGCAAAAGAAAAGAAAGATTATACAACTTGCATTGTCAGTTATGTTGTATACAGATAAATGGCAGGTTCAAGATGATAGCTGATATAATAACCTTCTTTAGGTAGAGGAAATTTTATTCAATTTCCTCAAAGGAAAGGCAACTTCTTAACTTATTTTTGTTTTAATTTTGCATTTTTTAGGGATGAAAATAATATTTTAAACACAGGAGAAATTATAGTTACACCTTTCAACAAGGTGCAATAATTTTTAGGTTGCAAATGTTTTTTTGTCATGACCTAAATGAAACTACTTAGAATACATTGGCTGATAAATTGCTTGTGCATGCAAAACATTATTAAACATATTTTAAATACTAAGAAAAAATTATAATTAATATAATTAATATTGCTATATATACTGGGAATCTGCAAACAGAAGAATCCTGACCAACTCTTTGGAATAAAATCCCCCCTTTTTGTGTAAAGTACAAGCATAACATTTCATAATTAGAGAAATAAAGCCCTCTTATTTCTGCAGTTTTTGAAAACTCTTCTATAGTCTGAAATGAGCAGATTATTTCTCTAGAATTCACAGAGAATTCAGCTTGCTCAATACACTGAAAATCCCAGAATTATTGCTTAACAGCTTTATAAGATAGACGTGCACACACTGAGATCTTTATGGCTGCCAGTGAGAAACCTATTTAACCTTCACTAACAAAATTACTTCTTTAGTGTTTTGTTTTGTTGGGGTTTTTTTGTTTGTTTGTTTTTGTTGTTTTTTTTTTTGTGGAGTACAAC
>VYXB01005759.1:58670-84281 GCA_013397135.1 Pachyramphus minor
TTTGTTTTTGTTGTTTTTTTTTTTGTGGAGTACAACTATTTTTTGCTAACTTTACTATATAATGGCATTTTCATGGTAACACAAGTGATTATAGTTTATTTGAAAAATACTTGCAACTTTGTAAAACTGTCACTGTGGTTTTTTTGGGGAAAAAGGTGGTATGGCATTATATATATATATATATATATATGCATCAATCGTGGGGCACGGTGTTTCATGTTCTCAGTGCCATTGTGCTCAGATGAAAAAACAGGCTGTTTAGTCATTTACTTTGGTTTTTTAAGCATTTAGAATTTATCTTCTCAAAAGACTGACAATCGTCATTAAAATCCATTCAAATACTAATTGCAAGTAAATAAGATACTTTTCTCACACCTGTGGCCTCAGTAGGCCTGACATATTCTCTTGCAGACAATGGAAGGAATCTGTGAAGACACCTGGAAGAGACCACAGGAACTCAAGCTATACCTCACATCTCTCTGTTGTCTGTATGGGGAATTGAGACTAAAAATGAAGGACGTGATGCAGGATTCAGGCTGCTTAGCTTTCTGCTGTGGTTAGATACCTAATGGAGAAAAGTAATCTCTTCTTCCAATACACTATGATGCCAAGAGTATCCCAAAAGGCTATGTTCAGGGTTCTCCTTATCTTAAGGAGACTTGATGCCCCTAACCACAACAAAATCACCCGGTGTTTTGAGGGGTGCAGTGAGGACTCTGGATCCCTCTTGTCAGAGCAAGGAGACAGCTGGAAGAAGAGGTCTCATTTGGACAGAATGAAAAAGACAGCACTGGTTCAACCCCCATCCTATGGCACATGTGCATATTGAGAATATGACTGGAAAAGAAAGAGAGACCTAGAGATGGAATTTGAAATGTGAGGTCTCATTCCTTTCCACCAAGTGGCCCTTCTTTCCTTTTTTTTTTTTTTTTTTTTTTGTCCTGGGATATCGACCTAACATTCAGATTTTATTTTCCTTCTACCATTTGCAACATAAACCAGCATTAGTACTCTAGTGTGAAAATCAGCTCCAGAATTCATCAGGCTACTCTGTAAATGTCCATATTATATAAAAAATAATGAGTAAGTTAGAAATTGTGCGTATTTGTTACCTAATTTGTGACTCAGGCAATAAGATGGACATCAGTTTTGGGTCTTTATTGGCTTAAGGAATATGCAACATTTGTTTATATTTGACCATGGAGCACTATTATGGTTATTATTATATGACCTCTTAAAATTGTACTACTGTTGCTGTTTTGCATTGTTTTTAATGATTTTGCTATATGAATCACTGATTTACTTTTTTATTTAAACTTTGATTTCCAGATTTGCTTGGACAACAATTATGCTTTTTGAATAATTTTGAATTCTCAATGAGATTTCCTTAGTTCAGAAAGTCAATACAAGGTCTGTTGTTCATGCCACTCCAATCACCACTTTAAATATCTATCATGCCATGTCCAAACACTACATTAGCAAGCAGCTTTATACAGATCCATTGATTAAGGAATTTAGTTTACTAGTTCTCTTGTTTCTGTCTTTACACGCAGTTTTACTTTCAAAAAAGAACACACATTTCGATGCAGCTCAAGAAATAGCATTTTTAATATGTATTATTTTGGCTGATTTAACAGCATTTCTAGAACCTATTTGCATTTTTTTCCATGCTGTTTTGGCCATGGGCCAATACTCACCTGCCTATTGTGTTATTTTCTCAGTGTCTCTTAGGCTTAGTCTGTCATAGCAAGGATTTGCCTGTTTCACCCTTTCTAAAATAGAAAAGATCTCCAAACTGAAGTTATATATATGTAAAAAGGTTTATATTGGTGGACAATGCTGTACTGTAGTGCAAGGTTTTTACAAAAATGTTTTGATGGCAAAAAATAATTTCCAAAGTTATTGTAGATATCACAACAAAACTTTCCAATACAAAACAGTTTTTAGATTGAGATGTAAAAGTTGTTATCAACTGATCAAATTAGTGTCTCTGTCATCTGCTTGTTACATCCTGGCTTTGATCAAATGTTTGCATTGGGCTTCTTTCTTTGTTTTATTGTGACAACTGTAGCATTATTAATAACAACATACCATTTAAAAGGCTGAAGACTCCACTTTACAGCTTGCTAATACCTTTGGTTCTTCTGTTGTCATTCCAGGGTAATTCCATTGGCTTAATTTGCTCTGAGAAACTGTTGGGTTGGACAGTTCTTTCATGTATGTTGATCTAAGTAAGAATAATTTTAAACACGTGTGTGAAATGTCAACCTCTGCAAACAATATCAGCAAAATCCAGTGATGTCATATAAGTGTTTTTGTTACAAATATTTTGTGATTAGATTAAAAGGACTTTTTGAGTGTTTTCTGGTGTACTTTGTTAGAGACATGTTACTATGATCCAAGATAATAACAAAAATAGAAAAAAAATCTGAGAGCATTTTCAAGGGCAGCAAAGAAGCACTAATGGAGAGAAGAAAGAATTGTCATCGAATGAGTTATGTATAAAGAATGCTAGTGGTAAGAATATTAAGAAGAGAGTGAATCCTGATAGATGAATGCCTATAAAAATATTAAAAAGACCCACCAAACATCTCAGCCTTTCCTCAGGACTATTAAGTAGATAAAACCCCCTGCAACATATCATAATGTAACATAACATAACACAACATAATGTAATGTAACACCTGAAAAATAAAAACAAGCTGCAATTAGAAATTATTTGTGATCGGAGCTAAAAATGAGGGCATTTTTTCTGGGAATAATGGTGGAATCTTTAGCATTTGAAAGAAAGACTGAATTATTTTCCATAAGATATTGTCTAGCTTACCCTGAAGTCATATGCTTCATTTGGAAATCACTTGGTAAAAACAATGTCCAAAGTTATGCAGAGAGTCAGACAAAATGGTTAAAAATGGTCCTTTCTAGACTTAAAATCTATGAAACCAAAACTTCCATTGACTATTTCATTGTGATTCGAAGGCACTCAACCCATAGACATATGAAGGTGTATTGAAATAACAAGAAAATGTAAATGTGGCTTCCTGGAAGGCAAAGCAGAGGATCTAAATGCTCCCTTTTAGCTTTAAGTGAAATGCTGGTGAAATGCAGACCATGGTTAATTTCTAAGGCAGCTGGAAGTAGGATTAAATCTTGACTTTTCACTTCAGAGACTGCATAGAATCCTGTTGCTACAGTTAAAAACACTACTATTTGATGTCCTCCAGTGAAGTGGATTTTTAAAAATTACTTAGTTTTTCTTGTCAAGTCTTAATGTCATTATGTAATGACAAGGCAAACAAACAGAAGGCTGTTGCTTTCAATATTTATTTCTGTGTGTTTCTGCTCATTTACCTTCTGTAAATGAGGAATTTTTTGATTTCTTTAAGGTGTATTCTTAAGATTCAGTTGATGAATTTGGAGATGCGCACTTCACATATGATGTAATGATTCTTCAATGTTTTCACTCCACAATTTCTGCTCTATACTTTCAATTTCTTTTCTTTTTCTAGTGGGTTATACAGTTATGAGAATTTTAAAAAATCTTATAGCTATCTTAACTAACACTTACTGTGCAGGATTTCATCCATAGTTCCAAGTGAGAATGGGCGAGTCCCTTCTATTGTAATAATTTGTGGAAATAAAAAATTACTTGGGCAATAAATTTTGTCAATGACCCAATTAATAACAACTTCATGTCTAAAAACCTTCAGCTGTAAAACTTGACCCCTGGAAAGTTCATCAGGTTCTCAGAAGAAGTAGGAAGTGTCATGTCATGTCATGTTTTCCAACATCTTGAATCTATACTTTACATGAAAATTGAATTTTAATTTTACAGTTTAGTCAAAACTCTATCAGAAAATGGCCTCGGAGTCTCTGAATACGTCACTGACTTTTGCATTGTGCTTTAAACAATAGGATACTTGATGCAGCGACTTTTTACTTTTCTAATTGTTGCATTCTATGAAAAGCTCTGCTTTTATTTGAGTAGAGTTGATAAATTGTATTTTCACAAATATCTTCTAATACCATACATTTGCTTCTTTTTCTGATTAGAAATGATAGTATTAATAAGACAGTGTTTAAATGGAAAACCATGCTGGTTTAAATGTGAAGGCAACAAAACATACTTTTGCATGATGCACCTGTACTGCATGCATTTCCTAAAAACTATTAAATATTCCCAGCACAGACTTTGAGTCTTGCTTAGATTTTGAAAATTTAAGAAGTGTTAAGCTTCACCTACAGTTCACCTTCTTTTGCTGATTCCTATTACAGTAAATGGCATTTTCATGCATCTCAGTAATTTTCAAAGGTCATTTTATTGGCTCAAAATATACGTATTACAGAAATAGATTATGTAATCCATTTGCATTTGTTCTGTGGTTAATAACAGTCCCAGTTACTTACACTTTACTTAAAATGCATATGTATAGCATAGCAAATGATTAGGCCAACATCTTCAATTACACATGTATAAAAAATGGTTCCTTGCCAAAGTCTATTAGGATTTTTTGAATCAGCTTGTTGAATGGTGGCAGAGAAATGAAAAATGTGGAAACTACAACACTGAGAACAAAAAAAAATAACTGGTAATACATTTTCTTTTATCTGACATAGGTGCAATTTCGTGAAATGCTCTGCAATTTCCAGCTACTGATTCATGGTAGAATTAGTCTTTTTTTAGAACATTTCCCATTAAGTCTTTTGGTTTAATAAATATTAAAGTAGTCATTTAAAATACAGTAATTTTTGAGGGAACATATATATACATCATATGAATCTAAGAATAAATAACATTATTTCAAAAAAATAACATATACATTTAAAACCCTGATATAATGGCAAGAGCAATGGGAATGAGACAAAAAGAGCTAACATTTTTCTTCTTTGTTTTGCAAACTGTATTCTGTTAGAGAGCTTAGCTTTTTATCTTCCAAGTGATTTTTACTTTGTCTATTATTATAAAATTTCACTAGAAAACACTAGGTTCTTGTCAATTGTCATTTATTAATGTAGTAAAATAACGGCACATAAAATCCCCGTTGCTTATAGCAAATTAAAGAAGATACAACAGGAACATTATTTTCTTGTTCTTTCTGTATGACAATGAAGATTTTATTTTGCATAAATATTCTTTAAGAGTCTAGTTTTACTTAAAGTGTTTGTCTTTGGACAGCTGAAAGCTCTTAAGCAGAGACATAATTTCAATTTTTACGTTAGTCTGTTTCTGTTGTCTAGAGGTAAATATAAGCATATGCTCAGGTGCTGTAATGTACTGGAGTTCTGCTTGCTGTTTTTCATGCTGTTAAGAGGAAGAAATCACATGAGATTTGTGGATGTAGCTGACATGTTCAAATTGCAATAGACATTTTTTAATGGGAACTTCAGCTGGAACATTGTTTTCTTTGCTTCAAGACACTTTTCAAACTCTCAGAGGATGCTTGTAGCTGGCATTCTTTATTTGTTTTGCAGTTCTACTGGCTACCAAAGGCACTTTCACTCTTTTTATGTCTTTTCCTTGAACAGGTTTTTTACACTACTGGAATTGAAAATGCAAAATAAGCCAGAGATTTCAGTAAGTTCTGGCTGGGCTCTGTTCTATAGGTTTTTTTTTGTTAAAAAAAAAAAAAAAAAAGTAGGGAGGAAAAAAGGAAAATAAAAAGAATGAAACAGACTTGCACAAAGCAAAACACTTCTTAATGTATAATAGTTGCATATTTTTAAGTGCCCACTGGGCAAGTTCACAAACTAACATCATAACAAGTCCAGCTTGGACTCATTCATGTTTAATGGGACTAACTTCAGAAGGGTTGATGAAGCGTTTATGTAAACCCCTCAGGCAGCTCATAATTGGTTATGTTAAATGAATCTGAATACATTTTGAAGAGACAATAAATACTCAATGCCTTGAAAAAATCTGGCTGAACTTGTAGCAAATCACCAGGGTATTTTTAGAAGTTTGTGTTGCTGCAGTATGGTTACTATAAAACCTTAGCATAATTATAATTAAAATCACTGCTATGAACAGTGGAACTCATTTAGCTTTGGTACAAGCTGTGGGGAAGTGAGATGAGATCTGTACAAGAACTTGTAGGGATTGGCTGTATGTTGTTTTCTGAACTGTTTAAATGTTTTTACTTAGAAAATAGTATTAAAACATCAATAATCAAGGGAGAAGGGACCAGAATCAAAGACTTCTCCCTTCTGAGTACCTAATCAGTAGATTTAATGTATGTTTCATGCTCTGTGCTCGATTACCCTATCACAACACCAAACTGTGCTTCCCTTTACATATATGTTTCTTGCACTCCTGACTATGTAACCGGGCAGCTTCAACAGCAGCAGAAAAACATGTCTCCCAAAGTCTTTAGGCTGGTGGCTACAGCTTCTGCCCAAAATAGAACAACTAAGGCAAAGCATGCTAACTATGAGGCCACAAAATGTTATTGGTTCTCATTAGGCCAGTTGCCATGGTACAGGGAGACAGGAAGGGGGTGTCACTGTCTGGTCAGTGACCAGATGGAGTGCACAGATCTCCACCTGGGGATAGATGAGGCTCTGACTGAGAGTTTATGGGTCAGAATCAAAGGGTGAGCAAGGACAGGTGATTTTATAGCAGAGATCTGCTACACGTTGCCTGACCAAGAAGACTGATGAGGCTGTTGACAAACAGATAAGAAGTGGTTTCACATTCAAAAGCCCTGGACCTTGTGGGGGACTTCAATCACTCTGCAACAGGTTGTAAGATAACAAAGCAGGGCACAGGCAATTCAGGATTGTCTGGAATGCATTGATGACAACTTCCTTCTCCAAGTGATAGAGAAGCAAGGCAGGCTCTCTGCAGGCCAACTGCATCCTGAGCTGCATCAAAAGTGGCTTGACCAGCAGGTAAAGGGATGTGATTCTGCCCCTCTGCTCTGCTCTTACAAGATCCCGCCTGGAGTACTGCATCCAGACCCAGGGACCCAACATAAGAAAGATGTGGATCTACCAGAATGAGTCCGTAAGCATGCTGGAACATCACTGTTGTGAAAACTACTTGAGAGAGTTGAGGCTGTTCAGCCTCGAGAAGAGAAGGCTCCAGGAAGACCTTACAGCAACTGTCCAGTATAAAGGGAGCCTACAAGAAAGCTGGAGAGGGGCTTTTCACAAGGGCATAAAGTGATTGAACAAGGGGGGATGGACTTAAGTTGAAGGAGGGTAGACTTAGATGATTAATAAGGAAGAAATTGTTTACTGTGAGCGTGGTAAGGCACTGGAACACATTGCCAAGAGAGGCCGTGGACTCCCCATTCTTGGAAGTGTTCAAGACCAGGTTGGATGGGTATTTGAGCAACCTGGTCTAGTGGAAGGTGTCCCTGCTTATTTCAGGGGGATTGGAACTAGACTAGGACCCCTCCAACCCAAATCATTCTAAGATCTCTTCAAAAATAAAGGGCCTTGCCCATCAGGTCAACACATAAAATATGACTCTCAGTTTGAGGAGCACGAAACATGCAGTCCATGTTTCATCTCAACTAACTTCTGATGAACCGAAGTTCAGATGATTACATCTAAATACATTTTCCCAAGCTCCTTTGCAGACAGTGGGGAAAAAAACTGCACACTTTTAGAAAACAATTAATCATGTGTGAGTCACACCCATTAGTGTAATTTTCACTTCTTTAATTGTAAAAGCAACCCCTGTGATTAACTCAAATATGGATATGCAGATTTGAGCAATATTTGATTACTGTTACAGGGTACCTTGAATGTCTAAGCTCCAGAGAAGTACTAAAGTGTTAAACAGGAAAACTTTCTGCCTGCCTTTCCAGAAGTGCCTGAGTCTGGCAAGAGAAAGGACCCTAAATGCCAAGCTTCTGTACTGTGCACACCTATGGCAGTGGGGCCCTTGGAATTTGAATTAGGTGAGCACTTTGCAAACTTGTTTACTAAGTATAAGTTTCAGGTATTTGAAAAGTTCCACGTAGTGCTGTAGTTTTTCAATGTGATTGGCATCTAAAGAATAATAGGACCATCATACAACTACAATTAAAGGGAAAGGTTTATCAGTAGGCATTGCTGCTTAAATGAAATAGAACAACATGGAATAACAAGCTGTTTCTGTTTTCAAGTACATTTTAGAGACTATTTGATGGTAATCTTCAAATATTATCACCAGTTTGAGTTCTGTCTTCCCAAGTTTGGTTCTTGCTTTTCTGGATATCATCAGTGTTCCAGGTGCAATGCAGTGGGGAACCACAAGAATAACTTTAATATTAAAGGATATTCTTCAGTTAGGATATTTAGATTTCACAGTACTGTGAAGCACCATGAACAGAGAAAATATGATTTGGTAATGTGAGAACGGGTAATTAATTATAATGGTCTAATTTACTACAATGATCTAATCTAACCTAATGATTCCATTGGTCAAGAATGTTGTATTTGCTTTTATTTTCTATATCTTTAACATTTTTGGTCTTGATTGTGACATTTCCCTCCATTTAAGTGTTAAGCTGTGATTTAGCAAATCATCACAGTCATTCTACAAAAATACTAGAGTTTTCCACACAGCAAGCAAAATTAAGGAAAAGCTGATTAGAAGTGTTTATCAAAGTGTTAAGGTTTTCTTGCCTGCTGTATTGCCCTATTCATGTACTAAACAATAATTGTTATCCAGAACTTAGGAGAGAAAAGAAAAGCTGAGCTCCTGTTTCTGCAATTTACTCAGTCATTTGAGCTGCTGAACAACAGTAATTCTGTGATTAATGTAACTGCTGAAGCAGGGTAGATAGAGATATTATGAACTTCATGTATTAAATAATTATCAGGTTTTTCATCATGAATAAAATCTTAAAAAAATTTACAAATAAAATTATTTCAAGAGGAAATTTAGATCATGAGTTGAGTCTACTGCTGTTTAAGGGATCTATCATTGATTCTGAGAGATGTTAATGGAAGATGCAAATTCGTCGTCCATTTCTGGGAGACTCCTCTTGATCTTGCTGGACTGCTAGCCCTGAGTTCAATGGCAGGGGTTTCACATGTAATAACTAACTGGCCTTTCAGTTCAATTCAGTGAGACACCTCTTATAATTTACATTTTTTGCTTTATATTTTAGCCTCCATAACTTCAGACTGGGCTTAATAAGGGGGTTTAAGTGTTAAAGGAGCTCTTAAACAGAAATAAGAAAAATACAATACCATAATGAAAAATAAAATTACTCTCAGCTTCTTTATAAAGGCATCATTGCCTAAAGTGTTGTTGTGGTTTGTGGTTTTTTTTGGTTTGGTGGGTTTTGTTTATTTTTTCCACATTAGTTCTGCAGTTCTTGGTCTTAATTTTGGTGAACAGGTCAGTATCAGTCACTGCGCGTACTGAGGATTTGTGAGTTCATCCACCTTTGTTAGCTGAAAGGTTTAATTCAGTCAGTTTTCTCAGTTCAGATTGCTATTGCTTCCGTCCTTCCGAAGAGTTGACAAAGAGCTGCCAGCTCACTTTTAGAAGTAACTTAGCAATTAAAGCACAAGTCAATAAACAAAGGTCTGGAGTTTAGTTTCTGTCTCAGCCTGGAGTGATCAAAACTCATAATATTGTAGGGGTAGTTTGCTTTTGGGAGAATTTGTATTGGACACGCCAGAAATTCTTGTTTTCACTTAGAAAGTCTGCTAAGTTCCTTCTCAAGAGTGTTAGATGTTTTTTCTCCTTTTGCAGTCCAGAGGGGGTTCCAGAGAGATCTGTATCTCTCTCTCTCCTATGGTGAAGAGAAATAGCCCTAACAGACGTGTACAGAGGCCTTGGGAAGGTGAGGGAGAAACAGAGAGGATAAAGAAACCCTGAGAGGGTGGGAACTTGCTTTTTTTCTCCCTGGGACCGGTGTGTAAACTGCACTGTTAGGTGTTTTGTAGGTTTCTCATGTTCTGGCCTTCTAAACAGTTTTTTGAATTCTTTCCACTGCCTTGGCATTTCTGGGAACACCTGCGTATCTTACTTTACAAAACTGACCTCCAAGCGTGTGTCATTTGCTTACTACTTCAATATTAGCCTACTTTGCTACTAAGCCCTTATTTGAAGTCTGTCCACATTCAAAATGGAATTAAAGTACTAACAGGTTCAGGAAGGGTCTACAGGAGTGAGAGTCTCTAACTGAGTGATTGGGACACAGGCTGGATTGCAGAAGATCAAAGATGACTTGTGTGCATTTATTTAAGACTGCCCCTGAACAGAATACAGACATGGGTATGTTCTAGGATCATCCTGTGTAGTTCTCCTGCTTCCCTTGGTACCCCAATGAGTCCTGAGGTGCTCTATGTATCTTGGACAAGTTATAGCAGAAGGAATGGAGACTACAGGTTAAGAGAGCATTAGAGGAATAATGTGGAGAAAGGACACTAAATATACTGCCTTCATAGATTAACTGGCCTGACAGATTAAGCACAGAATGTGATATAACCTGACTTTTAGCAAAGTTTGCAACACACTTCCAAGTGATATTTTCATAAGTTAAGTGGACAAGTATGTTTTGCATGAAACACCACTAGGTTAACATAGTAAGTGTAAGCTTACTTACACTTAAGTAAGCTTCTGGAGTAAGTGTCACTTGTTTACTGCTCACCACAAAGATATTTCAGGATAAAACTTGCAGAAGTCTGTTCTGGCTCTGAATCTATTTGCTGTTTTCATTAATGATTCAGGCGATGGAGTAAGGAATAAAATACATTCTGCTGCTAACTCAAACTTAGAATAACTCTTTTGGGAGGGGGAGGAGAATTCAAAACAATCTTAATAAACTGAAAGTATGATTTGATAGAAACAATATGAGATTCAACATAAAGAACTGAAATATTATGAAATATTATGTAATAATAATTATTATATGATTTCATAATGAAATTATGAAATATTAGAAAATCTAGACAAATCAAATAAGCAGCAATATTTCAAAACTGGATCTGGATGTTGCATTCTGACCCTAAAATGTGATATTTTTTCAAAATTGAAAGGAAAATATGTAGTTCTGGATTGTTAAAGATCTATACAAGTCTTATGTATAATTTTTGAGAAACACATTTGAGAAAGATATAGACAACTTGGAAAGAAACCATAAGGTAATAATGGGTGTCACAAGAAATTTCAAAATGTGTTGAAAGAATTGGTTTGTTCTTCCTTAAAAAGGAAGACTGAAAAGATATGTTAACCTATCATATGAAAAAAATACTGGGAGAGAACAACAAATATTTCTGGAAAATTAGTTAGGCTGAATACTGAGAGAAATTTTAAAGTATGGAACTAAATATTAAAAAAAATATAAAATGTCATTCACTGGAAATGAACTCAATCAAAGCGCATAAGAGGTTTACTGTGGCTGGTGGATATGCACACATCTGCTCCAGAGCAGAGGTTGAGATTGCATCTACACATACACCGTTATACTGTTAGATGCTAAATAAATTATTGTTTGTTAGATTACTTGAAATTGTAATTTAAATAGCTTAATTGTAGTTATACATATTGAATTTCTACAACTTTCTACCCAAAAAAGATTGCTTTGCTGAGGAGGCAATGATATCCTTATCACTAGAATGTGATGACAGGGAAAAGGATGAGTTCTATTAACTCTACTGAGTATTTAGCTTTGCAGAAACATAGGCAGAAGAAACTTTAGGCTTCAGTAGTGTATTTAGCATAAGCACATTACTGACATATAACTTATGGTGCTGATTTTTAAGCAAAAGGGGCTCAGGTTTATTTGGCAATATACATACAATATGGTAATGGCTTTTGTTGGAGTCTTTGGACTGGATATTGGCATTATTTTGGAAGCAGCTCTTTTGGTTAACAGCCTGAAATGTTAAATTACAATGAGAACACTGCCATGGTGAAAATGTTGTACAGCTGAGGTATATTTAAGTGAATCTTTTGTATAGCCATCAAGGAAAATGGGTCATCAAAGCTTTAACAAATACTATTTGGAAATGAATGCAAAATGAAAGTATAAATTAGCAAAAACAGAGGTTTAACAAGCATATGAGAAGGTCACTACTTCAGAGTGTGACATTTTTGAGGCCAGAATATCTTAATTGGGCCAAGTAAACCAGGACTGAGCATGAAACCAGACAGCAAGCTGCTGACAGATTTTTCTCTGTGAAAGTGCTTAATTTTAATATTATCCATAGAAAAACATAGTGCATTTGTCAGATTCTGCTGAAATAAACCTCTAGCTTCCAGCAATCATTTCAGAGTGACTGAGCAGAGTCAAACTCAGCACATGTGAGGTATGTTGAACTGTCCTCACTTTATGTAATTTAGCAGTCAACTCAGGCATTTCAGGGAAATGCTTCTGTTTATGGTCCTTGCTGCAGGGATTAATTACTCCATTTATGTAGTTTAAAACAAATCAACATCAAAGTGCTTTATTGATTTATAAATGACACACAAATAACTGGCAATCAGTGAACTACTGATCAAGTTCAAGATCAGGATCAGTAACATAGCAGATAGACCCAAAATATGACTCATAAATGTTAATAAACATGTAAAATTTTTTGAACTTGCTTTTATGACCCTGAATGGTCAAATATCCACACATCCATACACATCACAGGAGTCAGCACAGGCACCCTGCTCTACCCATCCCTTCCTGGGACACTGTATGGGTATCCCCTCGCACCCCCTGGGAAGATGCAGGTGTCATTTTTCATCCCACACGGCCCTGATCTGTGCTCACTGCAGGCAGAAAGCATCATCAAGAACTGACCTTGTAGCAATATAGTATATGCACTGTCAGGACAAGTTCCTTAAACAGGCAGTAAGGTTTAAAGAGCAATAAGCTTTTCTGAGTCATAGATGCTAGGGCTGGATAAAATCTAATAAATTTTCTAGGCTGTTTCTCTGCTAGCACTGAAATGTTCCCAAGGGTACACTTCTGTATTTTCCAGACTTAGTCCAGTATAGTTTTACATGCATTATGCAGTGTGTTTTCATGCCCAAATTTTGTTTATTTCTTTTTTTATATCTGGTTTGTGTTCAGGTAAAAATATGAAATGAAGACAATAGCTCTTTTCTGAAAAATCCTAGTAAAACCTACTATTCTCAGGTGTCCCTTTGACATAAGTATGAAACACAATCCAATAGCAAAACAAATGCCATGAATAGTGTTTCACCTAATGCACAAACTTGGTGTAAGATGAAGGAAAACACCCGCTGGCAATAAGCTGTTGGTACAGGGACAGCACCAGAAGGAACTTGAATAGAACACCTCTAACAGTTATATATTTCCCCACTATGATACATACAAAACCAATTCTAGTAATAATATTAAGAACTATCTACCTGAAAGAAGCTGAGAGACAAATATAGAAATAAAATAGTAGCTGACAAGTGGAAGTAAAATCATTGAAGAAATTATAGTGGTGATTGCATGTAAAACGCAGATAGCTGCCCAGGCAGAACTTTTCTGTGCACTCTGAGCCTCCTCCTGCTTAACATGCAGTAAAACACACAGACTTTGGCTTTTTGTTCCTCATTGGCAACTCCATGATGAAATGTTTCAAACTTGTAGCAGGATAGCTTCACATCAGAAAAACCTACTCTCAGCTGAAGCTAGTAGCAAATCAGCTCTGCAGAAGGGTAAGTTTAGAAAACTTTGAAAGACTTGTGTATACAATTTTTTGCATACTATCTGCCAATCTATGATGAGTTTTTATGCCATTTGAGCTATAGGATCTATTAGAGAGGTCAAACCATTACAAATGGAAAGTCCTGTAAACAACTCACTTATTTTTCTTTTTCTATTTTTTCCTGAAATGTAAATGCTTATCCTATTATGTTTTTTAATTCATGAGTAGTGATTTCAGTTTCTTTCTCCATTAAAAAAACCAGCAGGGAGCCACTGCAACTTCTGAGCTGATTCAGACATAAATGTTAGAATTTTTTTCTGTGAGGAAATGAATATTCTTTCAGTATTTGCCTCAGGATTATATTATTAAACTGTGAAATAAAATGAAAACCAGGGTAATTCTTTGTTTCTACTTTTTTTCTCCATTTTTCTCTAAGGAGAAAGGCTTAAAGAAATCAAGCCATTTGATTTCAAAACATAGATAATCTCTTTCATAAAAAAAAAACAACCAAAAAAACCCCCAAAAAACATAACAAAATCCAAAAGAATTAGATTCTTAAATCCTTCCCTTTTCCCTGGGCACCAAAGGCCCTAACCAAACGCCAGAGGAAGGCACAAAGGATATAGGCAGTACTGCACTACAATTTTTCTTGGTCTTTATCAATTGATAAAATCAAAGTATAGCAGAACTAGAAATGGAGATGACCCTTTAGACACGGAGTCATGGAATGGGTAAGTTTGGAAGTGACCACAGTGGGCCATCTGGCCCAACTTCTCTGCTTAAACAGCGTCATCCTCGAGCATATTTCATAGGATTGCATCCAGAAGGTTCTTGAATATCTCTAGTAAGGGATACGCCACAACCTCTCTGGGCAATCTCTTTCAGTGGTCAGTCACAGTAAAGAACTTCTTCCTCCTATTGAGGTGGAACTTCCCGTGCATCAGTTTCTGCCCATTGTCTCTTGTCCTATTGCTTGACACCACTGAGAAGAATCTGGCTCCATGCTTTTGACAGAATCACAGACTTTGACCACTCACCACCTTGTCAACTAGACCATGGCACTCATATCCAGTTGTTTCTTGAACACCTCCAGGGATGGTGATTCAACCACCTCCCTGAGCAGCCCGTTATAATGCTCAACAACTCTTTTAGTGAAAAAACTCTTCCTGATGTCCAACCTGAACCTCCCCTCGATCAGTGTGAGGTTATATCCTCTCATCCTGTCACTAGTTGCCTGTAGAAGAGACCAACCCCCACCTCACTACAACCTCCTTTCAGATAGTTCTAGAGAACAATATCGTCTCTCCCGAGCCTCCTTTTCTCCAGGTTAAACAACTCAGCAACTCTTTCAGCTCCTTCTCCTATGATTTACTCTCTAGACCCTTCAACCAGCTCTGTTACCCTTTTCTATACGTGCTCAAGCTCCTCAACGTTTTTCTTATAGAGACTGTAGGGCCCAGAACTGAACAAAGTACTCGAGGTCCAGTTTCACCACTGTTGAGTATCAAGGGATAATCACTTCCCTGGGCCTGCTGACAAGCACTGTTGCTGATAAAAGTCAGGGTGCCATTGACCTTCCTTGCTACCTGGACACACTGCTGGCTCACGTTTAGCCAACTGTTGACGGGCACCCCAAGGTCCTTTTCCACTAGACTGTTTTCCAGCCATTCCTCCTCCAGCCTGTAGTGCTGCATGGGATTGTTATGACCCAAGTGCAAGACTTTGTTCTTGTTGAACCTCATACTAATGTTGAACCTCAACCCATTGATCCATCCTTTCTAGATCCCTTCCTACCCCCAGCAGACCAACTCTCCCACCCAACCTGGTGTCATTTGCAAACTGACTGAGGGTACACTCGAGCTCCTCATCTAGATCATCAGTAAAGATATTATTAAACATGGTTGGTCCCTTGGGGAACCCCACTTAGTAACACCTTCTCTTCAGATACTTATATACATTAATAAGGTCCCCTCTCAGTCATCTCTTCTCAAGGCTGCACAGGCCCAGCTCCCTCAGTCTTTCCTTCTAAGAGAGTTGCTCCAGTCCCTTAATCATCTTCGGCATTGTCTGCTGTGCCCAGTCTGGGAGGTCCATATACAAATCTCTTTTATTGAGGAGCCCAGAACTGGACACAGCACACCAGATGTGGCCTCACTAGGGCTGACTAGATGGGCAGGATCACCTCTCTCAACTTCTTGACAATGCTTTTCCTAATACACTCCAGGATACCTCTGGCCTTCCTAGCCACAAGTGCACACTCATGTACAACTTGTTGTCCACCAGGATACTCAGATCCTTCTCTGCAGAGCTGCTTCGCAATAGGTCAGTCCCCAGCCTGTGTTGGTGCCTGGAGTTATTCTTCCCCAAGTGTTGAATTTCATACCGTTCTTCCCTGTCCATCTCTCCAACTTTTTGTGGTCCTCCTGAAGGTCTGCACAGCCCTCTGGGGTATCAGCCCCTCCTCCCAGCTTTATCTCTTCAGTGAACTTGCTGAGGAGGCAACTTCAGTAAGTTCATCCTTCATCCTAGTCAGTGATGAAAAAGTTAAACAATACAGTGCCCAGTACTGAACCTTGGGGAACACCACCAGTGACAGGCCTTAAACTAGACCCTGTGCCACTGACTACAGCACTCTGGGATCTTATTTCTTGAATATCATAGAATCAGAGTATAATAGAATCAGATGGATTGGAAAGGACCTCTGAGATCATCAAGTCCAAACCTTGATCCACTACCACCACGGTTACTAGGCTATGGCACTAAGTGCCACATCCAGTCTCTTCTTGAACACCTCCAGGGATAGAGAATCCACCACCTCCCTAGGCAGCCCATTCCAGTGCCTGATTTTCTACTTGTTCAGCACATGTAATTTCAGGAAACATTAGTGGAATGAATCAAGTCTCTAAACCAGGGATTTGGAAAAGATATTGAAAAGAACAATTTTCCGCCTTCTGTAAAATCCCCAGCAGCTTAGAAATTCAGTAGTAAGATTCTGCTTTTCAACATCAAACTTTCTACACTGATTTGTATTCTATTTGGAGGAATAAAATGAGAGTAAGCTTAAGTTCAATAAATCTGAACTGCATTTAGCACGAAATGTTCTGCAATAGGAACGATATTAAAAATAAGTTTAAATATTCAGAGTTGGAAAGCAAAATTACAGCATAAATATGAATAATACTGTAGCATAAAAACAAGGAAAATCAGTTAACATAAATAAAACCATACTTACTTTATTTTTACACAAAGATTTTATGACTGATACCAGCAGACTTCCTTCTGTCTTCCTCTGGTCTGAAAACTTTCTGTCTTTCTCTGTTTTGCAGCCTGAGAACGTAGGAGCAGCTGCACAGTGTCAGGCCAGAGGTTTGTCTGGCCCGATAGCTAGCCTGTAGCAGTAGTAACCAGAAAAATCTTATAGAAAGATTAAGGGAAAATGGAAAATATTATAAAGCAATTTTCCTTTTATATCCTATCAGTTTCTGACAATCATGAGGATTAAGAACTTCTGAGCTGCAGGTTAGGGACAAGATTCATTTTTAATAGCTCCTGACGGACTTTTCCCCATATACCAAACTAATCCTTTTTTCAATTCAACAAAGCATTTTGTGACATTCTTTTGTCTGAATTGAGCCTGTTATCAAATAATTTCACTGGTTATGACCAGTTTTCTGTATCCTGGGAAGTAGTGAATAATCATACCCCACTCCTCTTTCTTATCTACACACAAAACAGTGATGTCTTGTCTCAATTATTTCTTATCCAATAAGGAGACCTAATTTATTCAGTCTTTCCTATATGGAAATAATTTTTGAGTTTCTCTTCTTGATCACTGTCTAGTTTTTCTAAGATGGGAGGGTAGTAGTAGTTTTCAAAGGATGGAGTTAATCTTTCCTAGGGAAGATGGTGTACTTGTTTGCAAACTAATTGTTTAGTCACAGTTCATCATCTGAGCTCTTCTCTGCATGGAGACACATTAGCACCTTTAGAATTGTATCACTTGGACATTTTTAAATGAGGTGAGTTATTGTACTTATTTTGCCTCTATTTTTCTTTTCCTTTTCTTAATGTGGCAAAAGTTGAGCAAACTAATTTACATTCTAGAGTGCATATACAATATATTTATGCAACTGACATGATGAAAAATTTCTGGTTTCAGTGGTTTTATTAATACTATTTACATTTGCCTTGTCTTTTGTCAGCTACTAAGTACTCAGTGATTTCCAACAGAATGAGTAAAAAAGTTGTGCTAATTTCTATAATTTATTCTTTTTGATATTTTTTTTGGTTCACCTGAAAACAAAAGAACAAATGAGTGCAGTGTCAGATATAATTATATGTGTGTAACTGGAAACCGAAAGCAAGATTTCTCTGTATCTACAAGAAAAACCTTATCAAAATCACTAAATGCATCGTGTAATATTTTTATGAAAACAAATAATCCCGACAATATTATTGTATAATTTTTTTAATATATTCATTATGTTATATTATTTCTGTAGTGAATTTCATATCAGAAATTATTTTTGTCATATATTTAGCAGTTTTTAAAGTATCCAATTTAGTCCTGTGCTTACTGTAATTATATATTTCAGAAGAATAGCAGCAATGAACAAGGAAAGTAGCTGTATTCTCTCTTGTAAGGTCACATCAACATTCATATAAAATCCTTATCAGAAAAATCTTCTTTCTTTCCTATTAAAGATACGTTTAAATAATTTGCATGGGTTGCTGACCAGCTAGTGTGCAGCCTTTAATGATTTGTTTTCAAAGAGCAAGTGATCAGCATCTTAGTTCTAAGGGACAATTTCTGGAAGCACGAGAGGACTTAATGGTCTATATCTTTCAAAGATATAGATCTTTCTAGGAAGATCTTTCTAGATCTTACAAATCTGTGCTTATGTGGACAAATTTCTCTTTTCTCTCCATTTATTTAAGGAAAAACAGCTGAAGAGTAATCCTTTTGAACCGTGTTCTGTCTGAGTGGTCCTTGGATAATAGAGGAATCCATTCCATTCCATGATCATGTAATCTAGTCCTCTGAACTGAAGTCAGTGTGAGTTTGCCACTGAATTTTATAAAGAAGGGATGCATAGAAGGAAAAAAGCATTATTACTTTCACATGTAATTGGGTTTTGGGGTGTAGAATGTTGGAGAAAAATGAGGAATTTATGAAAACTTTTAGATTAATTTGAACTAAAGTCAAACTTTTAATTACCTTATTGGTCTTACTTTGCAGAAATGATCTCTATGAACAAATGTGAGTTTTTAGGCAGAAAGGATTAGGGATGAAGGAGACTAGACCAGGAGTACACAACTGACATAATTTTGTTTTCAGTATTATTGTTGTAAAGGGAAAGTAAAAGAATGACATTGGATGTTTCTGAAACAAATGAGGGACAGAAATAAAACACAAATTAATTATGATGTATTAATGGAAAGATATTATGATGCATTAATGGAAAAAAAGATTCTGTATATAGATGCCTTAATAAGACACTTTAGTTTTAGGGTCAGTCTAACCACAGCAGATTAAAAGGAGATTTTTATATTTATAAAATTATTTCTGACAAAAAGAAATTAAGGAAACTCAAAGGGACTATTATATCTTTTATGAAATGAGAAAAGAGTCATTACTTTGAGAATTTATAATATTTCAGATACTGTTTTCCTTTTCTATAAGAGACTGGACACTAGCATAGTCCTTTCTCAGAGAACATGAGGCTGTTAAACAAATGAAGGAACTTAGAGTATGCTGCATCTTTAAAGGCAGATGAAGACTATTTCTGATATCTGGATATGAACTGGAGGACAGCGTATTAGTTTCCAATCTGCAAGATATTTTATGAAGTAAAAAAGTTTAAATATCTCCAAAGAAGACAGTGCCAAGATCAAAAGAGAGGGAGATGTCAAGAAAGAAATTTTCCAGAAGATAAGACCTACTGTCTTCTAAGACAAAATTAGAATGAGTGAAGTTTTAAAGTATTAAAAAATGTCCTGCGCAGGCTTAAGCTATATTATTAAATGCTGGTCATTTATAAAAAGAACGTAAAGTAATATTTTCCTTGTTTGTTCCAGGGATCCCTGTTGTCACAATTGGAATATGCTTTATCAACCATCCCCCTGTAAGCATATATCAGCTTTCCGGGCCCCCTTTGCTCACTGTTTTGGAGGAACTGATGCAGAACTCTTGTCTAATTTTGGAACTGAGGCATGATGTCCATGTTGCCAGCAATAACTGGACAAGAACCTCACTCATTGTCAACATGATCTTTTTCAATGTTTCAGAAGATGTTTTCAATGGTTGGTTGTGATTTTGATCATGAACTGAAGTTAGATTTGATTGTCTTGGCAGAACTCCAAACTGCTCAAAGCATATCACTAGCCATGAGCTATTGCTTATGTATTGCAAGGAATACAAATCTCTTAGCCTGTTCTCTATGATTTTCTCACTTATCTGACTAGAGATATACTTTTACCACTTTCATCTCATGCTAAATATGGCAACATTGTTTGTCCTAAGCATTTCTTAATACCAGCTTTCCTACAACTCTACATAAAGATTCAGTTATTGACAAATGGTGTTTTTGCATTGCTGAACTGGAAAAATGCAAGTTAAAATTTTGTTGTTGTTGTTGTTGTGAGTATTAAAAATAAAGACAGTTGCCTTTAAAAAATGAATACAGCAGACACCAGGAGAGGGATCACTTATGTAACTATGGAGTGGTCTACAGAAGAAAAAAAACCTACTGCAGTGTTTACACAATTTACAGACAAGTATTGGGTTGATATTTAATGGGTTGATATGAAACACCTCAGCTATCATGTTGGTCACCTTTGAGACTCTTTCATAATACATTGAAGGCATTATAAAAATGGCTTTAGTGTTTGGGATAAAACATGTCAAGCTAATGACTCATAAAGCTTTTGACTGAAAACTTACCCTTGCTTCTATTGAAGTCAACATATATGTATCTTTAGCTTTGTGTTATTATACAGAATATGGTACCTCATATCTGGATAAGAGAGAAAATAGATATATATTGTATGTGAAGTCTGGATTCAAGAGAAAAGAATTGTACCTTAGAACACTAGAGAGAAAATTATTAAGTGCAGAATAAATAAACTAGCAGATATATTAGATATATTAATAAGATTACAACATTTGTCAGACTCCTTGCAGCTTGTAAAATTATTGTGAGAAACTGCAATTTCTGTAGTAGTCTACTGGGACAAGAAAAAATACACAAATCAATGCTGTAGCAGACATGAAAGAATCACTGTAGTCTATTATGTTTCTCACTATCCAATACATTCAAGGAAGATTTATTCAACAAAGACAGTCATTGGAGTTGAGGATGTTCTGATATATGTCTTAAAAAAAAAAAAAGAAAACAATGATCTGTACTGAACTGCCTTCATGTGTTTACAATTTACAAAGGGATGCCAAAGATGTCTGCTGCATGGGTATTTGGATCAGTTAGACACCCAGACTTCCTCTATCATCAACAGAGAGGAAGAAACACCGTAAGACTCCATATTTACTTTAGAAATTTATTTTCAGAAGAGATTAAGTTAATTGTATACAGGTCTATTTGAGCTCACTGACTACAAGGAAATTTTCTTAGCTGCAGACATCTATGTGGCAGATATCCAGGTCTGGTTAACTGAATGACACTGTGTTTTGTTTTGTTTTGGTTTGTTCGTTTGTGGCTTTTTGTTTTTGGTTGGTTGGTTGGTTTTTTGTTTTATTCTATACATTTAATAATTTATAACATTTTTTGTTTGTTTGGATTTATTTTCATAATTTATTTCTCAATCTTCCAACCAGTTGAAAATTTTTGTATTCTAAAAAGATTTCTAGCTTCCAGTTTCATACATTCCAAGAATAAAGGAGTACTTCACAGGAAGAAGTGATAAATTCCAAATGGATTTTTGAACATTTTTACCAATAAGTCCTGTATCAAGCTCATACTTTTCATTAACTCCAGCAAACTGGGTGCATAGAGGGAGCAGACACAGAGGAAGAGGTAGAAAGAGTACAATCCATACTGCCTGAACTGTTCAGATGATTAACTAGCAGCATGGTTACATACATTTCACCTAACTTCAGGTCTGAATTTACCCAACTTCATTTTTTCCTTTGGAGACTTTTTTCCCTGTGTCACAGCAGAACACTTGATAAGCAGTATTTGTAGTAATTACTGATTATTTCTGAAGATTTTATTGAAATCTGAGTCTTGAAGGAGTACATGCCAGCTAATGTCCTTGTAAAAATTAGCTTTACACAATTTAAAATTCTCATTTTGAACAAAGTTGGGCTTACTTATTATTCTGCAAGTATTTCAAATCACATAACTATTGCAAAGAAAGACATTATAAAAACATTTTGAACTTGTATCATCATAAAACATTGCTCTTTACACTAAAAGTTGTGGATTATGAAGGATAAAAACATACGTAATGCTCATATTTTTGATCTGTCAATACTGTTAATGATGAAATTTTAATGTTCTGAGATTCAGAAATAGACCACAAATTATCTTTCCTGTCTGGATAATTAAGCATTTTAATAGAACTGCAAGAAACATGAGAGAGGTAAAATTATTTTCTCAGATATCTTTTTTTAATATATTTTTAAATTCCTGTATGTTTAGTGGAACCTTAATTCTGTCTCTCATGCCATTTATTGAAGCAATATGGGGCAGGCATATTGGATATAACTAGAAATTTATGTTGATAAAATACTAGTTTACTTAGAAATATTTTCATTGTGTATTATGTTCTTGACTAAGTGAATTCTGTGTCAAATGCTGGAATATGAGCGCAAATAGGCATCCAACTCTCATTACTTTTTTGGAAAAAAAACCCCTTATGAACAGTGCTGATTTAAAAAGGACTCAAATTCAATGCTTATGTATGTGTACACAAATACACACTAATACTTGTCATCTCTATGAAGTGGGGATTAGGATTTCACCTGTGGTAGCCTGATCACATCTCTCTGCTTCTCCTGATCATTAGATCTCATTCAAAGCAGGGAATTAGACTTTGTCTCCTTAATGGCAGTAGATTTTCTTTAGGATTAGGTGTAAAGAAGGCTGCTTGTAAGCCCATTTGATTGAACTCTTCTTCTCTGGGAAAAATTAATCCACTTACATAAGAGTATATCTGTGTGAGAGAAAGAAAAGAAAAAAAAAAAATACTATGTCTGTTAATATGCTTTGCTTAAACGCTTACCTGGTTACCACTTTAGCTTTAGGATGTAATTGATTGCTTTATCCTTTTTTTTCTTTTAGTCTTGGATCTAAGAAATTTCTCCTAATGATAGCTACATTAAGAGTAGCTTACTTGAATAAAAGATTTTATTTCCAGAAATCTATATTTCCTGTTTAAACAATTAATTGGAAGTGTTTTGTCCAGCAGGTTATCTAACTTCTAGTAAAATATATTTGCCTATACAGACTTTATTGGCTTATATTGAATTTACTGTGCATTCTCAAACTGAGTTTATCTGTTTACTTCAGTCCCACCTAATCAAGAGAATATTGAATTATCATCAAACTGTCTCATCTAGTTGGCTGCTGAAGTGCACCAAACCTTAATCGTTTAGGAAGTAGGACTAATGTTTGTTTTCTACTTTTGAGTATTGAAGCAAATGAATAATCTGATTTTACAACCTTGCAATAGGAAGGTCAGCAAAGATTAAAAATGTTTCAGTGTTTACAGATTTATTAAAATATAATGTTTTATTGGATGAAACAGAAGGAATGGCAACATAGAAAATCTCAAAGAGAGGAGGTGATATGAATTTAAAACATCTCCTCTTCAGCTGTACCGAATGTTGTAAGACTCCCCTACACAGAAATGTCTTTGGGTTTGATTAGACTAAAATCCTAAAATGTTTAAAGTGAACATAAATCAGCCACTGGTAGATAGAGGCTAACTGTTGATAAGCATAGAGAAGGCTCATTAATTTTCACACCACTAATTTGCCAACCTGTGTCACTTTACTTTCTTGCAGAGATTTAACAGCAGATCAAGGCAGAAGGGAGCCTCATTTTACTGATGCTTCATTATTTAAATCACATTTGTGAACATAATGAAAGGTATTAGCTTAAGCACTTAAAAGTAGACTACAGGCAAAGGACTAAAACCAATACATTTTTCTTGTGCTGTTTCCCTGAGTATTTCCCTTCATGTCTGGTTGTAAATTGATTCTACCTCTTTATTACATTCAAGCTTGAAGTTTTTCTTCTCTTTAAATTAGCAACATCCTTTCTTTCATAGTTTCTCTCCTTCTCTTGTATCCCATAATGCCCATATGGAATTACAAAAGGTGTGAAATTTGAGATAAACAGCAGTCATTGAGAATTTATACCTCCTTTACAAGAAGTCTGTGTATGGAAAATGTATCCTGGTAATTAAAGTTATATTTTAATCTCTAAAAGAACTACGTATCACCAGAAAACAAATTCTAAGTAATGCATTGTACACTGAAGCTGAGTAGGTCTTTTATCCCTAACTCTCCTACTTTCACTGCAGTGTTTTATCATCCTTTCTGTTTAAAACTTTCCTGTAATTTTAAGTGTGTTTTCATGTACTTCACTTAGATAAAAAAAAAATTAGTTCTTACTGGCTATTAATTCAAATATTGAGAGAAAGCTTCATAATTTCAGTATGTGCTTCTTTACTTGAATTTTAAACATTTTAATGCTAATTCTGATGATATTCAAGGGGAGTTGTTTTATATTTTTTTACTGACATAGACAATTTATAATGGTTAATGTACATAATTACAGGATGTATCAGATCAGGGTGTGCTTTTATTGTGTCAAGCCAAACTATATCAGCTAGATTATAAAAGAAGAAGAGTGGTTGTGTTACCTAGGAAGATCCATGTTTGCATGCATTTTAATAAAATTAAGTTGTGTTTATTATTTTCCATGTGTGGAAGACACCTTAAAGAGAAAGCACTGATCGCAAATTGCTACCAGGACATCTGAGTAGCAATTCAGCGATTCGATCAGTTAGTGTGCCAAGTGATAGGTGATAACAAACATGTTTTCTATATGATCTTGTACAATCCAAAGTGATACTAACACTGCAAAGTAAAAATACACAATTTTTATACCCTACATCCAAGAAAAAAAAAATAATACAATCTCATTTTAACAGAATGAAACTCAAGAGTAATTCTATACATGGTTTAACAGAAAAAGGCTTTTGGCCTGTTATGATTGGTTTTGAAAATCTTTCCTCAGTAACGATCTCATTCTAAAGATAGAGAAACCTTCTTTAGGAAAATAGAGAGAAAAGGAAGAGACTGACAAATTCACTGGGCATATTGTTGCAAAAGTCCCACTTTTTTGTTTTGGGGAAATATATATAATATGTATTTTAAAGTTTTTTAATATAGATGTCTTAGGAAGTCTAGATGGGAAAGGATGCATCATTGAATTTGTTTGTTTATAGAGTGACACATGAAGCTTGATGCTGAAACTCAGTGTACCATGAATCACTAGTGCATAAGATAATGCCTTATTTTTATATGCTTCTCCTTGAATAAAAATGATAACAAATAAAGAGAACAACTTTGCAAAATATAACAGAATCACAGAAGATGCTGAGTTGGAAGAAACCCACAAGGATCATCAAGTCCAACTCTTAGCCATGCACAGGACCATCCCTAAGAGTCACACCATGAGCCTGAGAGTATCATCCAAATGCTGTGACCACTTCCCTGAGGAGCCTGTTCCAGTGTCCAACCACTGTCTGGGTGAGAGACCTTTTTCTAATATCCAACCTAAACCTCCCCTGGCACAATTTTAGGCAGCTCCCTTGGGTCTTGTCACTGGTCAGCATGGAGAAGAGATCAGTGCCTGCCCCTCCTCTTCCCTTCATGAGGGAGTTGTAGACTGCAATGATGCTTCCTCTAAATCTCCTCTTCTCCAGGCTGAACAGACCAAGTGACCTAAGCTGCTCCTTACAGAGTTTCCCCTCAAGGCC
>VYXB01005760.1:0-120093 GCA_013397135.1 Pachyramphus minor
GGAGTGAGAAACTCCATAGTCACAAAGTACGTGACTTTCTCCCTGTTTTCATTCAGATGAATAAATATTTCTTACATTCAGGCTCATGTGATGATGGAAGATAGGTTTGGATCCAACCCTCCACATAAGTACCTTAAAATAATTCAGACTTAAATTGATGTTGCTTATGTTTTGTATTCCAGGTAGGCCATCTGCCCCACAGATGTAGATGGAAAGACAATTTTTACAATGTTTGGGGTTCTTTATACTTATTTATTGCTATCCTAGCAATAATGTAGGTTTGAGATTTGTTACATTGACATTATTTGTTTGGCTGCTTTTTTGTAAACTGAGGTGGGAAATATTTTTTGAAAGAACATCTACGACAAATCTATGAAAAAAATTTATTTGGTCCACAGGTTTATTTAATTTGTACCATTTTTAAGTCAAAATCTGAAGTTTTGATACTATACATTTTAGCAGAAATCATTGTATAACTAATGTCTGCTTAGAGTAAAATATATATCTATGGACTAATTATTTATGTACATAGTTCGAACTTGATGCCAAATGATGTGGTAGTCTTTTCCAAAATTAGAAAGACTCAGTAATTCCTTTGTGCAGAATAAAGTTAGCACAAAATTATTGCTACAACAATAGTCGTAAAAGTATTATAGCTGAATGATTGGACACACCTAAAATATAGACAAGGAGCCCTACCCAATTAAATATTCCAGCTTTTCCTTTAATAATCTCAGTAGCATTTGCATAATTAAGCAAAGCAGTTACAATATTAAGGAATGCCACCTGGGGAGGGACTGCTCTGAAATTACACCCTTTTCTAGTTATTTGTGCCACACAATACTGTTTTACACACAATGGCTTAGATATAGTCAGCCCAAAGAGCAGCTTTATGATGATATCCGCCACTATGACTTGGTTAATTATAAAGCTAACACAGAGGTATGGAGGTGATACCTTGGGTCTGCAGTGCTGGATTTTTGCTGAGATTTTTTTTTTTTTTAGCTGTACAACTGTTAAGGGAAGCACACACTGAGGTTTTGCATTTCCTAGTGGTTTTTTCCCCAGAACATACCTTTTCTGAAAACCTCCATTTTCTTTTATCTCTAAATACTACCTTATACTTCGGCTAAATAATAATCCTAAATTAGCTGTTGTTAAGCTTTTCTGCCTAACTGCTCTCCTTCTGTTATTATGCAAGCATAAAACTAAAAGCCCTCAAACTTTTTTTTTCCAAATGCTTTCAGCTTTGTAAGAGCGGAAAAACAGTTTGAAGCATCTTAAAAATTAACAGGGGTAGGGGTGGGTTCCTGTATTTTTTGAATGGTTTCACCACTCTACTGAAAAACCTGTCATACAACACTTGCCGTAAGTCATGAAAGAAGGAATAATTTTAGCATTTGTTATTGCAAATTAAGGGAGGGAAAGCAAAATATTTACAACACTGAAAGAAAACGAGTAAGCCTAACCTTTCTTCTATTTATCTGTGGTTCAGTCAAGTGGATTATTGGGAATTATGCTGGAGATGCTCGGATAGCTGGGGTTTAGCTGGTATGGGATTTAGCAGGAACCTCCCTCACGCTTCATTCCCTGTCTGGAAGATGCTCACTAAACATTCACAGAGTATGAGTAAAATAAAGCTTAAACTAAGCAGACTTTGTAGAGCAACACAAAGCAACTACACAAAGAAGGGCATGGTGAGAACAGCCAAGTGTAAGTCAACCTCTGTGTTTGAAGCTTGTAGATCATATGGTGCATGACCCAATTAACAACCCTTGATCTCAGATCAGCTCCACTGCCACTAAAAGCCTTTGGCTAAGTTACTATTGTTTTCTTCTGGCTGGAATGTGGGAAGTAAACATTTTAGCACACGATTAGATTGACTCCAGACAGCTAAGCTGGACTGTTAGATGAAACTCCCGTTTGGGTTCTCATAATTTCAAATCTGAGGTTTCACAGCATGTTGCTGTTTGATCTTGGCAAACCCAGGCAGAGCAGGGCTGCAGAGAGCACTCTCCTTGCTGTTCTCCTCAATGACATCTCCCTTTCCTTCCGCTTCACCAGCAGAGGATGCTTAACCTCATTTGTCCAGCTCCTCAATGTTTATTCCCCTTCTTTGTCTCTACTGCTCCCCACCTCCTGATTAGCTTCCTCCCTCCTTAGATATCAGGTGGGGACGCTCTGCTTCATCTTTGCCCCTGATGTTAACCTCTGACACTGATTTTCAAGCCAGGTCCTTCAAATGCAGTTACTTCCTTGGAGGATGCTCCCTGTAAACCGCCTATAGAGCTACCTTGGTGTCCTTTTATGGTCCCTTCCTTCACCCTCTCCCTTGCTTTGATAGCATTAAGAGACTTGGTAGCAGCCAGTTTGCAAATGTTCTGTAGTTCTTTGCTTCTCTGCAGAAAAAAAACCAAAATAAACCTTCTGCAGAAGAAATATTCCTCACAGAGGAGGGTTTTGGAGAACATGTGTTTTTCACCTGGAGCTGCATCAAGATTTATAGTGTATTCAACAGTGATGGCTCATTTTGGAGTCAGTCTGACTGACCTCCTGAAGTATTCTTGCAGCTGGCTATCAAAGCCAAAATCACACGTCTTTTTATATGTAACACTCAGCTAAATTGATCCAGGAGCTGTATTTCGTCGAACCGTGTAATGCCATGTGGGAAGTACCCTCTGACGGCACAGACGTGCAGTCATCCCGCCAGAGTGAGTCTCCATTTGTCTGTGCTTAACCTGATGTGAACACAGTCTTTAAACACGTCATGTAATTATTTCAAATTGCTACATCTATCCAGAGAAATACAGTCCCATTGCTACAGGGCAGGTTATATTCTAGTTTTTAGTTAAAGACTGAGGACTTGGGACTTCCAGTCTGACTCTGGCTGTGCCAGTCACCCTTTCTATAGTTTCAGCAAATCTGGCAACATGTATGTCTCCTCTCTGTAAATGCAGGTTGTACATACAAAAGTAGGCCATGTATGCACACACATCTCTGCAGTTCCTCATGAATGTCAGGAAACTCAGTAAGATCCATTTGCTGTGCAAAGACAATGCCTGGGATGATAAACCTTAGCTCACAATCCTATTGTATAATGGGTCACCAGTCACTGAGCAAGAGGCATTAAAAAAAATACATTCTCAGACACAGACAGCAAAAAGGCTTTAGCTGTGTCCTTATGTCCAGTGAACATATGAAGAATATTGAAAGGGTTTATTATGCATGATACAAAAAAGAGAAGACTTTAAATGCAATTGCAAGAAAATTAATGTGGAGAGCAGTTTATAATATAAAATGTATGGAAGCCTAAAAACAACATACATGTTCTTTTTGTCTCAGAACAGAAATTTTCTGAAAAACTATTACAAAATACACTTATTCCGATACTGTAATAATTCTATCACTTTCAATAAATGAATTCATCTACTTATATCTCTGAATACTGACTTTTACTCAGCCTTAATAGTGCTCTTGAATTAACTATCATTAAGCTTTTCAGCCTTGTCATTCTCTTTGTGTTATCATTTGAGCATAAAACTACACAGCCTTTCATCTGACCTTCAACAAATGAAGCTGTATTTAAGATAAAGACCTAGAAAATCACATTTAAAGCTCTCGCTGATTTTAGCAGTGCCGAGGTTTCCTCCAGATGTTCTCTAATGCATGCCTTTGTGAAGATATGAAGGCACTTGGTTATAGGTAGCAAAATTACATGCTGATGACCTCCAGCCAAGATGCCAATCCTTGCACAGTGGATTTCAGTGGATTTGCATTCCACGGTTGTCTTTTTACTCATGGTTGATTTTTTACCCCTCCTGTGGACAGAAGACCAAAAGTCTGGTCCCCACTGGAACAGTACGGACCCATATCTGGGTGGCAGGTTCTGTAAACAGCAAGAACCGGCAGCGTGCAGCCACAGAGTTCTGAGGACAGGCTTAGTACACCACAGAAAGTGGTGTGGAGCTATCTTTTCCACTAATTCTGTATTGGTATTTCCCAGTATGATTGTGGCATCTTCAGAAGCCACAATGTCATTTAAGGGTCCAAGTCTTCTTGGGTTTCAGCCCTGGAAATCTTGAAATATCTCCAGGCATTGCACAGAGGTTTTCCCCTGTTGGTTGCCAGAATTTAGTGCATCAAAAGAATATTGAATTTGAGATTATTCACACATTTAAAAGTGTCTGAGCTGATATCTACCACTCATAGGTTGATCCTTGAGCAATTCCTCCTGGATCTGAAAGCCGGCGGATACAGACAGACTTACTTTTCTGGCAATTCAACTGTCCTGTCTGAGCCTATGAAACATGAAAACACAGGTAGTTTTGTACAAAACAAAACAAAATAAAACAAAAAAAGAGCTAGGTTGCCTTTCAAAAAGCTTTTTGTATTTCTGCAACATCCAGATGCTGTATCTACAGGATCCCCCAAGCATCCCACTGTGCCCACAGAAGCCAGTCAATAGGGATCCTAAGGCACAGTACTGACTAAGAATTTAGAGGTTTTATGCTGGGTGTAGTGATGGAAAAGCTCCTCCAGCCTCCAATGATCATAGAGGTGTAGCAGCTAATGCAGCAGAGGAGACAAGTTTGCAAATCACAACCATTGGTGATCACAAAGGAAATTTTTAACGTAGACCTTTTACTTTGATGGAAGAAAAAGAAAAATTGAGTCCTGAGCTTCCAAATATTAAACTAAGAAAGGGCTTCATGGAAGCAAGCATTAATCAATTTGCAATACATTTCATTATTTAAAAACTAATTCTCTTTCTGCTAAACTAATCTGAATCAGTACCTCAGTTTAATTCTGCCTACTATAGTGAAATCCATCCTCATTTTGTGATCACTCTCCTACTCTGCAACGGGAACCATTCCATGAGGCAAATCTTTGGTCTAAAAAAAGTAAATAAACATAAAAACTTTGGTTATGACCATTTAGAAACTCAGTGTCTTCAGAAAAATAACACTGAGTTTTGAACCGTAATACATTTGAGGAACAGAATGATATATTTATGCTAACAGTTTATATCTGTGGAATGACTTACATGGGCATGTTGATTTTTAGGTAAGTTGACTTTGGAGACATTTTTCTCTTTATTACAACTCATTTGGTTCTTGTATTTTTTTTTTTTTAAAGAGAAACCTTGTGTCTCATAGCCTTTTTATTCCAGAATTGCCTATTAGTTAATGGACAAAGATTAACAGTACTTGTTAACCTCATCTCAGCCCACTAAGCTTTGAAAGTAATAAAATATAAGGCTATGATACGAATTAAATCACAGAATATGCTGAGTTGGAAGGGACCCACAAGGATCACCGAGTCCAATCCTTAGCCCTGCACAGGACCATTTCCAACAGTCACACCATGTGCCTGAGAGTATCATCCAAATAAACATCTGGAAGATTGTTTCCAGTGAGGGCAAAGACATTAATTCTAAATAAATAATGAGCCAAATTGATTTCTATTTTTTATGTTTTCTACTTTCAAAAAAAAAAAAAAGCTATTGCTCTAGTTCAGATAAGTAGTTTCGGACTTGCCCTGCCCTCCCCTTTGGTAAAAAGCTAAAAAAAATTTCATTTATGGAGAATAACAGAAAATGTTGGTTCTCCTAAGACTGTCTTTGAAAATTATATATAACATTAAATATTCCTGGTTTTGAACATTCAGCTACTTTTGGCTGCCCACACTGTTCACGACCACCTGGGATGTTTCACACAGGAGTCACCTCAGGATGTTTTGAGGAGCAGAACTGCCTTTACTGAATTCGGTACAAAACAAATAGACTTCAGCACAACCCAAAAAGTAATGATGAGGAGGGCTTAAGTAGGGAAGTGATTGCAGTGGTAATTCTATTCCTGGCAAATCAAGTGTGTTTGAGCAGATGACCCTCTTAACAACCCAAGAAAGTGGAGGGTGGTGTTAGGACAGGACCGGACTTGCCCTGCCCTCCCCTCCCCTCCACGCCCCTTCCCTTGATCACTCACATTTGAAAAACAAAAGGAAGTATTTTCCAGTGGTTCTGTGAGCCATAGTTATGAGAAGGTATCAAAGCTGTTGCTTCTGTGGATATTTCTCCCTGCATAAATTAGGTCCAGTATCCATATTAGGACAGTACCTGAGCATTTTGGCATCTTCAAAACACAGAGGATCACAAGGCCACTCTGAGGGAGAAGATGCTAACAGGCCAATGATAGCCAAGTGCCACAGAGTTTTAGTTCTATGTTAATAATTGCTAAAATGTTTCCATCAGGCTTCCACTCCTGCTCCCCATCACCCTCTCAGCTGTGCCTCTCCATCTGCTTTTAGAGCCACATGTAAAATTACATCAGTTAATTGACCCACAATAAAAGTAAGCCTGCAGGAAAAGAAGGAAGGCTTTGCTTTACACTTTGAGCAGCTTCCTAGTAGGACTCATTGCTCAGCCCCATAAACACTGGTGGCACCTTGTCACTAGGATGTGCTGGTGAAGGAGAGCCTGAAGCTGACATTGTGGTTGAGGAATGTGAAGGAGGAATCAAACAGTGTGCTAGACATCCACATTTCTCAGACAACACTGAGACTCTTCTGGCTGGAAGCAAGGTAGCCTTATTTTGGTTTCTTGAAAGTCTGGTAAACATCTATGTACTGCAGCCTGCTGTGGTTTAATGAGGTATTTTACACACTTACCTTTAATTAACACAGATATTCCCTGAGGTTATATCTATACCTGAAGTTATTTTGAAAAGGCAACCCCTAAGCACTGCTGTGTGTGCAGTGCTGCTCCCGAAGATGCCCCAAAGCCCTGCAGCAGGGCAAAGCCTACCTCCAGCCTCTCCTGCAGCCCCAGGGTGTCTGTCTTTCTCCTGCCATGGGGCCCATGGCTCTAGGAGTCAGGAGAGCAATGCCAGGGTATTGCTGGGGACTGGGATTTTGCAATCCCTCAACTCTATTTGTTCTCTCTCTGGAGCCCTGTCAAGGGACAGACTGCCTGGCACAGCCAAAAGACAAGTTTCTGGCCCAGGGACAACCTGGCCCTGCAATTTATCATGAAGGAAATTACTTTGTTGTAACTTTGTCAGTACCAAATGAATTCACCATAATTAGTACATTCAGTGTGAACCCCTGTGGAAGCAATAATGATTTCTAGCTTATTCAAAAAGGTTGCTATTTTCCCTGATAAAAAAAATTGTGGCCTAAAAATATCTGTTGTATTTCTCATTACTTTAGTGACTGTAATGATATGTTTGGAAGAAATACCAATTTTTCTGTCTACTGCTTGTGACACAACAACAATTAGTCATAAGCAATGTAAAAAAGACTTTAGTAAAGAAGTGGTGAGAAATACACAAATGTTTCTGTATTCATAGCAGCTGGATTATTATTTGGTTACATTAGTCTAACTCAATTTGTAGAATCAGGAATTTAGAAAACATACCCTGTAAAAATTCCAACTTGTTGATAATAAAAAGGCAAAAGGATCGTATCCCATCAGAATAGCCCTCCCAGGGGAAAAAGGTACTTTGGTAGCATCCAGGAATCACATCATGTAGTAAAAATAACAATGCAGTTGTCAGGAAACCACCGCTTGCCTTAGGATAGTAGTGTTTATCTCATTTCAGAGAGAGAATGTAATCACATCATATTATCTTTTTGTCTTGTCACTAAGTTTGGCTGCTATATCTCTAGTTATTCAAGTAAATATATGGAAAAATACATTTGTAAATATTCTCCTTAATCATTTACTTTATCAATCTTTGATGTCATACTTGTTAGTAATTTTTTTTATTAATCTATTTGAAAAACATAAAAAAACGATTATAAAAATGGTCACTATTAATATTTCAGAAATTTAAAAACCCCTCATGACAACAACTTTATTGTATCAATTTTGGCCTTTGCTTTCCCTGTCTTTACTCTTTCCAAGTCCTTTCCCCTCCAGACTTTGTATTTTCAACTATTTTCTTCGCACATGTTATCTTACCCCTGCTTTCCAGTGTTGCAGCATTTTCTGTGTATCCATCTTCATAAATAATACATGGAGGAAGAATCTACAATCTCTCTGTCAGTCCTTATCCAGAGGGTAGGTTCATTCTCTCACTCACCAACAGGTGAGTAATTGACACACATCACCCTTGTCATATAGACTGGTTCTCTCAGAGGGAGCTGCTGCACCTGTCTCAGCTTTTCCTAGCACCATATGCTCATATAATTGTGAATTTACTGCCTGATAAACATAAATCTAGTGGGGTTCTGAAGTCTAGATTTCCAAGGCCACCACTGATATCCTAAACATGGGTGTGATGGTGGCTGAGGCTCTGTGAAGGTCCAAGGTGAGGTTTTAAAGCTTCATTGGGACTTGGAGCCTTCTCATGTAATGATGGGACATGGGTTAGGCTACTTATGCTGTCTCTCTTTCTGTTGAGAGAAATCCCAAATCTGGCTGTTCTCAAGCAGAATATTAATCCGAGCTTGAGCTATAGCTATGTGGGTGGAAGACACATGGTCATGGGCCCAACACATGCAGCTCTGATGAGAAATAAGGTTTGGCTCCTGTAGAAGTCAAAATGAAATTTATCTCTTGCTCAATGCAAAACCAGGTTCTACCACAGCATGAGGCTATTTCTCCATTTGTTTCCCTTTCTTTCAGTTACGATGTTTCCCTCCCCCACTTCTTAATTTCTTACTATTTCTGGTAGACTGAGAAATCTTGTTCTGGTAATTTTTATATCGTGAACACTGAAGAAATTGTTTCTCTTTCATTACCGCTCACCCTGCAAAAATTGTATTTCTGCTGTGCTCTTTGCCTTCCAGCTTTCCATTACACAAAAAGATACAGTATTAAAAAGTAGAATAACTTGCACTACTTGCACTTTTCTAAACCCTACTGCTTAAGGGAGAGATTTAAACAGCACCTACTGCATCAGCTTGACAACTTGGTCTTATTATTTTCTACAGATAATGGGGATCATCTGTTACTAGTGAAGCTTAATTTATTCACCTCATTGTCCTTGTTGAGTTCCCTCAGCAACAGAACCCAAACAAGTGAATGAGGAGAGAAATGTTTTTTAAAGGACAGCCCAAGCTCTCTAAGACAGAGGCTATGCAAAGGCTGCTATGGTAAGACAAATGCTCTTTGAGGTTTCTTGTTCACCAAAGTCCCTCTGAGAGTGTCTTGCTTCTGATGCGTGAGGTCCAATGAGTCCCACCAGAGCTGACATCCAGCAGTGCTTGCAGCTTCATGCACTGACTCCCTCTCTCTGCACATGGGAGGCCTTTCTGCCAGGGTCCTGGGGCAGAGATTAGGTTTTAAATAACACCTAAATTAGGAAAACGCACTAAAATGGAAAACTGTCTGCACGTCACCCTCTGAGTTGGGGTCTGAAATACTTTATAAAGTATGTGTCACATCTGGTTACTGGTGAAGAGACAAGTTGTTCAAAACTCATTTTGTTTTACTTGCAGAATTGCTGGCTTCTCATATGGAGCAGATACATCTGATTACAGCCCATGAAATGAACATGTATGAAAGTTTCCAGGCCTCCTGAGTCCCTCCATCAGCTTAACTTTTGTAGTTAAAACAAACCAAAGCCTCTGATTATCTTAAGAAAACCCTATGAACAAGGAGCCTTACCATCAGAGAGAAAATTTCACCCATCATCTACTCTATTCTGGTATTCCCAGGCAAAATCTTTATCTGCATACTTTCTAAGGCATCTTCCCTTTGGGTGACTTCTGAAAATCTTCAAGTGAAGATTCATCTGTACCAAGAGCCCAGGAGAATTTGATTTCTCTTTTTGAGTTCCTTGTTTTTAATATGGTCCCTACTGCAAAGTCTCACTGTTGGGATATTCTGTAATAATATCACTGATCATGAAATATTTGGCTTAAGAAATGTAATGACTAAATCTTACATTTATTAAGTTCATGAACAGACTATTTCACACAATGAAGTGACACACCCATCTCCAAATCTGTATTGTCCATGGAGTGAGACAGGAGTGTTTGGGCAAGAGGTTTCTGCTGGCACTAACTGAATTCAACAAACAGTTTGCAAATCATTTATAAGGTGCTAAGTTCCCCCATGCTCTGAGAAACCTCCAAAGACAGAAGAGTGATTTCTATCTTTGGATCTTGCATCCATCAGCTGCCACTGCTTTTGTTAATGTTAATTGTCATTAATTTGAAAAGTCAGGTCAGCTGTGTAAATCCTTCATGAGCAGTGCATCCAGGGTCACCAACCATACTCAAGAAGCCCACCAGCCTTCAAAAGACAGTAGTAAAATGAGCTGTCTTTCTGAAGGATGCTGGTGGCTTGGCGAATGAGGTAAAGCTGCCCCATTCCTCCATTTATCAGAGCATGTTAAGCTATTCCAGCAGTTTTACACTGTCTGCTCTCCTGATCCTGAGAGCAGCATGACAGACCCCAGGGGCATAGATGGTGAGTGACAGGAGGTGAAGTGGTACTTCACCCACATCTTAGCTGTAAATGAGGAAACTTGATGGTTGCCATAAATTACATTGCTAACCCTAGGGGCTGTTCCAGCAGTGCCAAGGCACTGCCACCTTGGAATGAATGCCAAAATGCAAGCCCCCTGGCTGTGGGGCTGTGCAGAGGCAGATGCAGTAGCTGTGTGTCCCCTGAGAGCTTCCTGATGTTGGATAAATCTTCAAGGAGGTAGATGAACCATGATAAGGGCTGATTTGCATGTCAGTCACTCATATCACTACTTCAGAACTAGTGATCTGGTTCTTTGAAAATACCAGTTGCTACTGAAAATAATAAACAGAAGTTGTGTGCATCCCCAGGAGCTAATGCCCATAAAGAGATCACATAGCATAAAAGGGATTGCCAAGGAAAAGGATGCACCCATTTGAAGCTCTTGGCAACAGCTAAACTCCAGATTCATTTGCTTAAAATTAGCCCCAAAGGCAGTTGAGAGCAACTCCACACATCCTATGTCACATGTCAAAACTTCGTTGCCTGAAATGGTTCATAAATCTCAAAGCAGTGCAAGGGCATGCCAAGTAAGAGGACCATTAATTGCATATTAGAAGGAATAACCTTTTTAACAAGCAAGTTTATAGGGCCTAATGTAACCAGAAGGGGAAAAAAAAAATTCTTCATACTGTCCTTGGAACTATTTGCTTTCATCTGTCCTGCCTTCAGAAACTTCTGAGATTCTTCACAGTGTAATATTTCATTCTCTTTAGCAGCTGGAAGGTCATTGTTCGGCTTGTTAATGCATAAGGTACAGAATCAGCAACGGCTGCATCTGTGTCTGAGCAAGAGCATGGCATAAACAGATATATGCTACATACAGCATGTTTTACTTGCTAGGGCAACAGCATTTTTGTTGTACTTCAAGCCTTTCATTACTAGGCCTTGCTGTACCAAGGATGCGTTGAGGATTATGTCATGTGCAGGTCAGACATCTCTCTAGGAAAATATGGGTTAGTTCTGAATGATGAAAAGCAATAGATTGTCCACTGTGTGTGTCTGTATACCATGTATAATATTATAAAACTTGGTTTTTGCAGATGGAGGTGTTGATTCTGTGAGTGCCTGTGCTTCTACAAGGGAGGAGGTGAACTGCTGTAACTAACTTACATGTCAAAAGAGAGGCATGTGTATGCTTGTAAACCTGAAACTCAGAATAATCATCTACGTGCACAGACGCTCTCAGGCAGGACTAAAAGCCTGTAGACATTTCAGGATTGATAGCATGCCAGACTCTCTGGAGACCTGGCTGGTGGAGGGTTTGTTTTTTTAAAACTTGTAAAACAAGAATTCCCAGAAGGCAGCCGGTCTGCAGGCAATTAGGAGGAACGCACAGTACCTCTATGTGGGGCGCTTTGCTTGCTCTGAGGGAGCACATAGCCAAGTGGGCATGGGTATTATCACACATGCCACTGCATTGGGACAGTAGGAGTGCACCAAATTGCTGCCTGAGTTTCTTCTGCGTTGCCTCCCTGGAAGGTTTTCAGTATCATTTTTGTGCGCAGACCAGCCAATGGCTGCACACCTCCATGCAGTGCCTGGGAGGAGCATGTTGTTATACTTGGGAAAAAAGAAAGCTCTGTCTTCCAGCAGCCTTTAAAATTTCCCTCCAGTCATCAAGACCCAATAAAACTGTTGGTACCTCCTCAGATATCCTATTTTCTTATGCCATCTTTCCGGTGCACCGTATCGGCTTCCCTGTTTAGTAAATGAAGCATACATTTTAAGAGCCTCATAAATTACTTTGGGTAAAGCTAGAGGAAGCAAAGTCCTGGGTTCTGAGGGAGATTGGTAGCAGCTCCACAAATAGGTATCCTGGACCTCAGCTTGATTCTCTCTCCTTCCCAATCTTCTTTTCACTTAGGTATGACTTCCAAGCAGGCAGCCAGAGCATGGGAGGCAGGAGACAACAGTGGAGCTGCAGCCCTGAGGCAGGGATGCACCTGGGGTGCCTGACGTGTATCCTTGTGGATGCAGGGCATCCCTGCGTCTCCTGCCCTGCTTGGTACAGAGTTTTGTTAGAACTGGAGATGTTACATGGAGAGACCAGAGGTTATTTAGAAACATGAGGAAATGATGCTAAGAAAGTGCAGCATGGACAAAGAGGACATCGCCACGGGCAGCGTTTGTAGCGGCAAAGGAAGGTCCTGCAGAAGCAATCTCATTGGATTTATCAGATTACATACTTGTATCCTTGGCATTTGTTTCATTTTTGCAAATTCTGGGCTTTGTTTTCAGCTTTGTTGCTCCAAAGGGATAAAAACTTGAGAGCCAACATTTTCCAAAACTCATTCCAGCATTGTTCCAATGTAAGAACTTCATCCTTTCTTTCCTTGGCACTGCAAAGACCTGCATAAATTTAATTATATTTATTTATTTTGCATTAGCATATTCTTTCTCCCTTTGTGAAATCACCATGCATTGACTTCCCAGTTTAGGATTCTCATATTGCAAAAATTAGCACAGAAAGGATCATATGTGCAGGGCGAAAAATGACCCCAGAACTAATTTAGAAAAAAGTGTTTTCTCACACAACCACATTTTTGCAAATAATTTTCTCTTCTGGAAAATTTTCTGCATTTTATCACTTGAAAATGAAATGTTTTCATTAGCAAGCATGGATTTGGATGTTTTTCTTTAAAAAAAGAAAACAGTGTGGTATAGTTTTTTATTCCTTTTTTCCTAAACCTGTTGAAAACAATTGACATAATAACCTAGCTAAGCATTCAGCTTGCATCAGTCCCAATGGGAATAAGATAGCTAAGAATTAGACATCTAAATAGCCTAACTAATTGCCTCCTGACAAAGAGAACAAGCCATTCAGCCCACACAATTGTCTTCTCTACCTTTAGAGAACACCATTACATCTGTCAAAGCCTCCTAGGCCTGATATAAGCTAAGGATTAACTGAGGATAGAGGGATTGCTAAATATCTTGATTTCTGTGGATAGACCTGATGTGAACCTCTGCTTTACACAAGCTTTTACGTACAGAATTAATCAGCCTAAAGACAGAAGAGCAGATGCAACATTGGTACCTTCCACAGCTGTATCTGTAGTGAGGGGTACTTTGTCCTCTTTTGTCACTGACAGAATAATATTGGCTGCAAATAGCAGCACATCTGGGTGGGTATAAATTACCCCTCTTTAATGAGACTGCCACACCTCAACAGCTAACACATTACTTAATCTAGTGCTCATCTTTTGAGGACATTTGAGAAAAGAAAGTAGGAGCAGACACTGTCTCTCTGGAGGGTGCAAAAGTCTTCACTGAACGCAGGTACCAAGGGATGGAGAGAGCAAGGTCTAGAAAGACCCCCAAAGCTCCACTACAACATAAAGCATCTGCATCAGCATCTTCAGGGGAGAAGGATCTCAGAGCTGGAAAGGATCACAGTCCAGGGCTGCCAGAGGCTGCTGCGAAAACACACACACGGGCTGAGATCCCTGGCCTGCTGGGGATGTTTTGTTTTCTGCCAGGCTGTCTCAATCTTTATAGCAAGATGGGCTTATGCCTGAGACTTGGGACAGTGTGCTACAGTGGCACAACCAAAGTCACTGAAAAGCTGCATTGAGTACAGGTCTGGGCAGGCAGCATGGTTGGGCACTGGACAAGGAGAACAGACAGCACACTAGAGCAGAGGACAGCTCAAGAGCATGGTCAGACATCAGAGGTAGAGAAGACAAAGGGTTCATGCTGGACCAGGTACTGGAGCAAATCAAGAGCAGAAGCAGAAACCAGAAGATTAAGAACCTTATTCCCAGAGACAACCAGAGCCTTGTTTGAATTAGCACATTGTCTGATGATTAAGAAACTGGTTACAATAATACCCCACAACTATCCAAAACCAACATTGTAAAAATAACTTCGTGAAACTACTTTGACTGCCTGTTAAGGTCATTAATTAGAGAAATTATATCACAAATATTCTGTTAAGTTAGTGGTGGTGTAAACCAAGACACAGCAACTGCTAGTGAACAGACATGACAGAGACTTTGTGTAGTATGAAAGGAGGGCATATTACATGCAGACTATAAAAACATATCAACATAATAATCATTGTGCACCTTGTGTATTTGCAGTAATCTTAAATTGATGTGTATATGATATAGGTAGAATTGCTATTGATCCAATGGTTTCAAATGAGAGGCATCATACAGCTAAATCCCATGTGGATACGGAGTGAAGGAATTAATTTTCAGCAAATCTGGTTCTGTTACCACAATGTTTCATTTCATTCCCTTTGTCTTCCCATCCTGGAATACATTGACACTTTTTTTTTTCTATTATGATGCCATGGGCATGATAGGCCTCAAAGGCCATTCTGAAATTGCTTTTCACTCCTCTTTGGCTTATTTCAGGACTCCTTTTTGGGAGGGTGAGGGTCCCAATGGTTCTGAGAACACATCACATGTTCTTTCTGTGTGACACATATCTGTTTAAATCTGCCCTGCTCTCTGCTCAAATGACCTCTTCCACCACTGACCCCCCCAAACTTACTGTAGGACTAAGTCTTTTTATTGCTTACAATTTTACTGCCTTTTCATGTAAGCATTGTTCTGTTTCTTTATTATAAAATACAGTCAAGAGAACTGATTGATCTGTGTCATACCCATCATAATCAATCAAGTTCTCACTACATTGTCTTTCTCCCAAAATAATCATTCCTTGGTTTTGTATTCTCCTTGTTATATGTAAGTCTCAACAAATCTTTAACTTTGTTATTCTTTCTTGAATCTTTTCTAAGTTATGTTCTTCCTTGAGATGAGAAACAGTATTGAAAAAAAACTTCCAGATACATTATTTATATATACACACACACATCCACTCTGTACTACTCAGTGCAGTAATTTCTATCTCTTTAATCAACTTTTATGAGCATTTAATCAACATCAATGTATGATGTTCACTGCTGCTGTACATTTCATTGATAACCACAAACAGCTATAGACCCAGCCTAGAAATCAGGAACATCTGACTATATTACTTTTTTTTTCTAATATTCACATCTGTTATATTTATTCAGATAAAAATCTGACTTCAATTACATACATATTGCCTGTCTCAGTTTGAGACAATTTGGAGGGGCAAAGACCTAAGACAGAAGTCTCCTCACTCGGATTCAATATCCACGGTTTCTCCAATACAGAGAAAGAGAACAAATACACCCAGATGTAAGTGAAAAATAACTTTTTGCCAAGAAGAATGTTAATAACAATACTGGTTAAACTGGATTAAACTACTTTCCCAAGGCCCGTCCACAGGACCAAATCGAGATGGTGGCCGGCCACCCCCACCCAGAAAAAAACTACACATGGACACAGGACAGAGACAGGATGGCCACCCTTCCATGTGGTTTGCCTTCCCCACACCCAGAAAGCCTGGTAGGAACAGTTGGAGAGTCAGTGCTGTCAGGGAATGGCCAATAGCTGGCATTCAATCCCAGCAGATGCTGGAGTGAGGCTGTGATGCTGGTACAGGGGGCCAGAGCAGGGCTGTGGAGTTCCCAGGTGACTGGAAGGACCTGCAAGACACCTGCNGACCTGCAAGACACCCGCTGGATCCAGCAACGAGACTTGGTTGCTGCAATTTTGATGTTCCTTGGTCAAAGTAGTGGTCACAGTCCAGATCCATCGAGGTGATGGTGGAAGCCCTGGACGGTGGGAGAAGCCCCAAAACTCAGCTGGGGGCTGCCCAGGGAGGTGGTGGATTCTCTCTCCCTGGAGGTATTTAAGAAGAGACTGGATGTGGCACTTCATGCCATAGTCTAGTAACCGGGTGGTAGTGGATCAAGGGTTGGACTTGATGATCTCAGAGGTCCTTTCCAACCCGTCTGATTCTATGATTCTAAGGTATTGCAGCTGTCTCTTGTGTCAGTGAAGCTGAGTCCATTATGGCCTATTATGGCTCATCAACAAGACATAAATACCTTCAGGCAAAGTGTGAATGTTTCCGGGATTTATCACAGCTGAGTCATCTGTGTAAGGAAAAGGAAACAGTACTCCACCTTGTAGGGTCTATCTCTTTCCTTATCCTCTTTAACACCCAGCTTGTAGTCTGAGGTGTCAGATGTGCACACCTTCAGCCCCTGGCCTGGGCAGCCACTCAGCACATTGACAGCAAAGCACACTGCTGACTGAGCCATGAGCACAAATAGTCCAGTCTCTTACAGCACGTGGGCAGTCACTTCAGGGGGTCAAATGTGAGTCATTAATCACTAGCAGTTCAATCTCTTTAAAGAAGGCAAAACACGGGAAAGGGGTGGGGATGGGGGTGTCTTTTATTTGGAGAAAAAAGAAAATAAAAGATGGATACCAGAACTTTTGTGTAACCCAGGACATTGCCCAATATAGAAATCTATTTAAATCCTTTTAATGAGTTTCTTAAAATTCTCCTTAATTTTTACTAATCAAAAGTATTTAGAATCAAAGTTTCTTAGTTCATGTAACAGGCACAGCAGGAGGGTGTGAGTCCAAGATCTGCTCAGCGTGGGACCCTAAGTTATTATCTGTGTGGCCATAAAGGGTTATGTGCAACCATATTTGTAATTCTCTAGTGCTGATGTACATCAGTGTTTCAAATGGGAAGAAATGTGTGAGAAGAAAAGCCTTGCATTTTCAGGAAAAGTTGCTGTCAGAGCTTCCTATATGGGTGAACAGGAGACAGGAGTTGAGAAGTAGGAAAAAAAGAAGTAGGAAGAAAAGTGGACAGTGGATTTTTCAGATGAGGGAATCTCTTACTTCAGTGCCATGCTGTGCTCACATGCGTTCACACAGGCGGTGGTTAGGACAGTCAGTCTGCTGGGCCAGCGCTGCTCAGAGCAGCAATCCATGATACTGCTGCTTCCTGCAGTGTGAACTGCAAGGAAGCTGGACTTCCTCTTGGGACTGGTTTGTTTTAAACCCTGCACATCAGCAATTGCCACAACTGCAGGTGAACTGGTGGGTGTCCAGTTATTGTGTCAGGGCAAAAAAACCCAGCGAAATGTTTACACTTGGATGGGAACCATCAGATTTGTTCCCTCCATGCATTCCTCAAGATGACTTTGGATGCACACACTCAGTAACATATGCTTTCCATCTACATCCTATGCCTTTGGGGAAACACACCTATGGACTGATTACAGGCACCTAAAAAGTGGACAGGAATCCTACCCTTTAAGTCTTCTCACTGAGTCCTGCTGCGAGCATAGTCAGGCCACACTCTGCTTCACTTCTGCAGCAACCTCAGAGGATTCCAACAGAGGCAACAAATACTCTTGGTAAGCAGAAAAGAAAGGATTACAGAGGGCAGATGGTCTGAGGCTCTTATGTCCTCCCAGGAGCTTCTCAGGGTGCCAGTTTAGGTCTCAGAGTGCTGGGCCACTTCTTGACTGCCCTCGAGAGTCAATAGCAAGGGAGGAAAATCATCCTCTCCATGACTATACAGGGAGCACCTCTGTTGCAGCACCTACATTTGCTGCCTGACATTGGGTACTGTGAATTCTCTCCCTCTTCATAAACATCCTAATGAGACACCTGACTGCTTACTGTACACAAATTGTCCGCTCTGCTGTTTAAGCTGTATCCCTTTATTTCTTTTGTGTTTTCTTTTTACCTGTTTTCTTTTTACCTTATGTCAAGTCCTTCAGATAACTCTTCTTTGAAGAATATGGCCTTGATGGATTTTACAAGAGGCTTGTGGCATGGGTTATAGGTTTGAATATATGCACCCAGGAAGTTAGTGTTGAAAAAATTAATTAATTACTTTGTACTGGCAGGAGTTCTGCACCTCAGGTATCTTCATCAGGATGGATGGAGCAGAGGATTAATTTCAGAAGACAGATGTAACCCAGGTCTTTCAATGCAATTCCTACAGACATGTCTATCAAACAGAGGTTTGCCAAATGAACTTCCTTGTGTAAACACCAACTTCATAATATTAATTACACTGTAAAATTCATATGCACTCTCTCAATATTTGCAAATGATCTTGCATCAGAATTCTTCTTTTTTTTCTTTCTGAACTGCTCATATGCATTTTGTGGCCCATAAGAATGTGTATGCTAAAAAGAAATTTAAATATCAGCTGGCCCAAGCCCATATACAGTTGATGAGAGCACCAGTTTACTCAGCTGAATTCATTTCCCAACAGTATATTTAAGGGTAGAATGTAATTTCAAGGTCTAATGGCTGATAAAGTTAATGTGTACACAGGAGAAATAAAAGGTGCTGTCGCTGCCGCAGATGATGCCAGTGCAGATCCGTTCACATACACACCCATGCTGAAATGATTCTCCACAAAAACAAGACATACTCAGCCACATTCCAGGAGGAGTGCAGGGGCTGCAGGGGGACCCAGAGGATGCAGTGGAGGGTGGGAAGTACTCAGGGGAGGAGAGCAGTGGGTGAAGGAACTGCAAGCCAGTGGCAGGGGGACAAGGGGGGGCAAATGGGAGAGGAGGGGTTTTGGGTAGGTCAGGGCAGGGCACAGAAAACATGCATTTTACACAACTGGAAAGAGAAAAGAGACAAGGAGCAGGAGCAGGGGGATATGAGAAGACAGGGATTGACTGTTGGAGATAGACTGTGGTCTTGTTCCTGCAGTGAGGACAACCCCCAGATGACACACAGTTGGCTCTGCTCAGCCTGGAAAGACATGATACTTGATGGCCTCACTGCACTGAAGCTGTCTTCCCTCCTGAGGGGACCAGCTGGCTCCTCATAGCTAAAATCTGTCTGAAGATCAGTTTAAAAATGAAGGTCTGAGTTTTTTGTATGTGTCTGTGTTTTTTCTTTCATGAGAACTCCTGTTTTCACTTGTGACTAAAGCTGGGAGCTGAGTAGATGTCAAGACAAAAGAAAGACATTATTAAAATATTGTCTTCAAGAGAGCTGGAAAAGCACATTTTGGGCTGTTCTAGCTCAAACATTCCTCATTTTGCTAAAGATTTTTCTGAGAGTGTCAGAACCAATGGCCAAAGCAAATCTCTTATCTTACTGTACTTGTCAAGAATGGGAATTTAGTTTATAAAGAGTGGTTCAATTTGGCCTTAGTGTAGAAAATAAGACCAGCATCAAAACACCAGAAAATCCTGCACTTCAGTTTTGAAGAAGCCACAGATGTGAAGGGCCAAACCCATGATGGGATATCAGAAGAGATCCTAAAGGTCCTGGTGCCTGAAGTGGAATATAGTACCTTAACCCCAAACTCAGATCCGCTCAGCTGAACTCTACAGCACCTTGTCTGCTACCAGAAAGCTCTCCTGCTCTCACCATTTATCCCACTGAAGCAATTTCTCCCTATGTAAAAGAATTTTGGGTGCTAATGCATGGTGGCACAGCCTATGGATGAAAAAGATGCTGTCTGGCTGCCTTCCCCTACTCAGCCTCCCCAGTGCCCTTGGCAGACATCCCCGTCCCTCCCACAGCCCAGTGCCCACAGTGCTTGGGGGAAGCTCATGAAGAGACACAGGCTCAGACCCTCTTGGGAGCATGGTCAGAGCACCACATCCTGAGAGAAGATGCCATCCCAGAAAAGAGGGGCAAGTCCATGCGTGCAAAGAGGGACCACCTCATTGAGAGGGAGCAGCCACTGCAAAGACATCACCACAGAGTCACCCTTTGCTGCAAATATTCAGTGCTGAGCCTGCAACAGCCTCAGCCAGGGAGCAAGAATGTACAAAAGCTGTGCTGTGCTGCACATCCTCTGCACAGCTCTCTGAGGGAGAAAGTCTCCAAGACCTGCAAAGGTTGTGCTGTACATGCCCCAGGCCAGAGTGGCTGTGTGAAGAGCCTGTCAGAGCTATGAACCATCACATCAGAGAAAAGAATGTTAATCTGTGCTCAGAGAGGGTTTCAAGTGCTGTCAAACAGGCTGGAGGTGGCAGAGCTCCTGTTTAACCCGGGCAGAGAGCAGCTAAAAGGTGGTCTGCTGAGCAAAGAAAGCAGCAGATGCAGATTCAACAACAGATAAAAACACTGGACCAGCAAAATCACAGCAAAACACTGAATGTTTTCTGTGCTGAGCCAGCCACAAAGCTGGCTATTGAAGAAACAAATCAGATTTAAGTAAGAGGAGACATTAAACACAGAAAGGCCATGCTACTGATACATAAAAGTCAGAGGCTGGAACTGTTGGCAGCAAATTCACCTGAGGACCTCCCGATGGGACCGAGAGGTGGAGGTGAATAGAGTGATGTCAGTGGGTGCCTTGCTCCCAGCAGCACAGACAAGGCTGCCCTGGGCCAAATGGCCAGGTCTAGACCTGAGAGATCCCCTTTGCCCTGCCCTCTTGTGGCCCCACAGGGAGACGTTTCTAAGCAATTTTCTGTCCCATCAAGAGCCAGAATTTAAGCCTGGCTGCTCAGCCTCACAAAGTACTCCCCTGCAAATCTGGGCTAGTACAACCAGGCACTGATAACCTGCAATGTCTGGAAACAGTCACCGAAATTTGAGAGGTGGAGGTGAATGGGAGCACAGAGGTTTGGGTAGAGGTGGTGGGACAAATGAGCTGAAATAAAATGAGCAAAGATTTTTCTCTGCAGAAGCATTTATCATTAATGTAAAAAAGGTTGTGATTAAATTTTCCCATTCATAAATGGGAAAGCGGACAACTTGCTAATCCTCACTCTGAAAGGGAGGGAATGCAACTGTCAGGGAAAAAAAAGAAATTAAGTTATAAAACAAGATAGTGGCAGCTGGTCATGGCTTAGGACAGTCTGGTAGTTAACCTGCTTAAAATCCTTCTGTGTAACAGAGGTGTCTGCTCGAGCACTCTGGCCTTGATGCTGCACTCAGAGCTACAGGCTGGGCAACAGCTCAGAGACCATTGTTGCCTGCCTCCCCTCATGTGCCAGGGGTCTATCTGCTACAAGGGTGAAGTCCTCTTTACCGGGAAACATATCTCCTAATATTTTGAGCTCTCTCTTGCACAGCCCTGCCTTTGTCTTTCATGGGGTTTCTAACTGCTACAGCCAGGTGCCTAAAGAGGAAAAGCACTTATTCTCCACTACTGAGATACACAATTAGACATTGTAATACTACAAACAGTCTAATAGTTGGGGGAGACTCTCTGATTATGCCATAAAAAAATGTCATTAAAATGTTAGATTTAAAAGAAAAACCCTTGGCTCTGGAAAAGCTCATTAAAAAGTCATTATTAGGTGGGGCCATCATAGCAGAGAGAGGTGGGTGTTTGGGTAATGGACCTTACATATGCACAGAAGGACCTCCTGGCGATACCATTATGATGCAAGATTACTGTGGCTAAACAATTTCTGTGCCAATCTATGGAGACCCCATTGAGTTAGAGAAATGAAGAAAGGTTCTGCTGTGCAGAAGTCCCGCTACTTATTACAGAAGTAAGAAAAGAAATAGATATAGGTTGCTATGGTTTTATTTTGCACCAGAGGTAGTCTCATAAAGTGAACCTCCCACCTTTTCCAGTGTTCCTATGTGCCAGCTGTCAGAGGGCGCTGCAAATCAGCATGCACAATCAGAGCACACAAAATCAGCACACCCTGAGCAGAATGGCTGGTTTCAGTTCAAAATGTCTCAGTAAGGTAAAATACACTTAAACACACCAAGGCATTTTTAGTCTACCATCAGCAAATGAGTAAGTGCATAGAAAAGAAACATGCAACACGATACTTTGCTAATAAAAAATGTTTACCCTAATAAATAGTGATCTGGCTTCACTAGCAAACAGTTTTTCTGAGTGTTTACTGTGGCCTTTACCCTGTCCTCATGAGGAGACATACACCTGTTGCACTGCAAGGAGTCTGACTGTAGTTTGCCAAAGCAGGGGGGCCCCAAACACCCACATTTCTTTACATTGGCCGTGGTAGCTCACATCCATCAGGGCCCCATTGTTAAAGAATGTGCTAAAATATGTTACTTTTTTTTAATACAAATTGTTTGTTGCACACAAAGTCACAGTTGTATTTAGTGTATGTAAAGCCTTTTGGTTTGTCAGCTGAACATCATTCAGCTGTGTAGGTTGCTGGAGGGAATGAAGGGCCCTGGAGACCTGTGGTTACGAGGTCAGAATCACAACCAATGCGTGATGCTCCCAGCTGTGACCCTGCTGCCTGCTCTGAAAATGCTCTCATTTAAATGAAATAAAACATCTTTGATGAAGAGGTACAAGTACGTGGTCTCAAAAATTCTCAAATCAGTAAAAGATAAGTTTATATATAGCCCTTTTCCTTCCTGCCCTGTGACTGAGGGTGCCCCACTCCATGCAGATGTGGCAGCCCTGGCAGAGCAGTGGGAAGCCTGGTGTTGCATGCTGTGTGCACCTGGGATTTTTTCCTGGACAACATCTGCTTCCCATTGGCCTGTAACTTACAGTTTACATCTATTTTAGAGAAATCCAGTAACCATACCACTGTGGAAGCTGAGGTAGAGTCTTGTAAGTAATATCCACTTTCAGGTCAAACAGACTGTAGCTTCTTTTGTTTTCTATTTCCATCCAACTGCAATCATCAGGAAAAAAACTGTGCAAATGCTCAGGCAGATTTACTATTATATACAGGGGAACTAATGAAGCCATCCTGCAGTTCACAGGGATATTTTCCTACCCATTTCTAAACCTTCTGACATATTCACAGGAAAGGTTGCCGTAAGCGGGTTGCTCACACACCTGGGTTGCAGTGACTCTAATCCCTAATCCCACTGGCAGCCAAGCTGCTGTACTTCTGTGTACACCAGTAACAATTTAGGGTAAAGAACCCCACCTTTTGCTGTGCTTGTATGAGAGAAGCTTCCTCCAGGCTTCAGAATGTTTTTATGTGGTCACAGAGCCAAACATCAGCTGAGGTAGGAGCTACTAAACTGCACATAAAGTGCAGGCTGTTGTTCCACTTTTAAACATATTTCTAATACTCCAATAATGGTGTAACTAAATATGTAATTAGAGTGGAGCCAACTTTCTCAGAGCATAACTTTCCAGTTTAGCTATGACCACAGCCTGAAATAGTTACATGCAGGCAAAGTACCATTTGAGGAGAAAACCCTTGCTAAGAGTGCTTGTCTGAGAACCGCCCCAACCCAGGTGGTTCAAAGGGAGGGCTGGCCATTTGCCAGGACTTGTCCTATTCTTTGGATTAATTCCCAGAGTAACTTCAAGAAGCTTCCTGGACCTTCTGCATTTAAAAAACACCTTTTGCTATAAAACGTTAAGCCTTAAAATACCCACTGGGGAACAAATCTTGGAGGCAAATGGCATTAGAGACCAGCAATCAGTGGAGGAAGAACACTGAATGGCAGTAAGAAATAAAAGCTCTCTTTGCATTTCCTTGGGCCCCTTTCCTTCCACTTACAATAAATGAACTCATAGTGCTAAGTCAAGACAGATCACTTGGGATTCCTCTGCGAAATACAGGTTATTTTAGTGAAGTGGCAAGCAAAGGTGTGAACTCATCCAAAGTTATCAATACAGACAAGCTTTTGACTGACAGCTCTGCAGACAAGTTATGCTTGGATCAGCATGGAAGCTAGTTCATATACCACATCCATAGTGTGAAGCTGGTTGTGCAAACCTTACTGCTACATCTAGACTAGAAGTATCACTGACTTGAGTTTTTCACCCTTGATTTCTTCAGGGAGTGGAGCATCACTGCAGGAAGGCTTTCACTGGGTATGTTAAGACCAATGCCCATCTGTCAAATGATTCCTTACTAAAGGGTCTAATAACACAATTGCATTATGTGTATACCCACACACCCAGAAGCCTCAATTACAGCTTCAGATTCCACTATAATATTTAGCTGCATTAGCTTTTGTTGCTGTTAAATGTTAAAAGAAAATGGAACAAATGGGAACTGCCTTCATGCCCTCAGGGATGCAGGTGTGGAATGGACAGGATTAGCACATACAGCAGATTCCAGATGCAAATGCAGGCCTGTATTTTCTTACTGTTATTGTGGAACCCTATATGCCATATGCTATACTTAAAATTGCTAATTTTAAGGATTCAGAAAATCATGTTAGGCATAAAAATATCAGGACACTCTCTTAGAATTAATTACATTATGGATAAAATTAATTGGTTACATTCTACTTTTAAGGTTTTGGTTATTCTCAACTCACGTTTTTAGGTCTTTTTGTGATATCAGAAAGAAATCTGAACAGACCAATATAATCATGGATCATAGATCTAGGGCTAGAAGAGATGTCAAGGATCATGTAGCCCACCCTTCACCGTGATGGCTGTATTCAGAGCTCCATAAACCACTTCTGTCAGATGCTGGTTTGGCCAGTTCTTAAAGATCTCCCGAGATTGCTGCCGAGATACCATAATTGCAATTTGTTCCCATTTGCAACAGAAATGCTAACTCTGAAAGGAGAACGGATGGGAAAGTCCAGGAGAAACAGCAGAAGGATGGCAGCAGTTAATAGCACATTTCCTAGAATGTCATCAGAATCCCATTACATCTACAAGGAGTTTCTCCAGACAAGAAAGACAAGAAGACAAGAAACTACCAGTAACAGGGGACAGCCAAAAAGCAGACTAAGAAAAATCATTTAGAGGTGATCCTCTTAATGCAATCCAAGTTGGAGGTCAGGGTAGTGGCTGTAGAGGATGGCTCATGCAGAAACATCTCAGTTATCAGGGGAGAGAAAAAACATGGATGGCAGTGGGCTCAGCTTGTGTGCTCAGCACCTCCCATCCAGCATCACTTTCACATGCTCAGGGCAGGATTTGGGGGCTTGTAGTTTTTTTTCATCAAAGCAGAAAAAATAAAGTACATTTACATGTATGACAACAAATGCAGGATTCACCACTTGAAGCCACTCTCCTGTGTCCACACAGTCAGGTCCCAGTGACATCAAGGCAGATATACCTGCTGTGAAATAAAACTCCAGTGACACAAAGCAATTATATTAGTGGCAACTGAATATCTGAACATTCATCGTCAGACGAAATAGGCAGTTTAAGCAAGGTTAAAGAGTTTGCTAGGACAACCATAACCTGAAGACTAACATTTTCTTTATTTTATTATTCACATTTTAAAATTATGCATGGAATAGGCATGATCTCCACACATATTCTACCGGTTTGCAACTAGGGGGTCTTGCACTGCTCTCGACCCTCTTCCTTGCACCTTTTCCAGCTCAAGGTAATTTCACTAAGCTGATGTAGAAGGTGTAACTGTGGTGCTGCAAAATATCATTCCTTGGCACCAGGCACTGATCCAGCTCTGAGTGAGTGCCAAAATCACAGTGATGGGCATTTACTTTTATTGTGCTGTGAGTAAATCTAGGTGTTCAGAAAAAAGGTTCCTAATTGCTGATTGGTTTTGCTGCATTAAAGTCCAGCCTCTCAAATACAGTAAACTCCATAATCATCAATATTTGGCTCAATGCCTGCAAGTTTGCAAACTAAGGTAATGACAGGCTGGAGCATAATACCTTGGTACCTCATTTACCATGACTTGGTTCTTCTAGGCCACAAGTGCCTGTCTTATTAGTCCAACAGTTTTATAGGTTTATGCAGTCCTCTGTGAGCTGCTAATTACTTGATTGTACTGAATGATTGCAGGCTGTAATATTTTGTATAGAATTGCCTGGCAGTGCACTGCTGGGAGCTTTGCAGCACAGCCAGGCACCCAGCCCCAGCTCAGCAGAGGTGCTTGGCCAGGTGGCTGCAGCACGAGGTGCCCCCTGGATGCATACTTTCCATGCAGGGCTCCCACATACACTGCAGTCCACTTGCAGGAGGCAAGGGCATCTATCATGTCCCTGCTCCAGCATCCATCGATCACAGCCTTCCCTGTAAGCCCACTGAAGTCAGAGCAGAGATCTGGCTCTGCCCAGCATGGGGGACAGCATAGAGGCTGTGGTGCTACCAGAGTGCATCTCAGGGCTCTTGCACATGCAAGTGGTACAGGTGGTACATCTGGTTTGCTCAATAGCAGGAGTGATGCTTGATCTGTGAGGAGGACACGCACGCTAATGTGCAGCTTGGCAGGGCGAGGAGATAGCCAGAGTGGGAAGGATGTGTCCTGGAGAGGAAGGGATTCCTAGGAAATGTGGGTGGGAAATGCCACAGCACTTGAGTGAGGGTGTCCAACCCGTCCCTGAGTACTTGCCCAGCACTGCTTGTGAGATGTTGATACTATTTCTTTTTGACAGGTTGCATCAATACTGGCAACATCACAAGGCTATTTCTTACATATCTAGTGCTGATCACTCCCCAGACATGTCACACATGTACATGAGGTGAGGTGCTGAACTCAGCGTCTCTTCCATGACTGCCAATACCTCACCTTCACATGGAGAGGGCAGTGGAGAGCCCAGCCCTTCAAATGATATAAAGGCTGCATGGAAAGTTATGATTTTTGATCACTTTTTGCTTTAACCACAGAAACTACTAATAAGAAAGGGTTCATGTTAGTGTTACTACTGCTTTCTGGAAAGTGGAAGGCAGAGGTATATTGTCTACACACCAAACTCAGGATTGCTGCTGCAATGCTGCAGCAGAGATAACATCAATAAATTTTGCGCCACCAAGCAAAGGAAAATCAGGGAGACCATCCCATAGACACCGTAATGGAATAGAGGGAGTGACAGCCATGCCACTTCTTGGAGGTTTGCATACAACCCATGACTCTTCAGCTGATAGTTTTCAGTTTTCCTCTCTACCATCTTTCTGACAGAGCTCATCATGGAGAAACAAGGTTTGGTGCAACTCCAGGATCAGCAGACACCTAGAAATTTTATCTTGCATAGCACATCGCAGAGGCAAAGCTCCAGCCTCAAGGAGAGCGACAAGGAGCTGCTCCTGCCTCTCACAAACTGGGGCCTCCCAGAGCATTGGGACCCCTACCAAAGCTAAGGAGGAAGAGGAGGAGTTTCCTTCCATGAGTTCTCCCAGCTCCAGGAGGGACTCAGACCCTCCTGTTCCTACCAGAGGCAAAGTCTCAAAGACATCTTGCCCCAGAAAACGCAATAACTTCTAAAACAGTCTGCTCTGCAGTGCTGAGGACACCAAGCAGGGGTACACACTCCCAATGAATGCCTTATGCAATGCATGACCCCAGACCTGACAGTATATTCATTTATCAAATTTAAAATAAAGCAGCATCACACTGTGCTACATCCAGACCTCCCTGGAGCAAAGAACCTTATTCCAGTGAATGCTGTTCCTGTCTGTATAGACACCAACCTCTACAGAACTCAGTTGCAGAAGTTGCATTCTGGGAAGAATGTTGTAATGAGACAAAAACATGTCTAAAAGGATTGATCCCCTCTGGTCTGCAAATTGACCCAAAGATGGTTGCTTAACCCATAAGAAAAGAAGAAAAACTCCATTATTTGGATGACATTTCCTGGAGGCAATTTGCCACTTTAGGACACTCTTGTGATGTTTGCTTTTCTTTGGACTTATACAGAAAGTGTAATAAGATGCCAGAACACCACAGTCATATTCTGGCTGTTGATGCCACACAGTATAGGACCACAAATAAAAAGCAGCAAAGCAGCAGTCAAAAAAAGTTGTGTTTGGACCACCATCCCATAGAGCAGGTAATGGAATGTGCAAACCACTGCTCTTCACGAACATCCTCAAAATTAGGAGAGGATCTATCCATCTATATATCTTGAGATATTATTATCAAATGACATTACATGGATTACTTGAAAATAACCTAGTCCAACAGACCTCAAAGCAAGGTGAGCTGCAGTTTTCATCTCTCATTTGTACATTCGTGTTTGCCAACCCCAGCAGCACTGGTTCCCACTGGAAAACTCCATAGAAGATTCTAACAAGCAACCCAGTAAAATTGTTATGTTTGCTGTTTCCCATCACCACTTGGACACATTCACAGTTATATCAGGCTGTACTGAGGCAGCATGCTGTTGCAATATGGAAAGCATAAAAACAGCACCAAATGTTTCACTCAAAGGCAGTACTGTGGTTTGTCACCACCAAGCACCACGCAGCCCTCATTCAGTCCCCTCCAGTGGGGTGGGTGAGAGAATTAGAAGAGTGAGAGTGAAAAAACTTGTTGGTTGAGATAAGACAGTTTATTGGACAGAAAAGGAAGAAAATAATAATATTTTAATAATAATAAAATGATCAGAGTATATAAAATAAGTGCTGCACAATACAATGGCTCATCACCTGCTGAGCAATGCCCAGCCAGTCCCCACAGAGTAGCCCCTGGCCAGCTTTGCCCCCAGTTTATATACTATGTGTGACGCCTCATGGTCTGAAATATCCCTTTGGCCAGTCTGGCTCAGCTGTCCTAGCTGTGTCCCCTGCCAGTTTCTTGTGTCTCTCCAGCCTTCTTTCAGGCAGGGCATGAGAAACTGAAAAGTCCTTGGTTTAGTATAAGCACTACTTGGCAACAACTAGAAACATCAGTGTGTTATCAACACTATTCTCATACTAAATCCTAAGCACAGCACTATATCAGCTGCTAGAAAGAAAAATAACTCTATCCCACCCCAAAACCACAACAGCCAGCCATTTATAGTATTCTCTTTGAGACAAACAGCTATTTTCTCATTATTAAATAGGACCCAAACCCTGTAAGAGAAGCTGCAAGTAACTGCCTCCTTACGTCTCTACAACGGAGGCCTCCCCAGTTGCTGGCACTAAACCAGCTCTTATTAGACAGCCACGCTATAATTACATCTGGGTCAGGAGGCATATTGGAAACAATAATTGGGAAAAGATGCTATAACTAAGCAGAGCTAATAATTTGGGGTGCATTTTGCCCTCCTGAAAATGCTTTTTACAATTCTTATTACCATAGGAATTAATATAAAATGCACATCCTGAAGAGTATTCAAAAGAAACTGTGTTAAGAAAATAGGCATAACCAGAAAAATATGTAATGAGTTCTGTGTTCCCAGCTGAACTTACTGGAGTGGAGATGCGAAGCAGTAGCCTGAGAGCTGCCGTAACAGCTGGGGGATTTGGCCAGTCCGGTAGGAAAGACAAAGTTCCCTTGTCAAGATCTCTGGGAGACAAGACACCAACTTCATCATCCATTTTTTGTTTCATTCAGTGCTGATTTCTGAATTGGTTCTAGTTATATTGACTAAGTTATTATACTTTTAAAGTAGCCCATAGTGAAATGCAGAGAAGTGTCCAAGCACTTGCTGTCACACTGCAGGCCACAAGATACTTGTGGAAGGCAGTGTTTCTTCCATATTTTTGGAACTTCTGGTAGTTCAAGTAGATGCCTGACTGAATTAAATCATCAGTGACTGAGCTGCAGTGACACATGTTTATAAAAGCAGTGCCAAGAGGCCAGAAATGATCAGGAAAGATGGTTATAATGTTATTACCAACTGTTTGGCTCGACTTCCTGTGTGATGGATGCCAGCCAGTCATTTCAGTGTACAAGCTACTTCTGATACTTGTGTTACAAGATATAAATTTGGTCTAATGAGTAACAAACAGATATGGAACTGAGACCTTCCAGGGAAAAGCTTCAGACTGCCAAGCTTCTCACTCATGCTGGCCATCTGAGCTTTGCACATGCCTGCTGCCGACCAAATGTTCTTCCAGTTTTTTTCAGCACACCTATGTTGGCTTCAGACACTCAGCTTGGGAAGAGTGGGTGGTCACACCAGACATGTAAAGCTGAGCAGTGTGATACCTCTTGTGTGACCCTGTGGAAAAAGATGTGTCCCAAATAAGTAAGTATGAGGACTGTGTCATCCCGAGTGTGCCACAGAGACCAAGTGCTTCAGTAGACCATTTCAGAGAGAAGCCATTTGACAATGGATGGAGGGCCAGGCCCAGGGAGTGCTGGTGAACGGGGCTGCATCCAGCTGGCAGCCGGTCACTAGTGGTGTCCCCCAGGGGTCAGTGCTGGGCCCAGTCCTGTTTAACACCTTTATTGATGATTTAGATGAGGGGATTGAGACCATCATCAGCAAATTTGCTGATGACACCAAGTTGGGAGGGAGTGTTGGTCTGCTGGAAAGCAGGAGGGCTCTGCAGAAGGACCTGAATAGGCTGAGTTGGGCTGATTCCAACAGGATGAAGTTCAACAAGGCCAAGTGCTGGGTCCTGCACTTTGGCCACAACAACCCCCTGCAGCACTACAGGCTGGGCACAGAGTGGCTGGAGAGCAGCCAGGCAGAAAGGGATCTGGGGGTGCTGATTGACAGGAGGCTGAACATGAGCGAGCAGTGTGCNTTGAGCACAAGTCCTATGAGGAGAGGCTGAGGGAGTTGGGGTTGTTTAGTCTGGAAAAGAGAAGGCTCAGGGGTGACCTCATCACTGAGAGGAGGTTGTAGCCAGGTGGGGGTTGGTCTCTTCTCCCAGGCAATCAGCAGTAGGACAAGAGGTCACGGGCTTCAGCTCTGCCAGGGGAGGTTTAGGTTAGATATTAGAAAGAAGTTCTTTACAGAGAGAGTGATCAGGCATTGGAATAGGCTGCCCAGAGAGGTGATGGATTCACCGTCCCTGGAGGTTTTTAAGATGAGGCTGGATGTGGCACTGAGTGCCATGATCTAGGAATCACAGTGGTAGGGGATCAAGGGTTGGACCTGATGATCTCAGAGATCTCTTCCAACCCAGTTAATTCTATGATTCTATGATTTGATACACTGCTAGAAGGTCATGCACATCCCTTGCCCTGCCCAAAAGCAAAGTGGAAATCCTTCAAATTCCAGGATAAGGAGAGAATATTTACAGAAAATTATGAACTCTAGCATTTCTGAGACAGGTTAGCTTCAGATGTGCTTTGAGAGTTTCCTTTCTGGAGGGGTGTTGCAACACCAGGCATAAGATCCTCTTCCCACTTGGTTAGGGAGGTAGACAAGACATCAGCAGATCAAGAGGGAAGTGGTTGCTCTGTCTCCTTTTACTGTGGATGTAAAGCTACGCAGTACATACAGGTTGTATCTGTGAGCTGCAGAGAGGGGTAGCAGCCACTCATCCGTGCTGGCTCCTGGCCTGGAAATAGGTCAAGTACCATCACAACAGGGATGCTACAGGGATCAGACAGCAAAGAGCAGAGGAGACTTTTCTCCCCCATGCTTTCACAAACCCAAGGATCAGGCTCAGCTTGAGGAGAGGCTATCTGGGGAAGAAATAAGAGGAGAGAGGGGATGGGGCTGAGAGGAGGTGAACTTGCCTAGGGATGAGGGAGAAGCTGTAGATGTATAAAATGTGGAGGGTCATGAAAAGAAAAGGAGAAAGCAGGAAAAGTCTGGACATGGGTGAGTCTGCAGAAGCCAGGGAGAAGGAGCATTTAAGAGCACAAATCAAGTTTTACTCCTAGTACAGTCTATTAATGACAGGTACATTTTGTCTAGTGGATTTTAGGTTAAGCAAGGTATGTCTAAAACCCATTGAGAAGATGGCATCAGGTGACCAATCTGCTCTGATACTCCAGCAAGGGTTTAACATCTTTGTAGCATTTGGGTTTGTGTCTCATGAGCAGTTCTTTGGTCTGTTCAGTTCTCCTCCTCTGGGCAGGGCAGGCAAAGATGCTGTGAGACCATGGCCTGGGGTCTTTCAGATGGGCCATACTTGGTGCAGAGATGTGTTGAATTTTCAGCTGCTGATGCTATTTGGATGCAATTGCCTATGAAATAAGGTAAAGGTATGTATATGTGCATACTTAACAGCCCACATCGAGGATATGAGGTGCCCTACAAAACCCTTCCCAGGGAAAGAGGACAACACTTCAAAGTATTTGTGATCATATTAAATAAAAAAAAGGTTCATTAATTACCAATATAGCAGTAAGCTAGTCTCAGCATCCTTCTCCCATTTTAAGAGGTTCACAGAACTCTGCGCTCATAGCAAAGCTCTGACAGAGGCAAAACACCCAGGTGTCCCTGAGATGAGAAGGAATCTTCTCATGGTCACAAGTGTGAATCCCCTTCCTGGTACACTGCAGCTTTTTTCACCCTTCCCAATGTTCCTTTCAAAATACTGATATCACTGTGTTCCTAGAAAATATCAGAAGGTCAAAACATAAATGCTGCAACAAACAATACCTCTTGCTCCCACACAGTTCTTCCCCTTCCAGAGCTAAAGATAATACAGTGGGAGAATTGGTTATTTCAAAATGGACTGTTCATTACCGTATTTTTATTGACAGTTCAGTGAAACCGTCAGCTCTTCTCTGTCTAATTGCTTTTGATCAACAAAAGAAAAACTATTTTGACGCAGCTGGAACAGCTCCCTGTTTAAAGAGTCTGACATGGAAAAGAGCAAGCAACAGAAAATGATGAGAAGAGAAAGAAAGGAGGAAAAAATTTGACACATTTTCCCAAACAATCACTTGTTACTTCAGTATTTCTGCAGACAAATGCAGTTACTCCACAGGAAAACTTTCCATGCCTTCACCAACCTCTGTCAGAAGAATTTATTTGGATTGGCTCCTGCTAGCACTCAAGAAAAAGCCAATTCTTTAGTATTTAGAGGGGAGCAAGTTTGTTAGCTTGTGATGCATGAGTCAGGTTTCTCACTGGTGCCATTCAATCAAGCTACAGAGATTAACTTGGACATACAGTCCAGTAAAACCTTCCATAGAACACCCATAATTGAATTTTAGGCTACAACTCTAGCCATAACATAAGTAGCAGCCATGTAATCCTAACTCTAGTGGAAGGTATGATCTGTCAACACTTGGATTTTAACAGATTTCTGTAAAACACCTTGCATAGAAAAGCTTGGTAGCTCATTCCTTGCCCTTGGTAACTTATTAAGCATTAGTACATCACACAGAAAACTGACTAATAACATGGTCCTTTAAAAACTGAACAGAAATTTGTATATGTTTTTAGCCCACTATTCTCTCCCAAATCCTGAAACACAGAAGACAGAAAATCAGATCTTGAATTCCAGTTAGAATCTGGGATCGGATTAAAAGGAAGACCTTGCACATACAGAAAAAGCACAAGAAATCCCCCAAACACTGAACAGCCAGCAGTTCACATTTTCGTCAGTCCCTGGGATGGTCAGGGCTCTGTTCTCCTGCAGGGTGCCCCTACCTGAAGCAGGATGAGGATTCAAGGCCAGGTCTCACTTCTCCTACTCATCGGCAGCATTCGCTGCCCAAACATTGCCAGACCTTCCCTCCTGGTGCTGCAAACCCCCACACCCACAGCAGTGCTCTGCGGGACTCCCATCTCAGCCACCATCCTTCCTCCTGCCTCAAGGCACCAGCTCTCTTTCCAGGGCAAAAGCATCAGGCTTTGTCTCCAAGAAAAGGTTCTGTCAGAGAACTGGAGGGAGATATCCAAGAGTGTGATGCTGGTGAGAGTTACCAATTGTTCCTAGAGAGAAAAGCTAAATCTGGTGTATGAGCTCTGGAAAAATGAAGCAGCAAGACCAAGTGCTGAGCACATCTGGGTCAGTTGTCAGCATGCTCTACGGGAAGGACATGTCAGGTTACTCAACGTGATGCTCCTTTCTTCTAATAAGGCCCTTGATTTCTAAACATGTAAGACTAGAATTGATTTGGCTTGTTTTGAAAAACTGTCTGTGTATAGCATACATTATCCGCCAGATAAAATGGTCACCCTTAGGATTTCAGCAGAATATGTGAACACTCAGCTCTTCCAGGAACTGAATCACTCATATTTATGCACCTAGTCATAGACCTAAAAGCTTAACTTCTAACATGCCGGTTTGAAAAAAACAGTCTCCTCCTTCCTGGTTATACACAGCAGCTGTAGAAAAATAAAAATTACAAAAGAATGTCTCCTAACCTGAAGGAGCTTGTTTTAGCAGCCAAAACAGCATCTTCCAGGAGCACAAGAAGGCTATCTGTGTTTAGCTGAAAGAGACGAACTGATTGGAGATGAGATGGAGAGGAAAGGAAGATACTTTGATTTGTCACGTCAAATCCAATCTTCATGTGAAATTTCAGTCCCAGTATAATCCACTGCTTCAAATAGCTGGTACTCAGGCACACCAAAGCTTTTGAAGTTGAACTGCAGACTCCAGGATAGCAGAGGGAAAGCAAGAGTATCCATCACCTCTCTGATAGCCTCTGCTAGCTCCACCTACTTATTTTCATAAAACATGTTCTCCTCCTGGAGAAATGTGCAATTTAGAAAACCACACTGGGCTTCATGCGACCACATTTTCCTTATGACCTTGAAGAAGACAAGATGAAGAACCAGGGGTTACACTGTACCTTTGCAGCATTGCCTTTGCCCAGCCTGTAATGATTAAACCAGGGAAAGTTTAGATCGGATATTAAGAAAAATCTCTTCGCTGAAAGGGCTGTCAAGCACTGGAACAGGCTGCCCATGGAAGTGGTTGACTGACCATCCCTGGAAGTATTTAGAAGATATGTGGATATGGCACATGACGACATGGTTTAGTGCTGGACTTGGGCATGCTGGGTTTATCTTTGGACTAGATGATCTTAGAAGTTTTTTCCAACCTAAACAATTTTATGATTCTACAACCCACAGAGCCCACATGCTGTATGTAATCCTGCCACAATATGAAACTTTTTGCTTTCTGATAGTTTAAGGTTTTTTTCCTCCCTCATCTGTATCTCCCCTTAGGAACCTCCCAGTCAAGTTTATTCTAATTTTGCCCTTTTTTCTATCAGGTTATTTTTACTCTTGCATTCCTAATGTAGCTTGAAATTAATGCAGCCTTTTTATTTATATGTCAGCCTCCTCAATGATGTATGCACAGTTTGAGGAGAGATATAATTACAGGCTGTTGCAGAAGAGCACAACAGGCTGGTGTCATTACATTCCAGGCAACCTTCAGCTTTGTTTGGAATTTGTGCCATATGGGATTTTTTTTTTTTTCTTTAAGATGTTTGGTCTGAATGTCGTTCCTTTAGACCCCAGAATCATTTAAATCAGATCAAGACACAGGCGGTTTCCTGCCGTTCCTAAGCAATGTATGCAGTGCCTTGGGCAGCATCAGAAATCACAGAAAAAGGGGCTGAACAAGGCAGTCCTTCATCCAGGGGTTTTTGAGCCCAAATAAGGAATAGAAATGTTTTGACTAATACTTTAATTAAAAGCACTTCAGAAAAACACACCTAAAACCAAGCAATGGAGATACAAAATTAATGAGAGAAACCTAATCCCCTTTGCAATGACACCACTCTTGGACCTGTAGTGTGTTACCAAACTGTGGATAACTCACTTCTTGCCAGAAGAAAATGGTAAACCTTGCACTAATATTTGAGAGAAGAGGTTTGGCTGTGACCCACTGGGACCTGCCACGGCTGAGTATTTCATATGGTGAGGACTGTGAATGAGGAGAAAACCATGGGACATTTTACCCAGAGGCTCTGGCCTGAAGCAGCTGCTAAACAACAATAAAAAGAGGATAAAGAGAGAAGGATTAAACCTTTCTAGTGTCTTTCTAATGGCTTTTTCTGGGGTATCATTAATGTTTAGATAGAAAAGTAGTACAATTAATAAAATTAAATTAATAAATAAAATTAATAAAATTAATACTTTTTTTTTAAAAAAAAAAAAAAGCTCACTTCACCTCATCAAATCCTCTGAGGGCACTATGGCTGAGAGTAATTCGCCTGGGAAATGCTCTTCTCATGCTATGAAACCCCAGAGTTTCTTAATCTCAGGGTCTTTCCACCAAGAAAGAGAAGGTGAATGGAAGCCCACAGCAGGTACCACAGGACAAGGCAGAAAAGCAAAAAAAACCTCAAACTTTCAAAATCTACTTTTTAGACTAAATAGAGCTCCATCCAGAGATGCTATATATCTTCTCTTTATCAGAGGGACACAACTGAGGTTTACTCTGTGGATCTGTCATTTCTATTCTTGGCTAAATTTTATTTCCCTTGAAGAATACTTATTGAATCTCTTTAATTCACTCATTGTACAAATGGCATATATAATTGGAATAAAGGCAGGAAAAAAATTAAACAATTGCTTATGAAAATGACATATTTTAATTACATTTAAATACCATGGCACTTAGTATTATTTACATAAAGCACATTTTTTGTTTAACATTGTTATGAGAATTTTTTTCCTTAAATAAATTTTGCTTTCCAGTCCAGGTACCAAACCAGGACTGTTCTGACCATTCTCAGTGAACGTTCTGGTTAGTGGGATATTGCACAACCTTGTGGTTTAAAGACCTTTGCAAGTGTTTAAGTAAATTGGGGAATTGGGATGGCACTTGTCTTACCTAGGTGTAGACTAGATTAATCTAATGTAATCATGTAGGCCTCCTCCTCTGGCAGAGGGCAGAGAGAGCACCTCCAAAGGAAGATCATCTCCTTAAGTGTTCCAGATTCGCAGGTTAAATACCCTTCTGTGGGTGCCTCTCTCCCTGCTCTGAGCATGGAGCAGGAACTAGAATGGTACTTTTGACAACTGTACTTACTTCTACACGAATAAAAATAGCGAGATGAGCTCATGCTTTAGTAAACTAATGAAATTAAAGTCAAGCCTTTAATTTATTAGCTTTGGCATGAACTGTTGCACTAATTACTAGACATATTGCCATATTTCAGGAAAAAAAAAAAGCCAAACAAACATGGAAATAGTATAACATGCAGCACTTAAAAAAATTACTGTTCCAGGTAAGCAGTTTTGTATAAAATGGTAGATCAGAAACCAATTTAAAATGGAAGAGAGGGAAAAAAATAATCTCTGCAGTCTGTGCAATTTCAATCTGATATTTGGTTTAGTTCTACTCTGAAGGGTACACAAAAACAAGTCAGAGTAAAATCTCATTACACTACAAAAATAAAAACACTTTTTAGTTGACCAGCAGAGCAATTCTAGAGAAATAACTGTGAAAGTACTGAGAATGAAAAAAGTGGATGGATTTTGCTTACTTTTACACAAAAAACTCACTGGATAAGTCGGGTTGGAAACATAGGGAGCTCTGCAGACCTCTCCATTTAGCAGGAGGAAAGACCTGTGATGGACTATATGCTGTACTACATATTCATCAGTCACCTAGAAAAAACAAAAAAGGTTGGAGATGGACTTTGCTGGATGGCGCTGAGAGGCACTGGAAACCCGCTGGTGACCAAGGGGACACACAGTAAAATGCTTGAGACTAAAAATCAGGAGTGAGGGACCTCAGATTTGACCCATTCTTCTGATGATGCCAAAATAAGTGCTCTCAGGTCTGAAGCAAGATTAGTCCTTTCATATTGCTGCAAAGATCCAAATGATTTCTCTGGTGAATATCAAGAAGAAAGGGCCACTGCTTATCAGCTACAGAAACATGAGGGCTGTATCCCTATCCCTGCCATTGCCTTGGCAGATTGGTGGTATGCCCCGTGGCCACTTGCATAAAGTCCCTTTGTTTCTTGAGAGCTGAGTGATGGATTTTACCCACATCTCAACCCAAAACCTCTTTGACAGGTTTTATTTCTTTTCACTTATAAGGCAGGACAAGAAAATCTGCAGTGTTCGCCCCAAGCTAGCTATCAAACAAGTGCACAATTACATATTTGTAGTGGAGATGGTGAGCATTAGGGTATCTGACTTTAAAACCACCCTACTCTTTACTGAAACCAGTAGTCATCATAACAAAAAAAGCTGTATTTCAATGTGATATTTTGTAAAATGGTAATACTCTCATGGAGATATGATTACTGCAAAGGCTGTATAATCGGACGATTTAGGATATGCAGAGCTTTTGAAATACATTGGGTTTGTTCCTTTCTGTAAGATTGCTAACACTTTCTTTTAATTCACTTTACATTAATGCATTTATTTGACGAAATCCCCTCTTATGGTAGTACTAGAAGGAAATTCAGTTGGGTCAATTTGCTTTCTCTGTACTGTTTGTTAATGCACATCCTCGCACTATGTCTCTGCATTCATCTCTGCTCTAGCCAAAAAAAAAATGTATTTTTTCCTACTGTATTTCCCAGGGATCTTTTCCTGCTCTCATTAACTTTTATTGCCCTGTCCAGAGCACTCTCTGCTCTGTTAAACAACATGCAAACAACACAGAAAGAGCCATGTTTCTAGTAAGGTGGACAGCAAATTCCTCGAAAGGGAAAATAATAACCCATGTAATTATTTTCCACTCAGTCCCTTACACAATCTGGCACTTCAGTTGTTATTTTTAAATCACTAAGTACATCAGCTGGAGGTATTCTGTGTTCTGTTGTCAGTCACATCTAGCTTTTCCCTCCATCCTGCCTTCAAATTAATCAAGCATCCCCTGGGGCAAATTCATCGTTCAAATCAGTCCTGTCAGCAGCTTATGAAGGTCTTGGCTGGCTCAGCAGTGCAAATACTGATCCCAGAACTTGTCACCAGGGTGGGGACACAGCTGCTCGGTGCCACGTCAGGCTGAGTCCTGTCCCACAGCAAGGGCCAGTCCACCCCATGGCACAAAGCCAGTGTGAATTTTGTCTCTCAGCAAGGGGCAGGCTCAGGGCTTGCCCTCGTTCATCACCCAAGAGGGACAGAAATACTTTTTGATTCCACTGTGTGCTATAGCCTGAAAGGGTTGCGCTTCCCCTCACACACACCAAAATGCAGGACTGTTAGTTAATTGTTCTTCCCAGTCTGCCCGCTCTAAGGGACATAGCTAGTGCCAATGAATAATAAATAGATCATTTGAATATTTTCTTTTTTTTTATTTTCTAACTTAAATATTTGATGTCATTTGCCTGCTATGGATCTATTTTTTTACCACTCCTTTTTAAGATTATTAATGTATTGAGTAAATAACTCCATAGCTCACCTGCAGCAGGTGGAAGTGATGGTCTGCTGAACAGTGCCAATTTAAAAACCAATTATTTTCTTTCTCTCTTGATTAGGAGAAAAAGGTGGCAAAAGTCTATTTGCTTTGCCTACTGCCTACTTGCTTTATTTGAACCAAGTTATTTTCATAATTCATTCTAGGCATCAGAGCCATTCCATTTAATGGAGACCCTTCCCTCTGAGTACACAGCAAGGACACAGCCACAGCTTCTGAGGATCTCTTCCTCTTGCAGACTTGAGACTTGGTGACCACTGAGAGATTGGACTCGTTTCAAGCCTCGAAGCACTGACTTTGTGTGACTGAATCTGAGTATCCTCACGAGGAACGCAATCCTGCCAGGCTGGTTGAGTGTAAAACCTGACAGAAAAAACACACTGATCGATTTTTTTTTTAAGCAGAATACCACTGGGGCAAAGCTCAACTAAACAACATATAGGATTGGCCTCAAGTAACTATGTAGAGTAAGAAAAAATTTCTTTACTGGGATTTTTAGGTTACAGGAGCTATTTCACTGCTTTTACAAGATTGTAAGATACTCCCACCCCACAGGAAACAGCTACCCTTCCTTGTAAGGCTTACAACTTACTTTCTTAAAAGCTTCTTAAAGGATAATATTTGAGAGTAATTCATTTTCTAGTTTATCTGCAGAGTGCTTCAGTAAAGATAATTGTGTTTTACGGTGCTTAAGAGAATCCAGGCAGCAGTTCAATGTCAACTTTTCTGCTGAGGCAATCCAGCCTTACAGATTAAATACCGATAAACATCCTGAAGGTGCACAGCTCTTGGTAAATGCTAAAGTTCATCATACTGTAAGTGTAATTTTGATGATGACTACTTTGCCACTAATTCAAAACAATACCTGCCATTGTGTTTGAAGGAGGCAAAGTGCTGAAACAACAGTGCTGGAAGCTGTACTCTATTCAGAGACGCCTTACAGAGACACAAGTGCAGCATCAGCTCCTGCAAACTGGCTCATCTTTGTATTTCCAGATCTTACTGGAAAAGCTGTGGCTTTCAGAGCATGAAAAGATCCCTCCATGCTTGTCCCTAGTCACTGACAAAAATAGGGACCAGCAGAGTGCTTCTGCAATATCACCTTTTACAAGAGGTTCCCTTGACTGGTGGTTGAATAACACACAGAATAACATCCATGATCCCGTGTTCCATGATTGTGACAGCTATGGGTGAAAACTTGAACGAGGCAGCAACTTTTGCCCCTAACCCATGCACAGGAAGGTCCATTCACTGCCCTCTCATGCTCTGCCTCTCCAAAATCCTGCTGCTAGACATCCTTGTTTCACCTGACATCTTCTTTACTGATACAACTAATTCCTCTATTCCCATTTATAATGTATCAGCCACTGCATGCCTTTCATATTCTTCTTGTAATAGGCCAATGAGAAGAAAACCAGAAAGTTAACTGTTAACTTGCCTAAGAAAGACATGACAAAAGACCCACATGAAGAACCAATGTGTTACAGCACTAACTTCCCCTGCTTTTCCATTCACACTAAATCAGCCATGGGTTTGCCATGCTCCTTAATGCCAAAGTTGATACTTGTCACAGCTCTGGAAACAGAGTGGGATGCTCTGGTCTGCCAGGGTGAGCACAGGAGCCTCTGCCCCAGGCAGGGCTTGTGGAGCTATGCACACCCTTGGCTGTTAGCTGGGGGCAGTGTCACTGCACACATCAGCAACTGCAACAGAGTTTTCATTGTTTGTCTGACCAACCCCAAATTACTGCTTTATTACATCTCAGTGAGAAGCAGTCTTTCTCCCAGCAGAAAATATTATTGATGGCAGATGGGGCCAGCACTGGCAGGGGTGCAGGGAGGGCAGCAGAAATCTCTGCTTCAAGTATGACATTAGCAGAGCAGATCATTTGCCCTTCTTCAATTTTAAGTAATAAATTGTTATTTAATTAGAATATAGCAATCACAAGTTTAAATACAAAGCAACAACTGTAGATTAACTAAAAGGCACTTAATTAAAAATATTTGAAGACTGATAACTTTGCAACTGTTTTTATGTTTCATAATTCCTGTTCTCCAATATTGTTTGCAAAAATCAATTGGCACTTAATTAACCTTATACTATAATCATATTTCAGTCAAAACTAAAAGACCTTTGTACATTTGATTCCATCTGTTTACAACCCTATTAAACAAAATAGCCAAGGCCCCAACTATATCTTCGTAATAAAATTTGTTGAGGAGAGTTTCTGTCCTCAGCTTCTTGTAAAATGAGAATGCATTAGAAGAAGACAGATTTATCCTGAGGGATAAAGGAGGGCAACTCTGTCACATGAAACTGCTCCAGGATAGTATGAAGAGATGCTGGTCATCTTTGCAGGCCAGCTATGGTCTCTCTAGAGGTGAACAATGCTCCCCCCAGCCTCTGCTGCAGAAAATTAAATCACAATGGGCCATTATACTCTGTGCACTGAGGTGCAAAGCCAAATAACTCAATTTTTAAAACACAAACAAACAAAACCCCAAACAAAGAGAAAAGAAATCTGAGAATTCTGAGAAATCTGTGAAAAGATATGGCAACTAAGCCTGCCTCAGTTATGGGACTTTGAAATAGCAAATTAAAAATATCTCTGCAACACAAGCAGGCAAATGTAGTACCACCTAACAATAGTGAAAGATGTGACACCTGAGGCATAATCCCAACACACAAGATCTGGCAATCCTCTGACCTCATACTTACCTTTGTCTGCTAAAGCACCTGATGGACAATTGAGGTGGTTGTGGGGTCATGACTGAGCTGCTGATCTGGAGACCTCCTTCATGGCACACCTCACACCCTTCCCATTCACAGCGACTGCGGCTGCAGTCTCACCAGAAGCATCTGATGATGAGGATGTGCAGACCCTCTGCCCGTCAGTCAGAAATTGCCCCTCACTCACACGTGAGAGGCTGAGAATCAGCATTGAGAGTGCTGAGAATCAAGTATCAAGCAACAAGCCTAGTAATAAATGTATGTGGGAAAATGACTTTAAAAAGTACTGTAGGACTTCCAACAAAATGCTAGATGTCGGTCTCAGTTAATTAGCATTACAACTGAAATGTACTTACAAGTATGTCACACATTTGTAGTGCTCAGAAACCTTAAGAGCGTTAGAGAGTCCTCAGGACACTTTCCCTAAAATGCAGCCTACAAAAATGTTCTCAATTTTCTCAACACACGGGAGAAAAAGATAAACGCTTTATCGGTATTCAGGCATCACACATAAGGTCAAGGGGAATGCATGAGCAACATGTTATTATGGAGTTTATGGGCATTTTTCCCAGCAACACTGACCAGTATGGAACACAGGACACTGACCTAGGTGTGGGCCAGGGATTATCCTGGAAGGCAGTTTCTATATCCAAAAAACAGTGGCAACAACCCATTACTGAGAATCACTCCCAAACATCTGTTAATTATTTTATGACACATGAAACTGAGGGAGAACAAATACCAGGGAACGCACTTCCCCAGTGGCCACTTTGAGGTCAGTCTGGGAATGCTGCTGCCCTACAGGGCATCAGATCAGCTCGTAGGTCTGACCAGGTGTGGTGGGTTGACCTTGGCTACTTCCTGGGAAGCAGGGCTTCAGCACATGTAGCAGTTGTTCTGGAAGGCAAACACTGTAAATAATGAACACCCGCCTGCCTCCCTCCTTTCCTTAGCTTTTATACCTGAGCTGATGTCATATAGTATGGAATATCCCTTTGATTATTTTGGGCCAGCTGGCCTACTTGTGTGCCCTCCAACGATCTTGACCACCCCCAGCCCCTTGACAGGGGGGAATGTTGGAGACAGAGCTGATGCTGTGCCAGCGCTGCTCAGCAGAAGCCAGAACACCGGTGTGTTATCAACACCTTTCTAGGTACCAATGCAAAGCACAGCACTGTGAGCGCTGCTGTGGGAAAATGAGCTCATCTCAGGTGGATGCAATACACCAGGCATTAACCCTGGCCTATTCATTTGATGTATTAGATTTCAGTGTGTTCCTCAACCTGAAGCCAATGTACTGCACAGTGGCACTGAAGTGTAGCTACTACACCCACGCAGAAGGGAGATGAGAGCACCAAGGCAGAAAGGGCACTGAGCCCTCCTCAGGCAGCACACTCTTATATCTTCTTAAGCAGATCAAGGTAGACTTGGAGAAGATGGTTATACTGAAACTTTGGATGTAAAGGAAGACATGTAGCATTCTCCACACTGGTCTGAGCAACCAGCTGAATGTGACCTTATTGGTTTTATGATGAAAATTCAACATTGCATGAATTTTAAACAAAAGAAATACCATTACATCACTAAGGACAAGCACCAAACAAGGACAGTTGGCTGAGACTTAAATTCCTTGGCTGCTAGTGACTTTTAGTGTGTGACTGTATACATGCTATCATGCTTTTGTGCATAAAGTATATGAGGATACCTGGAGGCAATATTATAAGCAGAGGGAACAAGACATGCTCAAAAGTTAGATTTGAAAACAGGATTTAGTTGTATTTTTCAATTTATTTGATTATTTCATATCTCATTATCTCGTTGATCATCAAAGGTTGAGATTGGGATGGCTTAGGTTAACTAACTTAAACCTTTTCTTCAGTGTGATTCTGTATCTTAAGGACACATTAAGGAAGAATCATCACTAGCCAATGTTTAGGTAATACATATGATCTAATTATTTATTGAGTCAAAATACACCTTAAATAACAGTGATTAGGATGTCTTTTCCAAGTCTTGTTTTCTCTCATCCACAAAATGAGTATAAACACATATCTGTCTCATTGCTGCAGGGGAGATAAACCTTAATATTTCTCCTGTGATTTTTACCTTTTGAATATTATCTATATTATATATATATATATAGTCCGTAGCACTATTTATATTATTACTCCTCACCTGATTATTTGTTATTATTTCAGAGTTATCAAACTGCCTGGATGCATGGTTGCTAGTGTCCCTTTTCAAGGGTATACAGATGATTAAAAGTTTATTCCTACAAAATATATGGAGTGGTTATCTCTGCTAAATACCAAAACAGTATTCAATCAGGAGAATTAAGCTTATGAAAGAGATGTGAAGCCAATGTCAAAGATCTTTTAGGAAGACAGAACTTCTATGCAATAACAACATGGTTGGATTAACTTTACAACAAAAGGAAATTAGACTGGATTTCTACAGAGTCAGTTTTGTTATTCTAGCTAACAATATGATTAACATTGAATGAATAGTAAAGGCCTCATTCATGCTTCACTGAGCCCAAATTAATGTGACTGATTACCCAGCCTCTGTGTACTGGCACAAATTCCCTGCCTCCTAGGCTCGTTTATCCAGAAAGTCTCACTTCTAAGGGGGCTGACCCCAGGCAAAAAAGAACAGTAGCTGAAGCCTTTGAAGCTTTTGCACTTCATTCCTTCTTCCTCCGGACAATCAACTTCATGTTTAAGGTGGTAAAAGTCTACAGCCCCAGCTGTTGTAGAAGATCAAGCTGGACTGCTTTGCAGATATGCAGGTGTTTAACATATAACTACAGTAACTTTAGGAATTGTTCCTTCCTCATGGTGGTTCATTTTTTCTTATATTATTCCCATGCTCCACATTGCCAGTGATGAGACCAGCCCAGACACAGGCTAGTGCTAGGCTTGGGATTAGCTGCTTGCCCTCCTTGAGGAGCATCCCTGATTCCCCAAGGCACCATGAATTAAAGCTGTTGATGAATAACCCCTTTCTGCCAAGCACCTTAGGAACCTGAGAAGACCATATGGGCTGTGAAAATGACAATATGCACATCAAGCGCCGTTTGTGTTCGCGGTGAAAAAACAAGTCAGTGCAGACTGACATCAATGTCAGCATGATAAAGGCTGCAGAAAAAAATGTAAGCTGTAGATTTATCCTAAGAGGCAGCATACCGGCCAGCAGCAGGTAACTTCCATCCTTCCCACTGATCCTGCCCCATCATATCAGTAATACTGGAGCAACCCACTGCCAAAATGTAATCAACATGACTTTGCCTTCTCCTCATTCTTACCTAGGTGCAACACAGATGAAAATCAGAGGAAGTGGGAACAGTCCCTGTGCAGATGCAGAAGCAAGCAGTTCGCTTTCCAAGAGCTGACATGCTCTTTGTGTTAACCCTTGAAACAGCTTCCACATTCCACCAGAGAAGCCTGACTTTCATAAAGGCACAGGGAGCACCTGGCAAGACTGAGTGCCTTTTGCAGTTTCAAGGCCTGGTGGTGCTTAAATCTAACACCTACCCCCTGCACCAAAAAAGTCTTCAACTGGATTTCTGGAATCAGACTGCATGGTAGACTGAGTCCTGCCTTTATCCTTACAGGTTCATGGCTGACTCAAAGAGAAGGGTGTAGTGGCACTGCCAGGGTGCCAATACCAGTGTATTGGCACTGACCAATGGGGATCTTACTGACCACGCTTCAACTTCTGTCTCTTCAATCACCAGAAAAATTACCATACTCTCTTAAATGGCACTAATTCTCCGGCTGAACCAAGTGCAAGTCAGACATGGGCTGCACTACTATGCTTACGCACTTACATGAAAGCCTGGGAAGACCAGCAGTGCTGCATTAGGGGCAAAGCAGGAGAAGTGGATGACCTGAGCACAACCTGGAGGGCACAAAACTGGAGCGAATGCACTGAGTCAAACTAGCTGCAGCTTACTTCCCTTCTGCTACTACTGGCAAGGTAGTGGGAGAGTGGCACTGGAGATTACTATTAGGAGCCAGAGGACAGGGAAATGTGGGAGGAGGAGGACTGAAGAAGGCTCTGATGGTCGGTGGGTGGGAGAGGAGAAGAGCAGGTTGCTCAGAGTGAACATCCAGAGGGAACACTGACATAGCTAGGGATATCCCAATATTGTCACATTGCTTCCATTTTTAAAGGCACTCAGAGAAGGTGAATGCCCTACATAGTATAAAGAAGTTTATCCAAGCTAAAGGATAGTGTATGGATCCTACTATTGATATGCTGTCTTCATCTCCTTTTTCAGTGAAGAAGAAAACTAATTCAGGAGCTAGTCATTAGGCAAATTACTTCAAATACAATTATTAACACTATATGCTAGGTAAATATTAACCACTATGTTACTTCAGATGGACAAAATCCAAACCCAATCTCACAGCAAAGCTCAGCATTAAACCAATTACTGCTGACTGTGAAGCATATGCACATCTTGGAGGCCTTTGATCTTTTAGAATGGGCAACAGAAGCTTCTCCTTGCAACACGCTTCATACTGAAATGATCTGGCTATGGTGCTGTGACTCTGAACATTGGCACAGACAATTTGACTCAGAAAAAAAACCTTCATTCCTTCACACTGGTCCCTGATTAGAGCAGTGGAAACCACCATTTTGTTCTGTTTTCACAAACTCGCGTGAGAAGCACAAAAGGAATTGGTGAATGCCTTCTCTAAACTGCATGCAGTTGTCACTACCAGTAGCTCCCACATGACCATGTTTGAGTCTCCCAAAGGTCTTTCTAGCATCTGCAATGCACATGTCAGTGGCAACCAAAATCAAACCAAATCCCCCCCGAGTCCTCTAAGAAAAACAAGAGAAGAACAGGAAAGCATCCTAATATTCTTCCTGGCAGAACTCTACAGAGGCTTGATTTTTATCACTATCATGTAGACTATGTCTGCAAAAGAAAATAAAAAAAGAAAGGAAAAAGAAAAGGTTTCTCCAAGAATATGCATGTAATTTTCGTAGCAGAGTAAGTTCTTCAGTCCTGCAAAGGACAAAGTTGTGATCAAGCTAAAGCGGTATCACCACATTTTTCAGCCCTACAAGCTCTAAACATTTCACATCTATCAATACTTATATGTATTCCCAAAGGTAAAAATAATGAATTCTTACAGAAACTAGCATTCATACATATACCTAGTCCGTTTGACTCTTGACTGGAAGAAAAAAAGGTTTATACATTAAATTGGAAAGCCCTATAGCACATAATATGGTTCAAGAATTAAAACAATAAAACTCCATTCCAATTGTCATAGTTTGTCCTTAGCTAAAACTGAATCCATGTTTAATTTTAAAAATTTGTCAGTGGGACATAAATATGTAGTAGTCTGAGCAAGAGACAGGAAAAGTGATCAGATTTTGTTACTTGTTCTGTTGTTGCTTTGTTTTAATGGTACTTAATTAATCTATAAATTTAACTATTTATACAAAATGTTTTGTTAAGCTTAATGACTTCATGTTTTTGAAGACAATCCTGATACAGCCAGTAATGCAGATCTTTGTTTTGATGATGGCAAGGGTGTTGAAAACTAGTAAGATAGCCATTCCTCTTCCTGAAAAAGTACATAGCTTTTATGAAAATTTCTAGAAACAACATATATAAATATAGTAATATGGCATTTCAGCACCAAAAAGGATTTGGGTTTTCAGAGAACAAAGAAGCGACTCAACTCGTGGCAAGACAAACATGGTACCACAGTCCAGGGCAGGATACATATGGGATTGATTATACAACAGGACAAACATCTACAATCACTGATGTCAATGAAATACTATATCCACAAATATATATACGACATCTGCACTCTGTGCTACATACTATCTTTTTCTAAACCTAGCAAGGTTCCCCGCTCAGTCATGCAGGGGAACCAGGCTGGCTATTACAAGGACAGAAGTCATTTACCCAAGGTAACTGCCAGAAAATCCCTCGGGATGGATGAAAAGCGGGAGCCCTCCAGGGCCTACTGCCTGGAGCCCTTTGATCTCAGCTGCATGCCTCTGCTTGGCAGCAGGCAGGTACGGAACATGATGGCCCTGTGCCAGCCACACTGCGCATCCATGGCTCCTGGCAGAGAACTTGTGGAATTCCTGAGAAGGAAAACCTCCTCAGGATGCCAGGGGAACAAAACAAAATGACTCCTGGAAGGATTCTTCATGCACGGCAGATTAGGTATCAGTTTGCAGAATCAGAGACTGAAACACTGACATGGCAAACACAGCTGGGAGGAGGAGAAGGGACAGACAGACATAGAGAGATCTCGCCAAACATACAGCTTTTGGCAAAAACATGATTAAGAGTTAATTACTAGATAAGAACAATCTCAGAATCCCCAGAGGAAAATCCTGTGTTGCTCACAGCAGGAATAAACCACCAAATTAATTTTTGTCAATGCATGCATAATCCGGGCTAAGGCAGAAATAACATTTGACTGAAAATTCTTAATAGAACACACCTTTGCCTTATCCTGGCAAAGATTAAATATCCATAAACATGCTCAGTTGTGGTATCACAAACCAATAGATTTTCTGGTAAAATAAACATATGGAATAGGTTTTATTGAGCTTATTTCATAAACCAGACCAGGCAGCAAACTCAGAAGGGCTGCCAGTGAACCCAACTTTGCATCTCCACTCTAAGATGGACAGGGAGACACACTGAATTACAACTGGGAACATCTGGCTGCTATGACGAGAAAACTCTTCTCCCCACAGCCTCAATTTCTCCTCCAGAAAGATCTAGGGTAGTATGTTTTCACAGAAGACAGAAAAACAGAGTAAGGCAAGTTGGCCAGCTGAACATCTTCTTGGATATCATCACCCAACAATCACTTCATGCTCTATAAGCCCTGGGGTGCAATCACTGAATTGTACAAGTGGTACAAGTGGTACCATCAGCTGACTTCAAGATCTGCACTGCCTGAATCTTCAATATGGAGCTGAATGACTAGTCAGACATCTGCTATAACATGTTTGGTTGGTTTCCAAGAAGCAGATAGCTGAGCACAAACACAGGAGACTAAGCAGCAGGAAGACAATTTCATCTTCCTTTAAAACCATGGCATTTTTCTCAACCTCCACTCTTCTACTGCAAAACCAAAAATTATTGCCAGCTTACAGACTGATTTTGAGAAACACGGAGGCTTTCATACTCATGAGTAGTGGAAACTTTTGCTGCAGTGCAGTTAAAATATTATTATGAATATCAGTCAGCCTGTTGTCAAAGCCAGTAAACTTTCTCAACATATGGGCTGGAGGGCTGGTTTTTAATGCCTTTTTTCCCCTTAGCAGGAGAAACTGAAGTCAGTATAAGAGTAGAAAGCTCATCACTTTGGTGAAAACCAATGTGTGAGGGATCCGAAGAAACTAATATCTGGTTACGGGTTTGGAAACTGATTCCAGCAAATTTCCATTATTCACTTAGAGAAGAGGGTGCTTGGGAACTCTGGAAATCCAGGAAATTAGAGAGAGTCAAAATAACTCCTCCGAAAAATTATTTCTTTGGTAACAGCACAGTAAGTTTTGGTGATCATGTTGGCAGCAAATGTCTCATGAAGTCTTATGCCATTGTTTATTGTTTTTATTCACAAGCAAGCCTTTAGTCCTTCCCTGCATGCAAGTCTTTAAGGCAAGCCAGCTGGTAGACAGTATCAAGAGAAATTAAGCATTCACTGGAAGTTTGGGAACTGGGTGTTTCTTGTTGGTCTCAGGAGAGGATAACAAACAAAGCTGTAAGCAGAAGCATGAAGTGTTCAAAGATCTCAGACTTTCATTAATGAGAACTACCAGTCAGAGCCCCACAGCATGTCCAGGATGGAGTACAAAATAATAAGATAATGAGATAATAACGAGAAAGAAGACATGAAAGCTTCCTCCATCAAGGTGCTGTCTTCAGCTGATTGTAATGGCAGCTGGTTCAAACCAAAAACTTTCAATACTTCTGAAAGGCAGACAAACTCCAAGTTGAGGGGCATGTGCCCTCCAAACTCAGGCAAGAGGGACACTGTTCCTGTGTTTCACCACTCCCATCATAAAAATCCTCTTCATTATATCTGAACTAAAGCTCCCCTCTCTTCGTTTAAAACCATTACCTCTTCTCATATGACAACAGGTCCTACTAACCAATTTGTCCCTATCTTCCTTACAAACCCCCCTTAAGTATCAAAGGGCCACAATAAGGCCTCCCTGGAGCCTTCTTTTCATCCCAGCTGAACAGCTTCAACTCTCTCAGCCTTTCCTCATAGGAGAGGTGCTCCAATCCCTTGATCATTTTCATGGTCCTACTCTGGACCTCCTCTACCAGGTCCATATCTTTCCTGTGCTCAAAGCACCAGAGCTGGATGCAGTACTCCAGGTGGGGTCTCACCAGAGCAGAGTAGAGGGGCAGAAGCACCTCCCTCGACCTGCTGGCCACACTGCTTTTGATGCAGCCCAAGGTACAACTGGCTTTCTGGGCTGCAAGTGCACATTGGTGGCTCGTGTTCAGACTCTCGTGCACCAGCACCCCAAGTCCTTCTCCACAGGGCTGCTCTCAAGCCCTTCCTCCCTTAGCCTGCATCGGTACCAGGGTAATCATGGCAGTCAAATAAATGCAAGCAGCAAAGCATGGAGAAATTTTACAACACTCTGCACACAGATGTAAGCAGGAAGGGTCCAAGAAACTTGGGACACCTCATAGTACAAATCTATAAATATTTCACCAGCTGATGCAAGTGAAGCTCCACAATTTTGGCCTGTTTAAGAGCAAAACTGGTTGCCACTCCTTCTAGCCTGGGAATACAAACCCATGTCTGTTAGATCAGCTGATAAAACTGGAAAATACAGACAGTACCTGCTCCAGGCTCCAAGCCTCACCTTGTTCACATTCACCCAACAAAGCCCAACACAGTTCCAAGAACTGGGCACATAGGTCTCTCGGGACTTGCAGAGGAGCCATGGGACCTGGGTAATCCTCACGGTCCACAGTCCTGTGCCTCAGATACCCCACTCCAGAGCCAAAATAGCCATGCTAGACTGAGGGCAGCTCTGGACCAAAGCACTGCAGTTGTTTCTGAGGACTAGGCTCAAAGGACATGCGTTGGCACACTGCTCCCCAGGACCACACCAAGTTGCTCAGCAGCAGCTTGTGTAGCTCAAGCCTGCTGTCTGCATGCCGTGCATGCAAATATGCCCTTTGCAGCTGTACAACCCCTCTGGATGTTTCACTGACCTATATTCCCACGTGTACACATCACAGAGCAGCACCAGTGCTCTGCGAGCACAATTTCTCCTGCACATCACAACAGTTTTCCACTGTGCCCACCCATCACCTTGTGCACTGCAGAAAGGACCACTTCCAGCACATCCTCAAGCCTCAGATGAAAACACAGACCTTTGGCTGAGTATTTAGGCATCACCACAGCTCTGACACACTCACCAACGGGGTGCAAGAGATTGAGCAGTGCAGCTCAAATTACCAGAGGTACAACTATATCTGAACATCAGCAGGGCCAGTATGTCAGACACAGCAGGAGCTCACTAAACAGGCCTATTAGCCAGAAAAATAGGGCACTCTGCCAATTAAATTATTAACCTCCAGGCACATTTACACACATTGGAAATATTCAGCTTTTCCAGCTTTACTTCTTTTGCTACACTCAGTGACCCATACATGTCACAGCACTATACATGGCTAGGAAAACATCTTTATATCATTTTGTAAGTGAAGAATAGCAGACACTAAGTCCTGCAGAAAATCATGACAGAAGTCAAGGGGTGAGCCAGAAGATACATCTCCGGACTCACCATACAATGCTCCATTCATCACATCATGTTTCAGTATAGGGACATTGCTGTGTCTGCAATATGTTGATTAAGTTGCACAAGTGCAAACAAAGGCGCTAAGTATGCAAATTTAAAGCATGTGGGATTTTTACCTAAGCGAACAGTCTCTTTGTTTTCAGTTCCACTTCTTACATGGATGAAGTTATATGCACCTTAAAGTCTTTGTCAGCCATGCTTTAAAAAGTGCCGAGATCTTGCATTTTGAAATCTGTACATATGAAAATAAAAATAAAAAAGAAGAATCATTTAATTTGCATGGTACTATTTCCCTTTCCTCTCTGCTCTGAACTAAATGCATGCTTCTAATCAATGGTACTCTGAGCTCTGCTGCATGTGGTACATTGCCCTGAAGTCCTATCAAAATGCACAGCAGCAGCAGCAGCAGGATCTGCAGCTGGCTAGGCCCCAGAGGTATTGGATCCTCTGACTACATTTACGGTCACAAATTTTTGATGAGTTAAAGCTGAAAGAGTGACATCCTTTCATTCCTCAGATTCAACTAATTCATTTTTTAAGCCTGTCAAAACTTCTAAAACTCACTTAAATCACAGTCATGCGTGCTTTTTCTAGAGTCTGAACAGAGAAAGTACTGACAAAAGCATGCTGAGGGAAGCTCTGCAGCATAGGAAACTCCTAAGTATAGCCCCCACTGGTTTTCAATGGGAATTATGGCCTTCAGTCTCATAAATGCTTTTGAACATTTACTCCACAATGCACATCTTTCTTTGCAAGCTCCATGCTGAGCAGCACTGCCCTTTGGCAATGGGGAATGTCTGACTGCTCTCCTGATGTAATGCAAATAGAGAAGTGAAAGAAAGAGTCAAAACTGACCTTACTTCAAATCACAGAGCAGGGTTGTCTATAATAATCAGTTCAAAATAAGAATATCAAAGAGAGGTTTCCATAAGTTAATATATTTGAGAGGGCATTTTGAGAGGCTCAGGGAAGTAGAAACTACTTTCACGTAGTCAGAACAAAAGCAGCAGGCAAAACTAGGTGTAAAAAGCCTCTAACACTGTGGAGTTTCCCTCAGTAATCTGTTTTGATTCCTATTTTAATTTCACACAGCTATTAGATGAACATCATCTTACTCGTATGCTCTAGCACCATCTAGCTTGTGCCTAAGGTAACTAACTAAGGTCATTACTTTCCCCTCAAGTAGGGAAAGCCTTAATTGTGTCATTTCCTCCAAGTATGACTGTCTGCGTTTTGGTTGTTTTAGTTACTTCGACATTACAATCCAAATGAAAACAAAAACATTGAGAACAAAGCAGCCTCACTTGTTAAAGAGGTCCCATTATGAAGCAATTCCTTCAGTTGTGTCTTTTTCCGTCTGTTAGTTTCTCTGTTCCCTCTTTTCCATGCTTGAATCCTACCAAAGATACATTATGCGTGTTAAATATTTCTGAAGTTTACATTTCAAATTTTGTTTGCTTAAATAAGGTTCCTTACAGGAACTCATTAAGTAAATCAAAAAAGAATGGGTCAAAATAATACAACACCAATTCTTATTCTAAAGGAAAAATTACCAAACAGTATGGAAAACAGAGTAGAGTTGCAGCTCCTCACAGTAAAGGCTAATGGTCAGTATTGGGAATGACCTTGCTCATGGGGTAATGAGGTGGCTCCCGGTGTCCCTCATGCCCACAGAAGCCACGTTGATGCACCCTCTGGCTCAGAGCTCAGGTGCAGGCAAGGCAAGTGAGGAAAAAAATCTTCAGCAAACCACTCAGCAATGTGGGAACTGATGTTTAACCTGGATCACCCAGCAAATTATACAGCATGATTCCATTGAATACCTGAGCTGACAATCTCTCCTGCCCAGATTCCCTAAAGTGAAATTCATAGTTATGGAAACTGTGATAAGAACCTGTGGCAGATGTCAGAAGACCCCTCTTGAGGAGTCAAGACAGCTGTTCCTCTTCGCCTAATCCTTGACAGAAATGCTGGGAGAGCTTTTACAATTTGTGAAGGCTTTCTAGTTCTGCCATTGCAGAGCTCATCAGCAATATTTGTAGAGACCTCACCTACATTTTTGGGATGGGCTTCCAGCAGGCTTGCCCACTTCTCCCTGAGAAGCACCACGGAGCTGAACACTCACTCATATGGCACAGGTCTACACTGCAGCAGAGTGTGTGCAAACCAACTGTGTGCAATGCCACTGGGGGAGGTGACATTGAACTAGTACTCATGTTATCTCCCTCCTAAACGAGAGCAGACAGGTCCAAAGGCCATGGTGTCTGCAATGCTGGCTCTGGCAGCCCTGGGGTACAGCCTTAGCTCCTCCACTGCAAAGGAGTGTGGTGAAAAGGAGCTGGAGCAGGCACTGATTTGGGGATCGTTCCCATTTTTGCTGAGCTGAAGCTCTAGGGAGGAATTCAACTGGTTTTTTTTCCTGAAAACAGCTTCCTGACTAACAGAAATTCACCGTTACAAAGTGGTGCTGCCAATAGCACAGTAATGCAGGGAGCCTGGTCACAATCAGGTGCATCTAGACACGAAGCAAAACCTATCCTTCTGCCTAAGCTGCAGTATAGCTTTATGTGTTTATGGGAAAAGCCCTTAAGGCTGTCAGCTTTCAACTTAATTTTGCAAACATGGTAAGTCTCCACGATTTGAGCCTTTTTTATAAAAGCTGATGAAAAACACAGAAGCCAGGCTCAGCGGGGACAGTGCCCTTCAGAGCAATTTAAGAGATCCTCAGCTCAGCACTAAGCCAGGGCAAACCATTTTCAAAAACCGCATTTTCCTGCCTGCAGGTTACAATATGCTCACAGAGGCAGAAAGCTCATTACTGGCCCTAATCTAAAGGCTGTCCTCCCTGACTTGGTGCCACTGTTTTCCTGCACGGGGGCTGGGTCCCTCGGAGCACTCCCACCCCTGGGAGCTCATGGGGCGGGCAGCCAGAGCACGTGCACGGTGACAGACTGCGCGTCCACCGGCGGCGTTTGGCAACATGGACTGATTTCACAGGGAACACTCCATCTGTCACTGTGTTCTGCAGCAGAGCTTGACCTCACTAGCACTAAGGAAGCCCCAGCAGATTAACATTTAATGATGCTTTCAGTTTCAGCCCTTGTAGTTTTTCAGCTCTCAGAGGGCGGACATGAAAAAGAAAAAAATCATATATTATGTACAGCATATGGGTCTTCTTGCAACCGTGTCCTTTAATACATCTGACTTTGACAGATTCAGATTTTTTTAATTCTTTCTGCATTGAAAAAAAAATAAAATTCTATGTATATTTTACTCCAGAAACAGGACATCAGTTGCCTCTAGTATACAAAGACCATTTTTGTTTTGATTTTTGTAACCATCATACCTAATTCAGTTTAAATAAATAAACACAAGGCGATATGGGTTTTGGTAGCTGTCTGAACAGAAGCAAGGAAACTAAGCCTTGCCAAGACAGATGGATTAAGCAAGATCTTTTGTGTCACCCTTTGTTGCCTTGAAAAACACATCTAACCGCAGAACTTAATCCAAAAATAAATCCTTAAGCGACAGTAAAGTGAAGCAGAAACACAGAATTTCCATTCTATTTGTTAAGGATTTCTATCATTTTTTTTTATTTTCTGCTTGTGAAGCATTCAGCTTGTGCTCCATGCTGAGGAGCACATGTGGACAAAGTACCTGGGGGTCTACTGTATGTTCCCAGAGGAACATCAGTGCTACCTGGAGCACCAGCTGACGTCAGTAAGATTATCCACAAGCACAGAAGACATTGAAGAAACAATATTATGGTATGAACATTCATGAAATATATATATGGTGTTGTGCCTGAGCCTCTGGTGATTTAGATTAGTATTTGTAGGAAATAGTCACCTGGAAGACAGATTTACATGAGAAAGTAAAGGGACAAATGTGATGGCCCAGAAGGAGGGAGAAACACAAAAGCCAGCAGACAGATCCCAAGTTGTTGAACATTTCTGGAAGATAAGAATTTTAATTTTGGGATAATATTTACCAAAAGACAAGGCAATTGTGGATCAAAAAGTAATAAGACAACTGCCAAGAGGATAATTTGTGCTGCTTCAGCAATGGTGCTGTCGGGGGAAGCTAGATGGGAATGCAGGAGGCTACAGGGGAAAAGCATCAACTGGATACCGGTACTGGTCACTTCAGCAGCCAGAGCCCAGCTGCTCTGTGGACAATATTAAGGAAAATACCTGAGATAGTAAAAGTCCAATGAAATTAAGAGCTGTGCAGTCATGAGGGAAAAAGTAAGGCAATCAACCTCCCCCTCCCAGTAGCCTTTTGCAGTTTGTTTTTTTAAGTAGTGCCCATGAGCCTTCAGCAGCCAGCCATGTGATGTGTACCAGTACCCTACCAGCAATGAGGTTACGACAGCAAGCTGGTAGGACAAGCTTCTTTGTCTGAAGAAATCAGAGTTTCAAAAACTATTATCACTGCCTAAAAAACTGACAAAAGTAAATTGGCAAGAGGGGAAGTCAGAACGTTGGGGTTTTTTTTTTTTGTAGCCAAGATCCTCCAAGTAAGAAAAAGAAATTGTTTTTTAAGGATTAAAATTGAAAAATCTTAAGCTTGCAGCAGACTGCAAACAGCCTAGAAACTGAAAATCATGACTTGTGAGGAAAGGGTGTAAGACCCCAGCACCTGAGCTATGAGATCACCAAAGGGATTCTACTTTAAAAATACACAAGGCTCCAGAAATTCACCCATTGAATTTATTAAAAAAGCCTTCAGTTCTTCTAAAACCTTAAAAGAGATCACAAAGGAGAAGATGCTGCACACATTTTCTCAGGAGGTACTTTTACTGGTAAACTTTAGAAAATAAGGGAACTTGGCAAAAGTTTAAAAGGTAACATTCAACCAAAATAAAGCATTCCACAAAGGCATTGACTTAACACATGGTAACCCATGCAATTTAGCATAATCCAATCCACCCATTCTCAAGCTACCCAAAATATTAAGAAAGAAGATTAGGAGAAGAAGAAGTAAAGGAAGAGAGAGCAAAAGAGAAAATTATAGCTACCACCCCTAGATCCAGTATAGATCCAGCTACTGGAGTCCAGGAAGATGGCAGGGTTCAAACAACATGGACTCCACATGTTGCTCCTTTTATTTGCTTTGTCCCCCTGTGGCCACCTGCCCTCTTGCCCCCAGGAAGGACTTCTGGCCACTCTGGAACTCCGGGGTGGGGTGAGGGGCAGTGCTGCCAGTGTGACAGCCATTCTGGAGCTGGGTTAGGAAGAAAAGGAATTGAGGCATGGGGGAGCGCTCCCTGGGTTGCTTTTGACTGACAGCTGCCCTGGCGTGCCCAAGGAGGCTCCGAGGGGCTGGGGAATGGGATAGGGCATTACCTCACCTTCATGAAATTTGACCTGTCCCTTCCCCACAACACATACACACTTGAGGTGGTCTGAGTCAGTAATTAATATAATACTTCAGTGTCTCACAAAGGGCCCCCTATAAAGGCTTACAATACCAACAATAATACAGAGAAGAACTCCATTCACAGATAGTCGAGCTTGTGCTCAACAGTTCAAGTCATAGCAGATCTGGCTCATAGGAAACTTTCTTTTTCTTAGTGTTGTACAAGGCCATGGGTTTAATGCTGCCGGTACTTCACATCTTCATGGCCATCTCTGTTCTAGTCTGCTGTAGGACAGATACCCATGCAACAGCGAGAGACACACTGAGCTGAGGCATATCATTCCTCAGAGTGAGAGAAAAGCTTCTAGAAAACTTTGGGGCCCTGAATCTTCAATCTCATAGCCCCTTGCTAAAGCTCAAAGCAGATGGCAATGACATGAAATTCAAAAGGCAATTTATTTTGAATAGTAAAAATGGGTGTTTGCAGTTAAGCGCGACTATGGAAACAAAAGCGTAAAGCCTCAGACCAAACTGTAGCAAAATTCTGAGGTATTAGTAGGCATTATTTATAAGCATCCATCATCATTTTGTGTTCTGCATGTATGCACTGACACGGTCCCCAAGAGCAACACAAAGCAGGGAAGGGAAGAGTGCAGCAAAGACCTGTAGGCAGATCCGTCTACCTATGTAACAGTTTCACTGAGTACCATCCTTAAGTGTATGATCTTGATCAAAGTATAGGTGGTGTTACTACAGGATATAACCACTTTAGCCACAACTCGATGCAAAGATATCCAAACACCTCAGCAAGAATATTCCCAGTCTCTAATTAACAATGTGAGAAACCAGAAAAGATAGATTTTGGTTAGTTACTGTCTCATTTTGTTAATGAGATAATTGAAAAAATACAAGTGATGGCCTAATCATCACATCAAATTAATTAAAAAAAAAATCACTGTCATTAAATAGTTATTTACAAAAAAGCAACACACAGAGCACATAATTTGTTTGGGGGGGATCTCACCTAGTCTGAACAAACAGCCTTTGTGCAAGGAAGGTTTACAGAGGAAGGAAGATCAAGGCTGTGTCCCAGCAGCCTTTGCATTAATTTTAGGAATCAGAGCATCCTTCCTGCTGCCCCATCACATTCCATTTGAGAATTATTCTTGTCCCATTGCTGTGCATCCTGAGGAACCTCTGACGCCTGAGTCTGTGCTTCCCCTTGCAGAAATACCCTGACCCGCTCCATTCTCCCTCTACCATCAAGGTAAAGGTCATGAGGGTTCACATGAAGAGCTTGCAGGCTCTCTGCCTTCAAAACACAGGATTGACAACAAAAGTCCTCTGTCACGCCCATTCCCTAATGACATTCTCCTAATTTAGGTTTCCACTGAGGAAATGTGTCAGCCAAACACCTAATGAATTATTTGTAAGTAATTTCACCCAAAGAGCTTTGCGCTAAACTCATGTAAAGCTCTGCAGATATAACAAAGCACTCAGGACACAACTTATTTTAGGAATCAGCAATATGCTTTAAGCAGAAATCTCAATTTGTAAATACTGCATTCTGGCCCAGCAGATTTCCCTCCTGATAGACCATGACCACTTCATAGTTCTAGGGCAAAACTATGAAGATTAATAAAAAGCAGAAAAAGGATTTTAATCAACACAGCCAGCTGGCCTGTGTTTTGGATTATGTTGTGGAAGGCAAAGTGTAACATTGAAATTGAATGAAAAATGCAAAGTACTGATTACCCTGCAGACTATCTACCAGCTAAATTAACATTAAACTCAAATTTGCAAATCCCATGCTTATATTATTGTTAGGAAATTGTGATATATTTAACATCAACTAGAAATTAAAACATCTGCCTTTAAAATAATGAGTTGTGTTTCAAATCCTGTCCATAAAAGTAATTTTCTGCCTGTTACTAACAAGATGACCTATTTTAGATCTCATCCTTTGAAAGTAAAGTATTGTGATGAGATCCTTTTCTGGAGGGAGTAAAGTGGGACACAGGACGTCTGGAAAGCAGCTAGTGATGGATGAGGAGAGGGAAGCCTGCTCAAAGCCTGGGAGCAGGAAGATGAAGGCTTTTCCTATACAGGGGCATGAAGCCAAAGGGTGGGAGTTATGGTCTGCAGAGAAACAACTCTGGGTGCCTGGAAGAAGGTGTCTCCTATGAGACACAGATCCAGAGAGGTGTCGAAGACTGCAGCCTGGCTGCTGCTCCTGGTCTACAGATGTAGGCTGCTGCCAGCTGCTGAGGGGTGAAGGGAGAAGGGGGGAAACAAGCTGGCTGGACCCAGGCCAAGGAGCAACAAAAGGCTTGTGTGCCATCGCCACATCGCCCTGCCCCGCCAGCCGCCCAGCCTGCAGAGCACCATAGCAACCAGGGTTAAAATTGGGTCAGGATTGCTAGTGCAAAACCTGTTAGGGTTTGCACTGAAAATGTTCATTCATGAGCTGTTTTGACAGAAAACAGGCTATTTGGTAAAGCTGAAGAGGGGAGAGGAGACTGTGTTTATGTAGAAATCAGTGAGTACAGTGCTGTGAGTGCATGAATTTTTCCTTTTTTAACCTACACTGTACCTGGACAAGATGCACTAGGACTAACTAAAGAGCCATAGCATGTCTTGAACTTTACTGAGGTTCCAGGCAGCGCCCACAGTGCCCTGGGTGCATCAGCCAGGCTGCTGATACCTGCTACTGACCACCTGCTAGCACTCCCCGAGGCTTAGCAGGAGGGGAAGCAAGTCGGTGGACAAATATATGTAATCTTGGACTGGGACATGCTTACACCTTGGTCTTTCCTTAGAAAGCACTGTTCTTTCAGCTAAACAATTTTAAGAACATGGGTCATAGCCAGCAACTGCCACTCCAGGTATTACGTGATGGTTTGCAGATGCTAATTCAGTCCATATTAGAAGAATTTAAGAAATACTATGCATGCATAAGAGCAAGGGAGGGACTTTCAGCGTGTCTAATACCTTTACCCTTATAACACTGACCCATTTCCAGATCCTCTTCTCCTTCATGAAGTATAACAATTAGTGAAACTTTATTAGTGCGCAATGGAGGCATGAAGGTTTCATCAGTGGCCCCAGGTATACAGAGGAATGAGAGTGCATGCCAGCCTCCTTGTGTCACAGATGCTATCCAAAGCTCTGGATCTACAAATTAAAACATCCCAAACATCCTGTTTCAAAAAATACCATCTCCCCTAAGAAATCTGAGACACATTACTCAAGATTCTTTTGTCTGGAATGAAATAAATCCTGGATTTAAACAGAACATAAAATTTACAAGGTGATATGATCAGCCTCCCTGTTCTGCTTACTAATATTTTTTAAGGTGTTGACCAATTAGAAAGAAACAGACAAGAACAATTTAATGTTTCCAAAGGCAGGTTGGAAATCCCTGTGTGAGGGAGCAGCCAGCTATTCCCCATCAGTACGAGAACAGCTCAGATTAGAGCCAGTCCTGCCTTTTGCCTTGTCCAACATGCAGGGAACATGGGAAGAAGCAAACATCTTGTGGAGGAGCAATCCACAAAAGCCAGCAGAGCAGTTGGGACTTTTGTAGTGGCAGACTGTTAGGACACAAATCTGAAGAAAGTTGTTTCTCTGCAGCACCGTTTAGCTGTGACATTAATAGAATTATTCCAGGATGAAGGTAATATTAGTAAATGATCCTACAATGAGTTTCCATCAGTTGTGTTCAATGCTTCCAAGTGTACTATAAAAGCTTGTTCTCATATAAAGCAACATATCATATAAAGGTTTTACAGCACTGCAATTTATAAATTATGATTAATTTTGTGTATCTTGAAACTAGTTTCTATACCTCCAATGAACTGGCTTACTTTAAACACAGTGCAGCACTCAGATCATTGGAAAGCATAACCCTGACATGAATCAGGTATTCATTTTGCAGCTAAATTGACTCAGGTTCTATGCAATAGGTTTGTAATTTAAGAAGTCAGTGACTTCTGACTGAGCAAATTCTTACCCTCTGAGCAGAACAGCAATAGCAAATCTTAATGAAAGTATTTTTCTGATTCTATAAAGCAAGCTAAAATCCTAGAAAAATGTAGATAAGCAGGACTTAATCAAAAGCTCACCTCCAGATCTTGCTTCAGACCTGTGCTGTGCAGGACTCCAAATCCAGCTTTGGGATTGCTAACTTCTTAGGGTGGGCTCACATCATCTCACCACACAGCCTCCTCACTGCCTACCAGGCTCCTTCTGAAGTAGAGTCATTTGAACTGAGCTGCATTCAGAGACCAAAATGCCTATTTGCTCACAGCTGTCTACAACTTCAGCTGTGGTTGTGCCTGAAGACTATCGGCAACTCCGAATGCAGATTCATACCTCAGACCACTCGTTCTGCTCTTCTGCCTTGTCCTTGATTCTCACAGGGTGACCACGCAAGATTTTCAGCCTTTAGAGCCTCCTTGCTTAGTGCACTAGCCTTTGAAGTGACCTCAGGCTCTTACTTTAAATGGCGCTGCCACCTCTAGATCAAACTTGGTGAAAGCAAGGTGAGATAATTTGTGTTACAGTCAAGTAAAAATGTGAATTGCCACAACATGTTCTTGGTATGTACAGCATGGTTTGAGACCCAGATCACATGGTACTAGATTGCCCTGTTCTATCCCTGCCTTTGCCTCCTGCAATTTATGGCTGTGTCTGTCACACAGATTGTAAGTTTGCTTTGCCTCAGCTCCCTCTCAAGTTAAGCAGAAATATTCCAGTGATGGATGTCTGAAGGTTTCTTACAATTCATACACATTGTGGTAAAAACAGATAAGGGATAGGGAATTTCCTGTTCCAAATGGAATGTACACAAACCATCAATAATTCATTGTTCTGTATCACAAAAATTGTTTCAAACTATAATGATCACTATTAAAAAATGATGTAACTTTATCACTGAGGATACAGAAACGGGGGGAAAAAGGCCCTAACTGACATGCTTGAACTTTTCAGTACCTTTTCACTTGGAAAAGTCAATCCATACTTCTTTTGGTAGTACAGGACAGAAAATGCCATGTTTTTCCCATGGCATTTTTCTGTGGTAGTTCTAGTTCCATGTCCTACAAGGGAGAAGGACTGCACAAGGCCAAAAATGTCACCAGTCCAGTGCTGTCGAGTTCCACTTCCCCAAACACAGTAAAATGAAGTCTCAGCAGATATGGGAGAAGAATCATTCCTAGGGGTTCTGTATTTCCACTCCTAAATGGACAGAAATCTTGGCATGTGTGTCAGTCACTCACCGACTATCTGGTGGGGCTGTGTTACAGTTTAACCCAAGCAGGCAGCTAAATAGCACCCAGCCAAGGTGCTTTTAATGCCAAGGTATTTAATTTCTGCCAGTTCTTCCCTAGCTTTTGCCAAGATGGATATTTGTTACCTCAGACATATTAGAACACAGCCTTCATCCAGCAACGTATCATCTTAAATCTGAATGAAATCTTCAACAGTATCTTACTACAAACACAGGAGTAAAAAACTAGTTGAAAATTCTTTAATGGGCAATGTAACATGTGATAAAATCACCACAAGCTTTTTAACAAAGAAAATAGTTGCTATCCCACATGCATCTCACTCCAAACTCTAATTGCAGAAAGCTTTTTGATGACAGGAAGCACTTGGAGCTTATATTCTCCCGCTGCAGTGCTCTGTGCCACTGGGAAGAGTATTACAATTCAGAACAGTGATGAAAATGAGGTGGATCTATAAAGGTACAATTTTTGTTCAAAATGCACACGCATTATCATCTGTGACTGGTTGACTCTTTCCACAAGTATGGACCACAAAAAACTAAATACACAAACTTCTGATGACTTTGGATCCAGATTTCCAAGTCCAGTTAGTCTCTGGGATATTACAGAACATGTGGTTTATCCCATAAATATCTCCCAGGAAAAAAATAAAATGAAAACACACACACACAAATCTCCTTTTTTTAAGATCAAACTACTGAGTCATTTAAGGAAAAAAAAAAAGCCAGACATTGCAATTAACCCCAGCTGAGGCACATACATCTTAAAAAAAAAAAAAATCAGTGAGAAGGACCTCCTTAAAGGAAATCCCAAAATAGTGACAAAAGAAATGCCAAATGAAGGCACAGAAACAAATTAAACTCTCCCACCACACAGTCAGGCAATAAATATACAAATAAGACATACTGATGTTTACAAACACTTTTTTAGACATGAATTTTTCTTCCTAATCTTTCCCTTTCACTGCTAAATAATTTTGGTCAGAAAACAGTTGTTCAAATGTAACTTTTACATAATAAATCTTTAAAAGTTTACAGTCTCCCCATTATATTTACTTTGACTAATCTATACAAACTGAAGGATTGATCTAAACATACCCCACAACACTATTTATGCTGTACTTGATTGTAACATCTGATTTCCTTTTGAGCAACTAATGTGAAATTTCATTCAAATAGCTTTTCCTTACAAATGTGTTTCCTAAATATAAACAAAGGTTTTTCCCCTACAAGCATATATCCACATACAACTTAGAAAGCTGTGCAGACAAGACATTATTCTTCTCAGAATTTCTATTCTTTGATCACACTAACACAAATCACAAACACCAAGAAAAAAAAAACAACCTGAATTTAAGAGTAAATAGTTTATTCCTGCTGTAAAGTTTCAGGGGGGAAAAATGTAGCTGAAACATACCTCATTCAAACATCAGTAGCATCACTAAATCACACAACTGTTACAATAATGATGGGTCTGCTTTCTGAAATGGAAACCACTGAATTGACCTGTTGTTCTCTAAATTACAACACTTACTTCGAGGGCATCTGCACACTGCTACGTTTCTGTTCTAGAGTTTTGTTTGGTTTTGGTTTTGTTAGTGAAGAAGAAATAGATTTATATACATATACAACGGCAGCTACTAAAGAAGGCACATGCCTGTAGGACAGAAGCACTCTCCTGACTGCAACCAACATTTTATCATCTTCCCATCTTGTGACAACTGGAGTGTATTCCAGCTGAGCAGAGCTCCTACCCATTTGTTCTTGTGTGCTATATGTCTGCTGTATGTACAATATCATATAACTTCACTATGATTAAGAGGATTATTTTATTTACACATCATGTACTCCATTGCCTTGTATCCTTTTAGACATTGTTTCTGGAAATGCAGAGCTGTGGTTGTTGCCAAACACTTTATTTTTCTACTTTTTTTTTTTATTATTTAAAAGTGAAACAAACAAGAAAATGCCATACAACTCAGCAAGAGGTTCAAAAACCTATCCAGGGTCATTCACAAGTCTCTTTTTCATATCAAGAGTTTCCTCATATCTGACCCAAAGAACAGAAAGTTTGGAAACATTTTAGTTACACTGCCGATAAAAGTAGAAGTAGTAATCAGTATAAAATATTCCAGCAAAATAAGGGTCAGTCGAGCAGCCAGCAAAACCCTGCAGAAGAAAAATGAAGGAGATTCATATAAGATATTCTTTCAGTTCAAATGCTATTGGTCTTTTGCTGTGTTGTCGTTTGAAAAGGCTTACCGGTACAGCTACACGGAAATAGTATGTGCTGTCATACAACTTAGCCACAGGGAGAGTCCAAATATGCTGACGCCCCTAGAAGATGAATGAGAGAGAGATTAGATAACCTTATTTCCTGTGAAACTGGGGAGAAGGTTAGGTTCTGGAAACATTTCATTGACAAATGCAGTGCAAAGTAATTATGATGACAAGCCTTGGTAGCTATAGTCAAAGTATTCAAAGAGCGAGTGCTGACAGCAAACTCTGCAAATATGGGTTTGCTCTGATCAGCTCTGATCACAGGAACTAACAGGCATCTGACTCCCACTGACACTCAGCTGGCTCTGAATAACTGAACTCCCTCATTCATTTTCTAAGCAAATCCCAAAATAAATAGGGATTGTTCCTGATTTGCCAGGTTGCCTGAGAGCTTCAAGTTGTAATAGCAGCAAATGGCAGTTCTGCTGATTTTGGAATAGCAACTTCAGTAAGCCTCAGAAACAGGAAAGTTCCTCCAAAAATTCTAAAGATAGGGTAGTGTCTTCATTCAGTATTTCAAAAACAGATACAGGCAAGGTTTCATGCTATTTTTCATTACAGGGTTCTGCCATGTACAAATTAAACAATACATTTTGTATCTGAAATGTTTATGATACACAGAATAAAACAAAACTCAATCTTCAGCTGTCCTTAACCTAATGATCCATAGTAACTTCTATTTCATCAGTTTCTAGTGTCTCAATTCCTTCATCTTTCTCTCCTGCCTTCACTTTCTGACACATCCTCTCTGCTGGAGATGATATGTTCACATGATAAAACTTACATGAGACTGCTGAGTCCAAATGATCGCTGTCCTGCCTTTTGCTAGGGAATAAGCCTTCCAATCCCTACGAAAATCCTCCTGAAAGAAACCTCTTCAACTAGGCAGCATTTCTAGTCTGAGTCACGTGAGTCTGAATGCTCACTGCTGCTGGAGGTTTGTTAGCTTTAGTCTTCTGAAGAGGATTTCAGGTTGACACAGGGAATCTTTTTGATCAGTTTTGTCACTAAGCTTCAAGGACATTCATGCATTGCAAAACTCTCTATATCTGACTTACTTAATTTCAGTTCTGTTGGTATTACAGCAAACTTGGTCAAAACAGAGAATTTTGGCTTTCTGATGGCTTTGCCACAGTTGCAGAGAAGACTAACTTTTTGCAAGGGTATTTGAAAAGTTGATCAGAAGCTGACGCTTAAGATTGGAGGTATCTCAACTGCTCTAATGTGACAAAGCACCAAAAATACTTAAAATCAATTAAGAATATATTATGTATGGTACCACAGATCAGAAATCTAAAGATGATTCAGAAATTACTTCCAAATTCAAGGATGTTTCTCTTACAATGTGTTCAGAAATGCTATTATCCTTGTTTTTGCCTTTCCGACTGTTTTAGCCAGAACAAACATTTCCAAGTAAACATTAACAAATGGGGACCTTGACAGAGTCTTATATTTCCAGGGAATTTGAAGAGACTTTAAAGCCTTCATCAAGCATCATGGAGATGCTCAAAAGTTTACAAGAGCTGGTCACTATTTTTTTTTTTTACTGGTAAAAGCTAACATGTTTTAACAGCCTTTATTCCCATTTCAGAAATCCAGAGAACAACATGCAAACAACTCTTGCTTTTAAAATAAAGAGTTCTCCCTAGAGGCATTTATTGGTAAACTCCTATTCACATGGAAATAGAGGGGAATACTACCATTGTTTCCAGTAAATTAAAGACTTTAAAAGTGGAATTCATTACCCATAAGATAATAACCAAAATTAGATGAGAGTTTGGAGGACTCCGTCTCCTAAAGTCTTGAGTGATAAGTTATTCCCATTTTTTAAGTATATCTGGAGTTATAATGAGTTATAGTGGTGACTTAGGCTGAAGAAGACTCAAAACTGTCCTTTCAGAAAAACACTGGATAAATTTTTATAAAAGTCAGCAGAAAATTTACTCCAACAAAAAGATTTCATGTCATTATGGCCATGCCAAAGCCAGCTATGAGTGACAGACTCAAAGTACCACTGGATATCTACTATCTTAACCAAGACCAAAATTCTGCAGCCATTAATTTTACAAAAATGATCCCCACAAGCCAGAGTATTGCTGCAGAAATCTTACCTGTGTGGTTTCTAGGAAATCCTTCCTACTGTTTTGGCCTGAAGAATAATGGGAGCAATAATTTCCAAATGTGACTTTGCAGAGAAATATAATTAATGGCTCTGTGGTGCTTCAAGAAACAGAGAAAAATAAGGATAAAAATTATTGTATTAAAAATAAAATCAGTTCCCCCAAAACCACAAACCAATATTCAAAATAAATTTATACTCAGTGAAACTCTGAGTATGATGTATTAACCCCTACATGAGAGTTTATAATGGCATACGTTTAAAAGACAAATCTTCAGCAGCTGTAGAAAACAAGCAGACACTTCATCAGTGCTGTTATATTTCCTCTTATCTGAAAAAGGCAGATGCTTGCAAGGATAACATTCAAGATCAAAAGACTGGACAAGCCATATCTTGGAGAGACAGAAGTCATGAAGTGTCATCAAGGAGACTGTTTGGCAGCTGTTCTGGCTATTACTGGCCTTTCTCAGAGAACTCCAAAAGAAAGGCCTTGTTACTGCTGGGAGAACCCAGTGCAGATAGGCTTTTGAGGAGAAAATGCCTGCTGAGAGGATTAAGTCTGCTACTTATTCCTGCAGTGAGTCACAATTTTATGTGTCACCACAAGCTTCTGCACAAGAATCCCCTTTTACAGGGCTTGGCACAACAGGCACAAAAAAAGCTACTCTCTGGAGGTATTTATGTATGTGCCTAGTAATATTTCTCTATTTCTCTAAAAAATCAAATCCCTAGGCTAAAGGCCTATATATATCCTATATCCTATATCCTGCACTTGTTTCTACTCCTGTCTGCTCAAATGATTATTAGGAAAAATCTTTTAAGACTTCAGGATTTTAGTATCTGTAACATCTGGGTGAAATTGCCTTTGGTCTGAGAATGGTATTGGGCCTATGCTACAGCAAGGGATCTACTCAAACATTTATATTAAGAACTTAGTTGTGCATAGATTTATCCCAATTTGTGTCACAACAGACATCAGGCAAGAATTTCTATCAAATAAGGAACCACTATTTTCTTCTGTATGTGTTCTCTTTAATTGTACTTACTTTATTTCCAGTGAGATTTCTACATCCATGGGTGTGTATTTGTTAACAGGAATAACAAAGCTGTAATTTCCAGAGCTAAAAAAGGTTGCATTAATACACTTAGGATTTTCATTTAAATTTAAACAGAAAAAAATACAAAAAAGGTAGCAAAGACTCCTGCATGCTAGAGTAAGCAACTGTGAGCAGAAGACAGCAAAGTAGCCATGCCACATTAATGGTATTTTATTCTACCATAGCACAATAAAACAATTTACCTACCTACATTGCAGATTTTTACTGCAATAGCGATTGTCAATGCTTTGCTGAGTTTCCAAGATCTGTATGGAACTGATTGTTGTATCAATCCCTAAAAATATTAACAATAATGGTTTGTTCTTGATTATTTTGATAAATAATTCCAAGAAATCTTAGATAAAAGCATAATAAAACTGCAGTTAATACGGTGGCATCTACCCTCTTGATTGCCACTACAGGACACGCTGCAGGTCTAAATTAGCGCTCACTTAAAAGCCTCTGATTGATTACCTTCATTCTGCCATTTTGAGGGAGATAAGATCCTTGTTCAATTTGCAAGGACAAATATCCTGGGAACCTAAGATTGTACCATTTTCTTTTGGGCAGACACTGAAGGCAATTTTGATGGCAGCCCAAATAGAAAACAAATGTGTCAATATTCATTTTAATGTACTAGAAGCCACGCTCATGCAAGTAATCATTACTTTGAAAAACATTACCTTTGTTGAGAAAAATAATATGGAATGCAAAAAAAACTTGTTTCTACTCCTATATGCATGAAGACTACCCAACTTTAATGAATAAATGCTTCATAAAATATTGCCTTGAACTTGCAAGAACTTTTGTTTTTTCAAGAACTTTGTAATATTCTACATGTAGGTGAAGAGTATAGCCACAATAATACTGTTTTTCACCAAGGCAGGTTAGCCCTGCAGAGAGTTAGGCAGTGAGAACCAATGCTCTTGCTAACACAGGAGCACAGCTTCTCCTTTCACACCTGGCCTAGGAATTGCTGCACTGAGCTGCATCCTGAAGGGCTTATTTCTTCTGAATACATCTGTGGCATCCAATTGGTGAAGGTCCACAGTTAAACCTGCAGCATCTAAGATTCCTAAACCAGCCCATTTCAGTTTGAACTTTGGAGGGCCTTTAAACAGAAGGGGCTGAACAGATTTTATCCCTTTGACTGGAACTAGGCTGATATGTCAATGGTTTGGGGAAGGCCCAGGTGTGGAGGGAGTGTGGAAATCATCAGCAGATCACTGCACTCCAGCTGTTGCCTATAGCATCAAGCTGCTGGTATTTTAAATTATACTATTATAGAAAATCCTGAGCAGCAAGGAACCCAAAAGAATCACTAAGTCCAACTCTAAGCCCTGCACAGGACACCATGTGTCTGAGAGTGCTGTCCAAATTCTTCTTGAGCTCTGTCAGCCTTGGTGTCATGACCACCTGTTCCAGTGCCTGACCACCCTCTGGGTGAAGAACCTTTTCCTAGTATCCAGCCTAAGCCTCTCCTGATGCAGCTTCATGCTATGCCCTCAAGTCCTATCTCTGAAGTCACCAGAGCAAAGAGATCAGTGCCTGCCCCTCCACTTCCACTGAGGAAGCTGTAGACCACTAGGAGGTCTCCCCTTAGTATCCTCTTCTGTAGCCTGAACAAAGTGACCTCAGCCACTCCTTGTAAGGCTTCCCCCCCAGACTCTTCACCAAGTCTTGCAACGTGGTGCAGAAAGCACAAGGAGGACCAGGTTTAGCAGGGCCAAGCCTGCTCTTCATGTCTTACTGTGCACAGTGCTTTTGTGTTTCTCTTCCTCTGTTCTACACCAATCATTCCCTGCTTTGCAGACAAACTTGATGATTATAGGCTAATCTCTGATTATAAAACAATTGTGTGGTAGTATATTCTTAACTTCCAGCATGCACATAAGCTTAAGCAACAAAGGGAAATTGAACATGTTCATCTCAAAGAACTAGCACAGAGGAACGTTTCCCTATGACACAACATCTCATCACAAGTATCATATTGATGCCTCAGAGGACCTTTTCTGAGGTGTGTACCCGTTTAAAAAAAATCAGAAGGGCAATGATTTTTCCCAGATCATCCCATTGGGCCACACCCAGGGAGCAAGCAGAACCTTTTTTTCTATTCCTCACATGGCCCTGGGTAGCAACCTGCTTTAAGTGCATGCTAGTGTATAGATGTTTTCTCATCCAAATATTGCCTAATCTTTAATCAAATATTTATTAAAAAACTCAATCCTTAAAGTGGAGGATCCACATAAACAGAAAAGGCATAAGGCATAATCCTGCTCATACTGAATGAATGCCAGAGCATGCTGTTATAACATATGTAATTAGCAGATACTCATTTTTACATAAAAGAATCAATATTTTCAGCCCAGACTGGCACTGACAGCAGTGCAGAGTCACTAAAAGAGGAGCCTGAAATCAAACCAAAAGTCATGTGTCTAGGAACTTCGTTTCATCTCCTCTGAGGAAGAGAGTGTCAGGATCCTAAGGTAGAGATGGCCCCTATCAGCAGCTGACACTTTAATCCCTTAAGTGAGATGAACCAAACCCCAAACAATTCCTTTACACTGTATCATGCATTTCATGCACACAAATATCACACTCATATCCTTAAGCATTTTGCTGTTAAAGGGTTAGCGCAGTTGAGCACCTTGTAACTTTTTAGCCCCTGTCAAAGAAATGTCACTTATCATTTTATTGTGTCTGAAGCCAAGCCAACCCTGTAGAGAGGGCAGTCAGAATGTCTATAAAAACCAAATGAAGATGTAAGAATAAACTGAAAATTACAGTGAATCATAGGTTTCCTGTGGTTCACAGGGAATAGATTCCCAAGTGCTAATTCTCTATAATGATCAGTTATAATTATAAAACTCCTCTAAATTCCAGAAGCAGAACTTGAAGCCTAAAGGTAGCTCTTGAAAATTATACAAGTATACATTTTTACTGTATTTACTTTAAATATAGGACTTACAGTCATTTCCAAGATCAGGTCTTCTGTTAGGTTTTTTGACTGGATCTCGTTCAGGTAGTATGTCACTTTTGTTTCCTGTGAAAGGATATATGTACAAACATCTCCCAAATTAGGTTTGCACAGTTGTAACAGCAAAGTATGAATACAACACCAGAAGATGTTTTGTTAATTATCTCTTGGATAAAGGCATGCACCACAAGAGAAATCTTTAAAATACCAAGCCCCTCTATTCAGAAGATGTACACTGTCAAAATGAGTTTGCAGATAACAAGAAACAAGCTTTTGAAATCTACAAGATATCTAAAACATTTCCAAAAAATAGCCTAATAGGAAAGATTTCATCACACAGACAGACCATCACCAATTTTTATAACAGAGAGACAAAGTGAAAGTCAATATGCAGTCAAGTACTTCAGCACAAATGTGATCATAAAGCCACATCTTTCTTATTAGTAAGAAAATTGCATTAGTAATAACAGGCATCTGGCACACAAACATGAACTGGTAGAACAACTAAGGTTTTTGAATGAAATATTAAGATACTGAGGACCGCCCCAGTACTTCACAGAGAGGGCACCTAAACAAATTAAATAAACTGATAAACAGCTCTGACATCACCATCACCACATTCATTGATGTCACCTCTGTAACTTCAAACATTGAACTAGTCTGAATAATACAAGCTGATGATTTTTTTTAATTGTTATTCTATTAATTTTCTCAAAACTTCCCTAGAAAAGTGAACTTTAAAGGTCTTTTGAATAATCATCACAAAGTACAACTGGGGAAGGCAAAAAGTCCTTCAAGTCCATAGAAATGGTTTAATGCAATTCCTGTGCTTTTACACTAACTGCCAGTCAAGAATCTGTTCAGAGACATGTAACCAATAAGATGACACAGGGAAATGCTGATCTTGCCTAAACTAATGTGTTTCATCAATTACCATTTCTCAAATACCAAAATACTCCATTCCCATGTTTTCCAAAAGAAACATCCTGATTTCGCAATGGCTGTTTAGAACAGAAATGACTGTTTCATTACATAAAAATTTATTGTACAGAAGGAAGGGTCAAAATGCATTATCATTGAGACTGAAACAAGACAGCTGGATTGACCTTACTGTTTTCTTATTCATGCCAGATTTGGTTTCCATTTCAGTATTAGGAAATAAGAAAATCCAGATTTTTCTCATGCTATAGTCGACCAAAATCATGGAAAAATATTACCAACTGGAATCCAAGGGCCCAGAAGTAATGTAGTACAAAATCATCTTTGGGATTTTAATCTGGTTTATGTCTTGTTATGAATCTGTCATACTGCTGCCAGTTATTCCTTGAATCCGTTTTCTATATACCAGCTCATCCTACAGATCTACTAGTTCTGCCAGTTTTGTTGGTTACTGCTGCATTTACTAGTTGTCTGCTGTCCCATTCCATTATACTATTCCACATACTTGGAAAAATAGCTACTGAACAATCACTTTTACACATACAGTCAGTCTTAGCGCAGATCAAGGAAAAGCCTGTTCATTCTCTCCTTCCTCCATTTTCTTCAGATTTCTCTTAATAGTCTAGATATGCTAGCAATGCAATAAAACTCTGTCATTTTGCATTTTCATTAACAGAGAACTACTCTGTAGGAAAACCTATATCCCCTTGTAAAGGCTAAAGATTGCTCCCACTGGATAAAATATTTCAGCCATGCAAGTGTTGGCAAGAATATTTATTAAATACTCCGAATTACTAAGCACTTAAAACTATGATTCTTTTGCAGATGATGGAAGAAATCATTAAGTGGGCAGCAGAATTTTGTACAAAAACCAGGATAAAGAAAGATTTACTTCATTAAGATTTCAACTATTTAAACTGAGCCAGTAACCAGTATAGAATTTTATTTTTACTTGGGTTTTTACTCATCATAAAATTACCATTTCATTGTCCTTTAAGATGAAGCAATCTAAATCTGGAGTGCAAGGTGCCAACTGAGAACATCAAGAACCACCAAAATGCACCACAGCAGCCTTCAATAAACTGTGGTAAACTTCCACTCTTTCACATACAGTAACTCTGAGGGCTTTCTCAAAGGCCCATGTGGGGTGTGAAGATCCAATTCAATAACAAACATAAAAGCAAAAGCATACAAGAATGTAATTATCTTCAGATAAGCTTAAGATAAACTCATCCGATAAACGTGGTATCCATTTTTTTTCCCCTCAAACACTTTCTGGTTTTAATTCATATGAGTTGTAATATTCTATAAGCAGTATGGAAAAAATCTGCTGATGTTTTCTTGTGGTGGTGGTACATTACTATGACTCTTAACTACCATCTCAAGGCAATAAATGTGAATGCATGAGGTTGACCAAAATCCAAGAGGAGCCCTCACCAATCGTTAATTGTGACAGGAAAGACACCAGGAAGAAACAACACTGTAAGAGAAGGTAAGGAAGCCCCTCGTTATTGGTGACACTTAACTTTAAGGGAAGAGCAATGAGCACTAATGGCATGAAACAGCAGGGCAGAAAAGACCCAAATGCTGCAGGGTGTTCACACTCCTTGGTTCCACTGAAATCAATGGGAGTTTGAAAGGCTAAATCTTCCAGAGAAACCAGTTAAAACAAATTAAGTGTAGGGGGAAAAGGTCACATTAAGCTTGACTACATTAAGATATGTTGATTTTTTGTTTAATAGATTTTGTCTTGCTTATGAATGCTTTTGATTCTACTTGAACTTTCCTAAACAGCCTTCTAAAGAAATGTGAGATGCAAGGGATTAGGAGCTACAATGGATGCACTCAGTAGTAGTCTGCAACCACAGAGTTGAGGTGTCGCATTGTGGAACAGCAAAAGGTCTGTTAAATGTGAACTCCTAAATTAGTATTTAATTCAACTGTAATTTCAAATAGTTCTACCTGTCCACAAATCAGACAAATCAGATGCTTCTAAAATATTCAGTGTTCCCCATATTTAACTCTTGGCTTTTTGTGCTGAAAACATTTTCCTTTTCATTTATCTTGGCTGCAGCTACATTAAAACAGCCTGTTGGTTTTCCTTCTGTTTGGATTTCATATTGACATTGTTACCTTCCATCTGGGGATACATTCAGCTTCATTAAACTTGTGCAGAACTGAAATCTTTCAGTAGCTTGTGTACTGTGCTGATTTTTCGCTCTTGGATCCACACTTATTGCTATTTGGAGCATAAGACCTTGAGAAGGTAATGCTTTGTGTTTATTCTTATCTTCTTTTTCCACCTAATATCAAAAGCAGTCAGCTGGGGACAGAAGGTTTTCATATTTCATTTTCATCCATCTACAATTCCCTCATTTAAAAATGAGATTAATGTCTTTTTGATTAATCAACACTCTTTCAGGCTTCAGAGCAGTACAAATCACTCAGGTATGACCTCCTGAAAGCACTGTATTGAGCTGTATCTGCCACAGACTTACTGCAGCACTGATCACAAGAATTACAAGGACCACCTACATGCAGCTTGTCTGCAGTACAAAGAAGGGCCAGTCAGTGGGTGAGTCCCATTGAAACAGTTCCTGCTAAGAGTGTCACAGCAATTGGTAATGCCAGCTCTGGCAGACATTTGAACTTCAGAGGCTGAACTGCATCCATCCCCAGTTTCACCTCAGTTTGTCAACTGTGGTGCAAGAATTGATCAAAAAGCCAGTAAAGGAAGAGTACAAATGCTGATCTAGTCAGATTAACACATGGTTCCAGACATTGACACTGTTAAGGACTGGCACAGAAGAACACAGATTCCAACAATTTATTCATACCTTTATGCATTAACCCTTTCTTATAAATATTATAAAAGCTGAAAACTTCACCTTTTACACACATTACAAATAAAACATCTGGCAGACAATAGCTGAAAGAGAATTCATTCCAGTTAAAGTATTTTATTTTATAGAGTTTTGCCTTCAAATAATGCTACTTAAAAACCCTGCATGAACAATGAGAGTTTTAATTGTAAATTTTATGTTTTCAGGTAGATGGAATTCTGTCTCTGCCCATAGAAAAGATATCATCACACTGTGATATGATTAAGGTTGTTATTTTTTTTTTAACATCTGTTAATTTACTCTCTACTACCCTCAATCTACTCCTATCCAACTGTAGCCAAAGGTTAATTAAAGGGATTAGTGACTTTCTAGTTCACATGAAATCATTTACCATAAATGGCCAGGAAAAACAGTGACACCTGACAAAACACTTTAGGACCCCAAATTCTTAAAGGTAACCAGGCCAGATTTTTCAAAAACACATTGACTGAAGTGATCATTAGTCACATCAGGATTTTTAAAATCCTCTGGACTAGGCTCTTTTGTAGGAAGCTAACTACCTTTAAAGATCCTTGCCCCTTCCCCCACACTCTCCATACAGTCTCTAACCAAATTGTAAACAGTAGAAATTAATTTTTCAACTTACGTTTCTCCTTTGCATTGTTCTTTTCATAACTTAGAGATTTGCCTTTTGGTTGATGAATTGGACAACAATAGACCTTGTCACAAGGCAAAATGTCACAGAAATTCACTTCAGGGATCCTGCTGATGGACTGCGTGCTCTGAGAAATTGTGCTTCCCATCTGAAATGCTAAAGAAAAAAAAAAAAAAAGATTATCAAAAATGCTGTGTGATTACTGACATTTTAGAACATCACAGGAATTGAAAGTCTGTTACATGTATGCAGACCAGCACGAGACACAGTACCTGTTGTAGTAGTGGAGGAGAGTAAAGTAGAACTTGAGGTACTGCAGATAAAGAAAAATAACTCAGTAAGAAATGGACATCAGAGTTGAGGACCAAAACAAATTGGCCCGCAATCTATTACTAATTTGAATTCACTAATGCTAATTTAACTACTTGCCTGTAAACAGGATGTTTTTCAAAATGTCTGTCATGAATGCTAAGTAAATATAGGCTCCATATTGTCAAAGCACTGTAGAAAGAGAATTATTCTGTAGATTTACATCCATCTCTTATGTAGCGTAATATGAATAATACCTTGGCAGCACCTTGTCCAAATGTCCCCTTTCCCTTTTGAGGCACATTCAAGGTGCACCATACAGTGTGAGGTGGACAGAGATAAGTTGTATGTGCACCACATGAATACCTCACTTTTATAAAATTATTTCAACTCTCCAATATCACCAGGCATATTCACTGTTAATTTCAATACATTGTGTTCTTTGAGTAGGAAGGGTGAAAAGAAGAAAAAAAAGTGCTATTTTCTTTCTGATAAGTAGAAAGGGGAAGGGAGAAACAAGTCAACTTGTTGATAATTAATTGTTACCATAGTGCCATAATAGCAATCAAAGCTACTATAGTCACCCGGAAAATCTTCATGGAGCAAGATTCTTTGGTCTTTGACAAACAAACCTAGAAAAAAAAAGTTTGCTTAATTTAAGTGGCACATAACTACGCTACTACTAGTAGATTAAGAAATACTACACTAGTCTGATTTTTAGTCACCTTTCTTTCTTTCATAGGAACCATACAAGTCATCCTTATATAGTGGCACTCATCTAAAGAGAAAAATTTTAGTGATAAAAGGCTGCCTGAGACTGTGAGTGCACTGTGAACTGCTGATAGTCTGGGGATGCAAACATTACAAAGGAAGAAAGGATAGGTAAAAATAATAACAGCTCCTTGTCCATTCTTTTTCACACTCTTGAAGGATTTCAGAATCAAATGAAGAACTCTATAAGCAGTAGTCAAAAGTTAAAAGCTCAGCAGCTTTCAGTGTGTATTCAGACCACGTTAAACCAGGGCTGGTGTAAATACAGAAGAAAGGCATTTTACAAGCAAGTAAGATGATCTTAGATGATGAAGCATTTGATTGTCATTATGAAAAAAAGAATACTTGATGTATTATTTTCTCTTGCTCTTTGGCACCAGCAAAAGCGAGGTAGGTAAATGAGCATTGGTTCATCTTAAAAAACAGGACTTGGTAGATTAGGAAGATCGTCTTTTAAAAGGTCAACATATATTTCCTAACTCAGCCAATCTCTGTGAAAAGGGGGGTGTGCTTTCTATACCAGGATATGAGCAAGAAGAAGTAATTCAGCAATAGCAATATCATCTTAGCTGGGTCTTAACCACCTGAAAGACATCATTATCCAGTACAAAACAGGAGCTGATAACTGCAAAACCACAGTGGGAGACTCACACAAGGATGAAAGCTGAGGAAGAATCAGCATCACTGTGCAGAATTCCAAATCAAAATGAGCATTTTTATATAAGGCTGCACTACACCATGTGAGCGCAACTACGGGCTGAACGTTCCTGTCCTATTGGTCTCCCTCCTCCTTCACATCACTATGCAGCATGGATCTACTCTCACACAGACTATGTATAGACAAGAAGTAGAAGTGTCTCATACATAATATCTATCTCAGTACAGTTAATTTTTAAGCTTCTAGCATGACACTAAATAATCCTGGGTAAGGAATTGATTATGTATTTACAAATATGAAAGCTTGCACCAATATTTCAGCACTTACTTTCTCATAAACTTATTCCGTATATTTAATTTCACTCACCTTGCTGGATTTTAGCGGGACTGATTTTTTTGATGGCAAAAAACTAGTAGCTCGACTATACCTGCTGTAGGAGACAAGATCTGTTTAACATTCAAATCCATCGGCAACTAATAAATTAAAAAAAGACATTTTCAATAGAGTGCTAATGTCACCTGCTTTTGAAATTTTAACATTTACAAAGCGAAAGGCAGAAGTGTCATCAGATTCATTTTCAAGCACAAAGGCCTCCAGCTCACTCATTCAGGTGAATGCTATTAAATGCTACATTTGATTTCAAAGAAAACTTGGGGAAATGGCTTAGAAACAGGAAATGCTTATCATTTCCACTGAAGCACTAATGAAGATCCTTTCTAGCAGAAGCTCTGTAGATATGTCTTAGAAGCAATTTCCAAATTCAGATCTGTAACTGGATACAGTCTATCCTTGCTTTATACAACAGCAGCAATTACAAAAATTACTGCAATTTAACAGCCATTTCAAATATTAATTTTGTCAGTGAGTTAAAAAAATGTGAGAAATTTGGGGGCGTTTGCACAACTTAGATGTTGGAAATGAGATGAACTCCACTGTCAAGCAAAATTGGTTTTCCTTGCTATCACTGAGATCACTTTAACAAATTGTGTGACAACTATCAGAGAACATCCTAGACAGAGGTACCTGACTTTGCTCTCTTCACTGACTGTTGACTTTAAACTGCTCATCCGTTTCAGCCTGGCCAGTTTCCTGTTCCACTGTTCCAGTTCTTCTATTCTGACTTCAAGATTGTTTGTTACTTTACAGAGTTGCTTTACAGCACCAACATTCTCCATAAAGATCTGATCCTAAGAAACAAAACAATGACAAAAGTAGATAGAGTATATTCATCAATCAGATGTAACAAGCAGAAATGAGTACAGAATTCACCTATGTAAGGACACACTGAATATTTAATATGCAAACACAAGTTCTCACTGATGCACGTATGACTATACAACTCTTCTTCTAGATGATCAATTGGCAGTAAATTGAAAATGAGAACTTGCAGAAAACATTGAAGAATATAAAGGGCTTTTTAGACTAAGAATTTAAGTTATTTATACCTTTACACTGTGTTGCATTTTAAACTTTGACACTGTCACAACAGGCATCTGCTATTTGATTTTCAGTGCTGCAGCTGAACAAAGATTTCAGAATCCCCTAGTAAAACGTACATCCAACCATCTACCTACAGATATTAAGCAGGATCAGACAAGCCAGTGTTTCTACCCATATTGTATATACAATGCTAATCACACACAGACCAGTGAGAAGAGAAAAATCCAAAACAGCTCAAGATGTGATGTCATAATATTTTGCATAATAGCATAATATTCAGCCTCTCCAGTCTCTTACAGGAGTTTTGTAAGTTTTTATTATCACAATTAGCTCTGCAACGCAGTTCAAACACCCTCCATTTACTCCTGAATATTTTACCCAGGAAGACCCTTCTATTCTCCTACCACTGCTTATCATCTAGGTATCAATCTGCTGCTGGAGAAGCCCTCAGTACAACCATCCACACAGTATTTTATCCATTTATGAGACAAAAACGTGTCCTGATCTGCTATAAGAGCATGTTAGCAGCATACTTCCTCTGCTGTGTTTGAAAGAATGGCTTTCTCATACAAATATAAAACCAGGCTGATACCATTAAACCTCGGATGAAGCTATTAGTGCAGTTAATGTTACTAAGTGGTCCAGTCCAGTCAAGTTATGCAGAAGAACAGCAAAAGCAGTTTTGCCTTTCATGTTGTAAATGCCATGCACACCTTTTTTTTAAAGGTGACTGCATTCCACAAAATCAGACAGTATTTTGAAGAAGCAGAATCAGAGCACAGTTATAAGGGGTAAGTTGCTTAAGGTAAACTTCCCTGCTGCCAGAAGACTAACAGCCTGTTCAACTAAAAAGTGATTTCAAAATAATCTCTTATGCCTAGAACTGTGAAATTATTTATATGGTCACTTGTCCTCATATCAATGATATGCAGCAGCTGCTCTTTCCATTCTCTTCAAATCATGCATGAATCACTTCTAGGTGGCCTCAACTAGCTAGAAAATGGCTCATATGGTACAATGAAGCAATACTTTCTTGGGGGAAAAAAGGACTGATTAGAGTTTTACTCCCTCACTGATGACAAAGTACTGAGCACAGTGAGACTGAGAAGAAAATATTGTCTCAAAACAGCAAATTTCACAAGTTGAGACATTTCTCTAGAAAGTAGCAGAGCCTGCTACAAATGTACAATGCAATCAAATAATTTTACAGAGTTCAACAGCTCCAAACAAGTGACTGACAAGGAGACACAGCAACAATAGCCAATATCCCACTTATCTGAAACTAAACCTGGAATACGAGATAAAGTTCAAGGCCTCATCACCTGTCAAACTGAAAGCAAAAGTAAGGGGCACTGTCCATTTGCTACTCAAGGTGCTCAGCTATTCCAGAGTTCAGAGCTCCAGAAATTTACATCAGTTGTTCAACTTGGACAGCAGATGTTCCAAATCTCTGAATTCAATATACACCTCAAAGTGTTAGACACAGACCTCTCCTACCCCTGTCACCCCAAAGGTCACAATTGACATTCACATGCTGTGCCACAGGTGTTAAGAGAAAGAGGAGAAAGCACAGATCTACATAACCATAGTAAAGCATTGAAATGTTTGTGAAGTGATTCCAGCTCTGGACAAGTAGTCAAGAAAATGCTAAGCAGCAAATAAGCCATTGCTGTAACAACCTGTTCCTGCTTGGGCCACATACACAGCATAATAACACTCTGTGGGTGTGAAGTAGAAAGTAGTCTTCCTTCATCTGCTAGGTCACATCCCTAGAAGACATCCTGGCAAGCACTATCTAGAGACTCAAGATAGAGAGGAGAAAGGGGACATGATAGGCCCAAACAGCAGTGCTGTTTGACACTGTTTGAGATGGTATTTTGTGTGATATTTCAGCAAAAAAGAGATGTAAATCAAAAGCTCAATTGTCCAACTTAAAATTTTGTCAGAAAAAAACCCTGACTACCCCAAAACAATTGTGTGGGGGCTTAAAAATGCAAATGATGCTGTAGCTGTCACACAGTGTAACAGGAAAGGCTAAAGAGCAAAATTAACTTAGTGTCACGATCTGACAGTACTGTTCTTCTCTGACAACCTAGGAACCCTGCCCAAAGTCAGCAGTTTTTTAAGTCTCCTTTTCAACAGTATCTCTGGAAAGTGCTCTTTCCAGCTTTATTCAAGGTATCTTATTCGTGCTTCTTTTATATGGAATACATGAAGATTTAACCTATGAATTTAACTTATTTGCAGACTGTTAAGAGAAGACTAGTGAAATACAAAATTTTTAATAGGTATTTTCTCCAAGTTTGGTGGTGTAAACTTGTGTTTTCTAGAGAATACAGAAAGAATACATTATGACAATGAATGCAGGTTTGTGTTCATTATATCATCCAGACAAGATAAGGTTACCAATCTGTAAAACTTCCCTCTTCTCATTATCAGCTGTAAGTGGGAAAAAGCTGGGAAGTGGTCCTTGGCCAGCACTCAACAGAGGGGCTGCTCAGTTCTGGACAAGCACTGACTACAGTCCTGTGTGACTAAAGCATTTACTTTGTGTGCCATAAACATTTCATAGTATATGATTTTGAAGCTATAATTAGGATTTCAGATTGCCAAAAAAACCTGCACACAGAGCTAGCATTTGTATTTGGTATGTAGAGGTTATACCAGGATTAGAGTAAGGAAGTTTTTATATAAACAAATAGAATGCCATCATTGCTTAGCTCACTTCTGGAACACTTTATTAACTGCAACACTTAAACACAAAAGAACATTTTGGAGCCCCACCTGTTGAACCAATGCTATGAAATCACTCTACACTTTTATTCAGAAAAGTTAGGTTTTTTCCTTTTCTCTTCTATTGTATGTTTATATAGTATTGTAATCAGGGGTTTTTTTATTTCAAGACCATACCTTATCAACCATGAGGAAGTTTTCTATTTTTTCTCCATCATCACAAGCAACATCTCCAACTTCTCTTACAGCTTCAGGTAAAAGTTCCTTCACTTCCTGGGCTATTATTCCTGTTCACCAGATAACAAAAACTAACGTCAGGAAGCACAGTGGCCTGCCATTGACTATGATTATGTGCTTTCTGTTGACTATCCTAAAAGTCACAGGCAGAGCCAAAGATGATCTAGAATCTCTCTCTGGTAGAAAAATCCCATATTTCACTTTTTTCTTCTCCATTCCACAGGAAAAAAAAAAAAAGGAAACCTTTAGAATTCTCTCTTCTCTGCAATAAGAACAAATTTTTTTGTAATCACATACTTCATTCTCATTAAACCTCTGGAAAAATAACCTCCCACCTTTAGAAGTTGAAACAGAAGTTGTAAAATTACCAGAAATACTTGATTTTGGCATTTTTATATCACAACAGACACAGCAAAGCATGCAATTGCAGTGTCATAAGAAATGAGGACAAAATGGGGAGAAATGAGCAGGGTGCTAAAAGGCACTATGGCACAATGGATGGACATTAATGAAAAATGGGAACACAGTGGACTGAATACCTGTTTCATGGGTATCTTTTATTCCCATAACAGATGCAAATTCAGGCTTGTAGTCGTATTCCACCAGCCTCATTTGTGTTATTCTTCTCAACTGCTCATTTGTATCGACCTAGTTGGACAAATACCAAGATTTACATGTCGAAACACTAAGAATGGCATCTAGGACATTACTGAGATAGCAATTAGCCTGACACAATCATTTGGTTGATCTTCACACTGAAAAATATGGACAATCATCTCATTCCCCATTATCAAAGTGCTGTTTGTATTTGTATTGCCAGTTACCCTTCAGTCTGACAACTCCCAGCTTCCACAGACGGCCTCTTCCCAAGTCCATAGGCAGTGGCTCTACAGAGCACGGTGCTACATCTGATTTCTTTAGGCCAGCACTTCAGCACACCCAGGACAAAGAATCTGCTTCATGTGTCAGAACAATGATCCACACATGTGCTGTGGTGCGAACATAAATGCCCTAAATACTGCACAGCCCTCACCTCCCGGATATTCTGTTTTGCTCGGCTGTCAGATGGATGCATGACTCTGCCCATAACTTTTGCATTTCCGCAGACAACCAGTGCTTCGTCTGGTGCATCTGTGTTAATTCCTACTCGACCATGATAGACTATCGTCTCTGGAACGTGTCCTCGCTGCCACAGTATATCACTGTCATTCTCAAATTGCCCTGGATTAGATGCCTGGAAGAAAAACTTGTGTTTAACGATATACTATAGCATGGATATATTATTGCTTATTCCATTAGAAATTCAGGCAAAACAAAATGCTAAATCTTTAACATTTAAATTGTATTCAAGAGCTTTTCTAACACACCAACATTAAAAAACACAGTGGAGTTACTTCTGAGTGTTTCTGCTCACACAGTATTGGCCTCATTGCTTTTTCCGTTGCATTCTATTTTATTATCACCTTAAGCTAAATGGTCAATATCCAAAGCTTTCCAAATTTTATCTTTGACATTATGCCACATAACCATTCTTTACTTACCAGTAAATTTAGCTGAGACTGGAAATCAGAAAAGAGCAAACAAGGCAGATATTAAATACATGTGGTTTATAAAATCCCCTGTAATGTTCTAAATTAACCTATATTAGAAATTTAATGTTAAGGAAATGGAATCTTTCAAAGAACACCAATAAAACAACAGAATGCGTATAACTAGAAAAGACATTTAATTTTGGGTTGGTTTTGATTTTTTTTTAAAATTTTGAATTCAGGCTTTAAAATTTGAGTCTGAACAAAAGTATGATCATGATAAAAAGTTTGCAGTCATTTAAAGAAGGCAGGCTTTCACCAGGCTTTGCCATCTACAAGGCATGGTGCTGTGAACTCACCACTGTTCGTCACAATTAGAGCATGATCTGATATGCCTGACAACCACTACTCAGCTAATAGTTTTGTTGTGTTTTAGTGTATAAAGGGCCAGAACATGAGTTGTTTTCTTTTACAGTGCATTTGTACAGTTTTGCCACTTTAAGGCAGAGCCAGTGGCTGACTCACTTCACCCTGCCACTGAAGCCCTGTTAGACACCTGGAAAATGACTTTTCTTTCTTTCTAGCTTTCCTGTCAATATTTTCACCACCTCAGATCCCAGCCACTTGATCTTTCTGTTTTTCTGCCTTCTTTTTCCTTTGTCTGAAACAGTGGCCATGTTTGCAAAATCTCATTCCATGGATTCCTATTAAAAAACTGTCTCACACACACTGAAGGAGCCATCTTCCTTGAAATTTCAAAAGAACCTAACATTAAAAATAATAGGAAAATGTAAATTTCTAAATCTTACTTAAAAATATATAACTTGTAAGGCAAAAAGAGTGAGTCAAATGTGAAAACAGAACAGCTTTCCCAAATTAGTAAAGAGGGGATATGTGTGACACAGTAGATCCAGAAAGCAGTATTTTGGATTGTATATTTGGATGAAAGCAGTATTGTAGAAATTTATGGACAAAAAAAGGACAAAAATTCTATATACAGGAATGATGCAAACACAGTGCTTCTGTGTCCTGAAATAAAAAGAACCCACAGCAGTGGCCAGGATGATAAAACTTCTCAGAAGGGCAGAGAACTGCTAAACTCCAGACACTGCTTTCAAAGTCCTTTCACGGCTCTGCCCAGAAAGGAGTTCTCAGCCATATTGCTCTCCAAAAACCTAAACATAACTGCAGGAAGAGGGTTCATGGCACAAAAGGGCACTCAGACAAAAAAGGAGCCAGCACTGAAAACATCTGAAAGCCCTTGTCTTCCTTTGGAAACCTCTGTGCAGCACCCCACATGCTGGAGATTTGCTCTTCTGCTCTCTCCAAACCCCCATGCTAAACCAGGCATAATCATAAACCTAGGGAGGTGATGGGCTGCCAAAAAGGACCCAAGCAATGGCCTGCAAAAACTGATGCAAGGACTAATAGCTTTTGACAGCCCTCACCTTTTTTTAGGAGCCCTTCCCAGTCCCACTTAATACACTAGAGTTCTTGGTCTTACTTGACTCTAGAACAAAATGCTTAACCTATTCCACTCCATAACCCAAGGACTAGAAAAAGCCAATGCAAAAAGAAGCAGCTTCTCAACCAACCCACAAGAAAAAGTTCGCTGAAATGCGATCTTCCAGAGGTCCTCTCCATCCTTTGCAGCCCATCACATGGCACCTACACATTTCCCATCTTTCTAAGCCCTAAGCACAATATTCACCCTAGAAATAACCAAACCCCTAGACCATGCCCAGTTCAAATGTTAACACCAGCTATTGATCACATGAAAAAGGGGCTGGGACTGAAAGCTTTCAGCAGCCCCCACCTTTCCTTGGCAGTCCCCTTGCAATCCCACTCATGCTGGGGATCTGTGCTTGCTCTCTCCCCTAACCTTAATCGTCCATTGCTCCCATTACACCACAGTTTTGCATTTTTTCTCTTTTCTAAGCCTAACTATAGGCTAAAGCTGAGTACTAAAAGGAAAACTTTATGTGGATCAGGGGACTGAAAAGTAATGGTTACGAAGAAAAGAGACTAATTCTTCCTGTTTCTAATTTGAAACCTATATTACTACCACCAAATTAAGAGGTAGGACTCTCTGGAAACACACTGGAAAGGGTTTTAATCTGCCTAGAGCTGCTTGGCTTTCTTTCTTTATATTTTTTTTTTTCCTTCTCATCCTCCTTTGAAAACAAAGCCTCTAGCCAATGAAAGCATTTACCAAATTCCTGGCAAGTGCAGGAAATTGTTTCACCTCAAATAAAAAAAAAAAATCTGGACAAATCAACATATGTTGTACTCGAACACACAACAAGCTTTCTTTTTAAATTCTTCTATAGCTCTACTTTTAAGTTTTTAAACTCTAATAATTACAAGATAAAATACCCATACAACACACAGTTTTAATTTTTTCCCCTCAATCTTTTTGAGTCAGTGTTAATTTTGCACCCAATAAACACAGTTAATACTTTTGCATGAAAGCAATATAAATTTATACCTACCCTCACAATGATCTTTTCGGAGACATTTGCAGATAGTAGGTAAAGTTGGTCCTGAGAGACAGCATACAGTCCAACTACCAGCATGAAGTATCTAATTTGAAATTGATTTATTGAAAACAATAATTGAAGTAATGCCTTCTCACAGAAAAAAAAAATTGTTTTAAATACAGCTGTTATTATAGATACATAAAAAGAGAGTCAGAATGTTTTTTTAAATGTCATAATAGAAAATAGAAAGTTTTTTTTCACTCTCAAGAAATATGCTCTTAAAATCCCCACAATCACTGAAAATTAACAAAGTTACAGTAATTTTGAAAAATTTAAGTAATGAAGATTCAAAGAGGAAAAACTTTCTTTCCTCAGAAGAAAATGATCACTATATGGTTTTTTGGCCTCCCAACTTTGTCAGCCATTACTCTGCCTATGATTTCCTGAAACCATCGCTAACCATGAGGATGAGGTTTGGGGGTTTTTTATTCTCACATAATTCTGTAACTCTAGAGAATGAGGCCTTTAAGCAGATAACAAGTACCACAGAATTTCAAAGAAAATTTGATAATACTGAGATTTTTCACAAACATTAGCTTCATTCTAAAGCAGACCTTCTCTTGTCCACTTGCAACACACAGGCCAATTAGCTACAGCAATACCTCTGATCAGGATTAGGTTTCCCCTTTTTTCTCATATTATTTGCTGTTGTTTCACTGAAGTGCAGCCTCGCCAGTGTTACTTTAGTCACCTGGTCCCCTGGCAGATCAACTCTAAAATAGAAAAGGAAACAAGATCAGGGACGTAAGCATTTGGAGATCTACCTGCTCAAGCTAGATTTCCTCAGACTTATTAAAACAGTTATAAGAAAAACTGACAAATGAAAAAAACAGAGGAACCCTGGTAAAAATACAGTAACCTTGGTTTCTAAAAACATACTAAAAAGAGTGACTACATCTAGGAGATAAAAAAGATAAAGCACCAACAGTCTCTAACTGTTCTTATTACTAAGAGTTTTGTGTTTCTTGGTCTGTCTTGAATGCAATAAATCTGTGTGTTCTGTATGATGGCTATTTGCTGTTTGCCAAGGTTAATGGCTGCTTGCTTATTATTGGACCTGACTTTCCACATTAAAATTAACAGATTTTACTGCTCATCCTTTTTCTCAACTGCACCTAATCTGTGTATCTGGAAGTACAAAATTGTCACCCTTGTCTCAAATACATAGTGGTACTGCTCCCATAAGTGATAAATAATATAAATAAACATTTTGCATGGATAAAACTGAAGCCCACCAAACAGTCACATATGAAACAATTTAAACACATACAAAACCTATTTGTCAGTATGCAAAAGGAAGAAAAATGTCATGATAGTGATAATTTAGTGAAAATCAAACTCTTCTGCCAGGGTCAAAGTTGAGTTTTGCTAATATTATAGTGCAGCCTCTATCCCAGCACTGTTCTGTCTAATTTGACACTGTCTTATCTCTTTGTGTAATAAGGTTGATTTAATTATTTATAGAGAGAACAGAACAGCTCCAACAGAAGACACTTATGTCAGAAGAATAAATATTGATTTTGCCAGTGAGTTAAGCTGCTTAAGAATGGCAGAATTCCAGGAAGCTGCTGCATGTATGTTTCTAGCAGAGGCTTTCCCCCTTAAAAGCAGTGCAAATATGTCTCATGCCATGTAGGACAGGAACATTACTGACATTTTTTAAGATTTGAAACACATCTGCCATACAGTTCTAAGCAGCATACAAGAGTGTGCTAGCTGAATATAAGTATTTTTGATAGACATACTTAGCACATTTGTAAAGCTGCTGAGAATTTTCCTTACTGAAGGGCAACCAGGTATATGTTACTATTGTGATTCTATCTCCATACCCAGAATTGAATTTGGACAAAAAATCAGAAAACTGTCTTAGAGCTACTATAAGTTTTCAAGAAACAACTACTTCACATTTCAAACCAACCACATACTGATATAAAATGGAATAATTTTCCCAAAATTCTTACCTAACAGGATGGAAAGTTTTTTTGCTTCTATCTGACTGAGACTGTTCAATAGTAATTGTTTGATTTGGAGCTTCCACCTATAAAGGAAAAATAATTTTCAAAAATCACAAGAATATTAAATTTTTGAACACAAAAATGGAAATAGAAATTAATAGGCAAATTTTGTCTGAAACAGTGAAATCTCTCTCATTTCTAATGGAACTACATAGAAATTAATACAGGAACTGACCCAGGACTGATTCATAATTGAGAGACAGTGAAAATCTAAGTCTTTCTGTGGATGCAATTCGAAAGAAAAAAAAAAAAAGGGAAAGTCATGCATTAATTTGCAAAAGAAAAACTGCTTTCTGAATCCAGACTGTTATTGGCTCATTTATGCCAAGGCATAAATGCAGATGTTCAGCATGAGAACTAAACCTACATAAGGTAGTCCCATGTTCCATACATTATTTTAACATCAATTTCTGTACCTTTTCTGGAACGGTACCAAGCAGCACTTTGCTTCAGATGGGAACAGATGACAGAAACATTCACTAATTTCCTCTGCATTAGAATGCATTAAGCAAAACTGGTAGTAACTGCCATGTAAAACAGCTCCATGGTTTTTTTAAAATCACTGAATTGTTGGTAGTAAGTAAAAAAAACACAAATTGGTAAAATCTTTCAGACAGATTACAATTTCTTACTACTTCTGTATATGCAGGTTTGTGGACCCATACTGGAAATTCTGTTCCACACAGAAGTCACTAGTAGCTTGAAAGAGATCTCCTTTGTCACATCTTGGTGAAAAATTACTCAGAAAACAATTTTTTACCTCATTATATGGGTAACTAAAAGTGATAATCTCAAAGAGGATAAACACTCGCCTTAATTCCATAAGCTTTCAAGTAAAACTTTTCTATTAGTTTTCCCCCCAGTTGAGTTTTGACATATTTTGGATGTCCAGTGATTCTAATATGGACTGTGATTTGGAAATGATTCTTCTTCTGGCACACAAAGGCATCATCTGCTGTTGAAAAATTAAATCCTTTATCTGTGACAATGTGATATCCTACAGCAGGTCTACAAAAACAAGAAGAAAGAATAGCAACTTTAAGCACTGACATATTTGAGTGACACCTCGAGTTTCTATTTTTTTATGTGATCTGAAAATACATCTGACTTTTAGGGGCAAAATGGGAGCTGAAACACATCCTTACAATCACCAGTTCTACCAGAATTTTCTTCATAGCCTCTCATAGGTGTAACAATGAAAATGCATATAATGTGTCCTCTAATTCTAATCTGACACGTGAAATGTCTGGAAACCAGAGGTGGAGAGGCTTACACAATCCTCACTTACAAATCTGATACAAAGGAAGTCTACACATCTAAAATCACAACCAAACCTTTTAGTGTATTCAGTCATTCATTATAACATTGCTATAAACAACAGTCTGCAGTTTGTGCTGCAGGTAACAATGTGCTAATGAGCCAGCAAGACTCCCCATTTTGTTCACAGATTCCCACACCAAGCTCTGCTGCAGAAGCTTCAAATAAGGCTTTACTCAAGCTAAAGGAAAAGGTATCAGTACTGACCCTCTGGCCAGATGACTAAAAAACTCTCCTTTATATGTTGTCCTTCCTACTCAAGCAAACCTATTTTTTTTATTCAGAAGGTTAATTTGTCACCCAAAGAGCAAGAGTATTCTCTGTCCTTATGATTCACAGTAAACCAGGAAAGGTATCAAAAGATTTGTCTAGAAGAGATTGTGAGCTTAGGTCATGTGTTACGTCATATTTAAAATTATAATGAAGTGTCTACCATCTACTCAAACCATCATTATTAAGGAAGTAAAACTTCTCCAGTTCCTTCCTACAATGGGTATTTTTTTTATTTATATAGGAAATGTGTATATTTCATAGTAGGGAAAGGAGTAATTTTTCAGATTTAGGTGTGCAGCTCACTAACTCATATTCTTAAAACAATTTCAGACTATTTGCTTGCATGCAGACAAACAGCCTGAGAAGCAAAAATTACAACTTTCCATGTCTCCAAGTTGAAGTGTTTGGAACAAGGACTCCCAAAGAGCAATTTCATGCTATAATTTTCTGAGCACGTCCTTTACAGTAATTAAGAGCAAACATGTATTTTGTTCTTAGTGTACAAAGAATGGTGAATCTTACAGTAAATAACTTTTAGGTGGCAAGGGATATCCCTGTCATGCAAGCATCCCTACTGGAAATATGCTTCGAATTCCTTTTTGCATTCAGAATTTAAGTCTTAAGACAACATCTTTGGAACAGAGCCACACCAATATGGGGCAAGGGGCCAAGACAATGCCATCAGACAAAACGGAGGGCATAATTAATGGTAGAGTAACGAGTAACCTTTTCTAATGAATCCACCTCAGCTAACAGCATTTTTGTTGTGAAAATTAAATAACCAACAGGTTAAAATACTGTATGAATAAAATGAAAAATAATTATTAACTTGAGAAATGCCCCTAAAGTGGGGACAGCAGTTTGAAGGCATAGGAACAATCCATCTACACTGAGCAATGATAAGCACATGAGTTTTTTCAGGCTAACAGGATACAGGATCACTACTCAAAAAATGTGTGCATTGTGTTGTAATTACAGTGTATCTTGGAACGATCATACTGCTGTTGAGCTCACTTAAAAGTAATGCTGACTTCCTCTGCAAGTAACATCTCAATCCCCTTCCACAGTAATGGCAACAGTGTGTGTACTTGGATACTTTAATGCTCAGCATCATATTGTCTTTGTTGACCCATGCCACAAAGAAATGCAAGTCTTGAACCTCACTTTTAAGTGTGTGGGAACCAACAAGTAATTGGGTAGCAGCAGGAGAGCAATCTCCCACCATCAGCACACAGCTGCCACGTAGCCATTGACTGAAAGTGTAAGATTGACTGAAAAGAGTTGGAATCCGCTTCCACCTAGAGTGACAATTCACATCACATACACAGCTGGAGGTTTCTGGGCCCGTCCAGCTCCTAAGAAGTAGAAAGGTGTGGACACTGCTCTCTTGTTATGACAATATCCTAGAAGAAGGGTTTGTGTGGGACACAGTAAAATGTATTATGCTTCTATCACACAGTGTGCAAACAGGGAACATTAGTGTCCAGCAATGACACTTGATACACCCCCAACTCCCATGACAGTTTTCAGCAGGCTGGGCTAGAGGAACATTAAAATTTACTATGCTATATAATTCCTGGGGAGACAGTGACAAATTTTGTGTACCAATCCTGAAGAACTAACCAGATGCTGTAGAAAAGGGTTAATTTGTTAACAGGGTTCATTACTAAATATTAGAATGGAGAAAGTCAGGGATGTAAAGTGAACTTGGAATGACCTTTCCCAGATCATGTGGTCAAAAAAAGAAAAATATTTACAGTTTGATTTACACAGGAAAACTGCATCTTTAACTAAAACAGTTGCATGCCATACACAGATGTCTATAGTTTTTAAGACTTAGGTTATATGAGCTCAGAAGTAATACAGTTATCTTCCAATTCCATTTTTCTGTAATGTTTTAGGCCTCTAGAAGGATAGGTGTCATATGCTTAGTAATTACTTGCCCCGATGAGCTTGACAAAATAAACAAAAAGTTAACAGGTATTTTAACTCACTTTTCTTTAGTCCCTAAATCCCTGAAAGGAAATCAGAAAACCTGTCATGAATTTCAACCAGTGTTTAAAGATCTACATAAAGATCTGCAAGTTCATATTTCATCATGCCTGTTATATTTCCTTCTCTGATCTTATTTCCAGTAAGAACAAAGGATGCCAAATGTATTGTTTATTCCTACAAAACTACAATAACGGGGGTGAAAAAAAGGAAAAAAAACCCACACGGAATCACGTTTTCAGGTGCAAACATCAGTGCTTACAGTTTTTCATAATTAGAGTTAAATAAGCTGTTCCACTGGGAAGTTTGATATGGTTGCCATGTTAGAGCTTGACAGCATTTTTCCAAAGCTGCATTCTGTCCATCACTGTCATATTCTTGCACTTCAGCAGCACAGTCCTTAACAGTTGCTGTAGAGAGATAGTGACAATTCAGTTATTACTTTTGGAACTAGCCAAAAGTCCTACATAAACATTTTAATAAATAGATTTACATATATACATATAAATCATAAATGCATTGCATATATATTTAAATCTGACTGTCCTTTGCAGGCATTCCAAAAGATTGCTATAGTCCCTTGCTCTAGAAGATAAACTTTTCCTGATTTGCAAAACATTACAGAAGTAGCACTTCCTATTTTTTATTCTCTCCAAAAGGGTGAATAGTTTCCTTTGGCGAGGCAAAAAAGGAAACTAAGTGTTTTACTGTACATCTGCAACACTGCAAGAAGCCATTAAGCAAAATAATTACATTTGTTTCTCATTCTCTCTACCACAGATTTAAACTGAAGAACATACAGCAGGAGGCACAGTTTTCCAATATCAAGCACATTCACCACTACATCTGGTTGATCTGGTTACTGCTTTCATACTATAAATTATAAATTTCCAAGATAGACAGGGTTAACCACAATTCTCTGATATTTATGTTTGATGAAGACAGAGGAGAATGTGATAAGAGAGACAGATAAATAGAGTGCAGTAAGGATAGGAGAAAATATGTCATTGAGCATATAAACTAAGATTCACCCACAGCCTGTGACAGCATAGTAAGAGAAAGCATATAGAATCATTCTAGGCCCAAGCTTCTTTTGCAAGTCCCTGCTTCTGGCATATAGCCAAGTAAAGATACATATAGATATATAGATATACATAAAATGCCACAGTAGAGAAATTTACACCTTATTTCTACGTGATCCCCAAGCCATTTTTACCAATGTCTATGTTCTTTTTCCAATGAACATGTGAGATTTTATTAACAATGACACCCAAAGAAAGTCTATTTCAAAGCTATGTCTTTAAGCATTAAAAACAGCAATAGCAATTTTAGATACAGAAGTGTCTGCTTGTCTTCTCTTTCCAGCAGTGGCTGACTTAGAGGGCTAGTCACAATCAAGAAACACTGATCAAGTAATAGACACCAAAGGAAAAGTAGCCTACTAAATCCAGTTACTACTCATTAAAAGTGTTCTAAAAGATCAGTTTAATGCTGAAAAATAACTTACTCTGAAGAAATAACAAGCAACTCTCAGATTTTTCACTAACAGACATGGGTGAAAATTCCTCAGATAAACTGTTCATTACAGACTGTTCATTTGTAGAGAGCTTCACACTTCATAGAAGCTGATTCATTTCTGTACATGCCTGATAAGCCTTTGTGTATCAATTTCTATAAGCTTAGCATTCTTATCTTGATAAAACAATGAACCAAATTAATTTGGGGAAGAGGTGGGAAAGAACAAGTTTCACCAAGTTTGCGCATGGGTACACTTTGTGGAAAAAATATGGAGTGGAGGTGATAAAGGGAAACTGAAATCTCTTTACTCATCTATCACATTAATTCCTTGTTAAGCTGACCCAAGACGGTTTCTTTGCCCAGTTAATTTAGCACCAAGCCAAGTCGGCAGAGTACAGTATCATCTCTGTGCTGGAGGCTCACTCACACATAGAAAAGGGCAGAATATTCTGTCCAGAAAATCCTCAGGAAACATGAACCTCTGATGCTTCTCCATCAAATACAAATGGGTCCTGGTTTTCCACATCACTGAAAAAGTACTTTCCTCCAAACCTGGTAGTGGAGTACAGATCATTAATACCACTACCTTTTCAGAGTCAGCAGGAACTGTGCTCTTAAAGTATTCAATTGTCTACGACATAAAACATTAAATTTCATCTTCACAGATTTTCTTACCTTGTCTGGAGTCCTGAGAATGTACTGGAGAATCAGTGGCATCCCCCAGTAACTGGGAAAGCTTCCTTTTTTTGCCTGATGCTGCAGAAACACTTATTTAAAAACACACGTTGTATTACTTGTTTATAAGTTTAAATACAGATATCACAGAATCATAACAAGAGAATACCCATATACCTATGATCCTGTTTTAACTGCATTGTCATACAAATTCTGATTCACTAAGGGGAAGAAATTATTATTGGCTTTTTATAACTGAATTATCCCATTTTTTCCTTCCAAAACATTTTTTTTTATTTCATATGAATGAAGAAATTGATCTCTTTTAAAAAATTTACACAGTGCATGAGTGGCAGGGGTTACTGTTTCCTGGCATCTGCATTAAAATCACAGCTTTTATCTTGAATAATTGTACTGCAGTGAGCATGAATGCATTTTCGTTCTTGTACAGAAAACACCAGTAGCAGGTAACAGCTTTCCCCTTTCCCAGAGAGTGAGATTTCAAAAAATGCTTCCTTGTGCAAAAAGAAAAAGCCTTATTCCACAGTTTTGATACTAGAGAAGGTAAACTAGAATATCCTAACAGATCATTCCTTCTGGATGGGGGAAAAAAACAAGTCAAATTCCAAGTCTCAGTCAGGACCAGTAGGAACTCAAACTAAGGTTTCTCCATGTCAATGCATTCTTACTGGGTATCATGGTTGTATGCTTGCACTAGTAAGCGTATTTTACCAGTAAATGTTAAAATACTGGCGTACTTTAAATAATTAAGCATCCAAAACATACCAGTGAGTTAATATGGCAGATGTTATATGAATACCATTTCACTTGCTTCCATAGGTATGACTTTTTTTTCTTATGTCACTTGCTAGAATACTCACAAGATACTTATGAACAAATCCCTAAAATGGGTACTGCAAAACATGAGTATTTCTATCATCCAGTTATAAAGCACATGTCGAGCCCTCCTTAGCCTTCTAATGTTTTAAAAATTTAAATCCGTTCCTACTTCCAATTTGAACTGCAATCAAGATGTTTTAAAGAACCCTCAACCACAAGCACCTCAAAAATATCTAAACAGTGCCATCCTGTGGAAAACCCTACACTCACAGGGATTTACAACCAGTCTTAAACCTGGTTTCTTAAACCTGGATATCTTCTACCAGCCCTACTTTTTTTTTTGTATCTGTCTCATCCTTTGCATAAAAGCTTTATCATTTACCCAGAAATCTGAGATGCATTAGGCTGAAAGTATGAATAATTAAAACCCAAACAGCTGGAGTATGTAGAATGATTCCAAGGAGTCACAGCATTTTCTGTCTTCAGACAGCAGCCTTGGGAGATGGTGCACGGATGCGCAATGGCACTGGGGTCAGAGTGAGCCTCCATAAACCTGCAGGGAAGCTTGCTGGGTGCCACAGCAGACGGGCATGGGAGTGGAGGCTGTAGTCCATTGGGCCATGTAGTATCATACCATGGTGCTGCAGGAAATAAATGGACAAGAAAATAAGAACACGAGAGAGGAGCTGGAGACCTTGCTACAAGCTTGGGGGAAACAATTCATGTCACCTACTCTGTAGCTGTGGTGGAGAACATGGTTCCGATCCAGAGTCCGGTGGGGAGTCTGGCAACTGGCTTTGCCTACGAATGAAAAAGAGATTTTAATTTCTACTGGAGCAAGACCTGGAGGATGACAACAGCCAATGCTTAAAGCAGATGGGGGACCACTAGGCTTCTGACAACAGTCCTCAGGAAGCATTGCCCATGTTTGCTGGCCCTTCTCACAAGAGCAACATCACTTACACTTCATCAGACCACCTCCTGTGACCCTCGCACCTCCCTGCTATGCCAGGAGGCCCCATCCTTACTTGTTCTTTCCCAAACCCCACCTTCACAGCCCACCGACTTCAATCCTCCTTCCTCCCCATGAGCAGTTCTTCAGCTACCTCCGGGCTACCAGTAACTCCGAATATCCCTCACAAGGGATTTAAGGCCCATTCTCCTAGACTAATGGTTAGAGTTCTTTAGCATCTTCTTCAGGAGCCAATTTCCTAAGACCTTTGTTTGGCTAAAGTGCTCTCAGACAGTAGCAGGTCCCATTTTAGCACCTCGCTCACCATGAGGGACAGCTCAAGTCTGGAGCGAAGTGGGGGCTGACACACAGGAGGGAAATGCATGTGCCTGCTTTGAAATGCAAACTTTTACAAGCTCATCAAAAAAGTCCAGACACTTATGATGGCGTTTCCATGGGCAAGTGCCTTCCTTCTCATCAGTTCTATATAATCTTCCAGTTCTGTTTCATTTACAAGAAACATAGTAAGGGATCAATACCAATAACTGACAGCTTCTATCCCTAAATCATAAAAGCATTGAAAATAGGGAGTACTAACAGGTCGCTCCCAACAGCCTCTTCAAAAAAAGCTTCAAAATCCAAACCTCATTCCTCACAGAAGACAAGCCATTAATTCACATTTTAACCCAAACACCATTGCTGACCCATTATTTGTAGCACTGAGTTTATCAATGGGCAATAGGAGGGGTTGACTTTGTCCCCAAGACCATGGTGGTGACAGCACCCTTTTCATTGCACTCTCCATTCAGTATTGTACATGCCAATGTGGTGATGTGCATTTTACATGTATATATGGAGGGTTTTAATATTTTTCTCCTTTGACATGCTTTAGCAACGTCCTTTATGAGATTCTATTCTATTTATTCACAAAGAATCTGTAATAGAGACGAATACTTAATAATTTGACTTGTAGAGAACTAATGATTCGGTAAATGTTCCTAATCCCAGAAATAACAAAGTATGACTATTAGTGTAAAAGTCTGTTCAGCCTTCAAACCCATAATAGCTTTACAGATGGTTTTCTTGCACGTAAATACTCTGTACCACTCTAACTATAATATCTAACTCACCTAAGCTACATAATAGCATATATATACACATTTATATTTCTGCTATATTTTGTGTATAAAAGCAAAATAATAACGTTTTAAAATTGTCATACAGGAGTTCAATAATCCAGTTAACCTAAAACACATTTAGTGACTCTAAAAATAAAGGTTATGGATATTTACACATAAACTCCTCTTCATTCTTTATTTTTATAGCTTGGGCAGAGACAATAAATTCATTATTCATGATTTAGTGCAGGTAGAAGCCTATTCAGCCCACTGTAAGTAAACATATGTACTGCTGAGTGTGGCTAGAATGAAAAATCTCATTATTTTTAAAACATCTCCTCTTGCTTTGCTTCTTGGCAAGTGCAAGTGTCAGTCCATTAATAGTATTTTGCATTGAACAACAGTGACCTGACGGTTGTCTAGATGAAAGATTTGGTGTTTAAGTCTTTGATAGATCGTAATCTTTCCACTTTTAACCATAAACCTATGCACTATGAAAGTTAGTCTCAAAAGAGCTTAATGGACAGTTTCTGTTCTGAATTAAGTATCAGGATGAAAACAGTAGCTCTGCTTCCCTCAAACTGGGAGATTTCCATTATTCTCTCAATGTATTATAGACTAGTCTCACTTTTATCGCTTATTCTGTTCATAAACAGTAAAGTAGCATTTATAGGGATGTTAAAGTAACAGCTTCGTATTTAATGCCACGATTAGCTTAACAGTTTTGAATCAACTCAGACTTTTATAATTCGTTCTGTTGAACAAGATAACCATATTTCTATTACTGTCTGTAATTCATTTTTTCCAAATCTTCTTACACAGCTTCAAGAAACAGTACCAAGAGAGCCACAATCCTCTTAAAACTCAGATTTAATCATGCACTAATGAAAACAATTCTAGGGATATGGCTAAGGAGAGGAAGCACCTGTTGCTATAATACTTACAAAGTTCCAAACTCTATGTCACTACCAATGAATTCTTCCAACATGCTTGTATCCACCATGGGATTCTCCAAGGCTCCATGGACATCTTGCCCTAAAATTAAAGAAGACAGAAATTCGGAGGTAATCATAAGTGTTTCATAGTAACTAATGCTGTTCATGCTCCCACACAAGGGAAAAATCAAATCCTGCCTGCCTGATATGTAACATATGGGTTTCACTCCTAGTATAGTCACTGTGGGAAAAAGGATGATGAAAAATGCAGGGGCAGATGCAGGTGACAGGACAGCACCAGGCAAACAGCAGTGTATATATGGCATTAAGGCTTCAGTGAACTACCACAGCAGGAGGATGAAGGACCCCAGTCTGCAACTGGGAAAAGAGGTTTAGAAGATAATTTCCAACTCTTTTACACTGGAGTCAAAACAGTTTGTTGCCTTCAGGCTCAGACACTGTCCCACACAGATCCACTTTCTGGATTAGTACTGCAAGTGAGTTTCTGAAAGTCAATTTAAAAATCCACCATCTGAGTTTAAAGAAAGCACAAATACAGCTTTAAAAATGTTTCATTAGTGGCTTCCTTTTCTCCTACTCAAAAAAAACCCCAGCCCACTAACATGTTAAACGTATTAACAAATAGAAAGGTTCAGTACTTTGCCCTTTGTTGCTTGGTAACTGAAGGTTATAAACAGATTTTATGATTATAAAGTTTCCGGACTTCATGACAACTTTCATGGAAAGTCAACTGGAGATCTCTAAAAAACCCAACCAAGCGCTCCTCCTCTGGCAGGCTACACACCTCTCCAGCAAGCCTTCCACAAAGACAGGTGTGGCCAGTCAGAAAGCAAACAAGATAAGGACTTTGACATTCCTGCTTGTGTTGCATGTGGCTCTGTCCTGCTTCTATGCAAGATAAAATGGACCAGCCCACACACCCAGAGCTGTGTGGCTCAGCCCCCAGGGTCTGACACCAACCCTGTCCCTTCAGCTCTGCAGCAGCATGTGAGAACAGAAAAGGTAATTGTTGCCATTGAGCAGAGCAGTGACTGCCTTCGGTGTGTTTGCTGTCTTCTCACTGTACTAGCTTGCACAGCAAGAAATAATATATCTTCAGTTGTTTTCTGATGTCTCTGACTGATACTGTTCCTTCAGTGTTTAAAAATTATATAACAGGAAGCAGCACCTAAAAATCCACCACCTTGCACAGGAATTTCCTCAAGTGTCTGTCAATACATAAATTTACATTGCTAATAAACATTTCCTGAATTGCTTTGTGATCACAGATCAATCTAGGTACTGTTTATTTATTGCTGCTGCAAGCTTAATTTTGACTGCCTTTCACTGGGGGATAGCAACTTGCAGGTATGCTACTGATAGATCTCAATATATTGACATTGTATATAAACCTGTCCTCCACACACCAGAGAAGAACAGATTCAACAGGCGCAGCATACAACCTGCCTCAGAAAAAATGTTAATATGGAAAGTTGTGAAGCAGCAGCAGAGCACTTTGCAAAATCAGCTTGAGTATAAAAGAGCCTAGCTTTCTTTAGCAGCCTTCCTCAAACCTATCGGAGACTCATCTTTTCATTCTTCATGTCTGATGCAGGACACCCCCACCCTGACCACACACACTTCTCCTTTTACTGATGTAGTCCATCACCTTCTCCTTCTTTTACCCACCTGTTTTCCTGTTCAAATTGCCTAGCCTTCGTGCCTTTATTACTAACATGAGGCCTATTACTAATATGAGGCCAAAGGTCATATACAAAGTGTCTTTCCTGTACCCCAAAACCAAGAATCCTGTATTTTGACCAAGGTCAGAGACAGGCTCTTTTGAATCAAGGAATTCAGCTATGAATCAAACAAGGATAAGGCCTTTGAGATGGGCATCCCGCAGTCCAGAGATTAGCTCTGTTGCAAAGTGATGACAACAGCAATATATATTAGTCCTTCTTAAGCTCTCCACATTGCTTGAACAGTTAAATAAGGAGGAGAAGAAGCAAAGAACAAATAATTCTGTGCTGGGAGAGGAAGGAAGCACACCAAGAAGAAGACACTAATGAATGTTCGTGATGCAGGTGCATGGAAAAGTTGGTACATTTTGTTGCCCTGTACAACTTCATGCTTTCTTTGTGAATGTACTTTCCAGGTCCCTGGCATCGCGTGCTTGCATTGACATCTGTTTCAGCAGAGGAGGAGTTGTTGAATTTTTTAATGTTGGCAACCATTTCACAAGCATTTGATCACAGTTAGTACTTAACAGATATGGGCAGTATGAAAGCCAGTCACTCATCTGAATGTCAGGTGGTTGCTAGAGCAGTGACCTATATATGTGGCAAGGCAAGCCCTGTTGAGAGGTCTTTGTTAACGCAGCTTCCTGCACAGAACTGTGTGCCTGCCTAAGAGCTGCTTGAAGATACACTGAGTCAGCAGCCTCAATTATCAGCTTGTGCTCGGGGGTCTCCGCTCCCAGTGCACACTTCCTACCACAGTGTGCCTAGACATGTCTGGGACGAGTCTGCACTGAGTGACACATTCAACTTTAGTGTCACTGTGCAGAGGACTGCCAGCTGCCCAATAAGCAGACGAATGTGAAGGGCCGAGGTAGTGCCATGGCTGGAGTTTCATAGAGAGATATCTGCAGAACAAAGACTGCAGTCGTGGGCTGCATATAATTATATATTTTTTCCGTTTCTTCATAACCTTAATATTCTGTTGTTCTGTCCCCAAGTCTAAAACCTGTCAGTTCTTCCACTGACTTCTGTTTCCCTGTCCATTCATGTGTAGCCTGTCCCTAATGCCCAGCTGCAGACCCCAAAGGAGCAGTATGAACGTCAGCCTCCTAATCTGGCAGTTGCTCTTTGGCAGCCATCCCTTCCTTTACTCCAGCCACGAGCCTCTGATCACCTGGTTCCTGAGCTTCACTCTATGGTCCTGTAACCAACAGTCTCAATCCCCAAAACACCTGCCTTGATTAATTCTCCCAACACTTCTGTGTAATGCCTTATGTATATCTGCATTTAAATCCATTGCCTCCTTTTCAGTGATATCCAAATGCAAAGTGAAGGATGGGGGACAGAGAAAGGATACTGACTAAAAACCAACACTAAACGGATAATTTCCTGACATTAAGAGGATGCCAGGAAGTTTCCAGCCATCTGTAGTTAGATTCGTATAGTTAAATACATGTGTAAAAAGGTGTAAAAATTGCGCACAAAACATGGTCAGTGTTCAGTAATACCTGCTTGCTGAATGGACCAGGAGCTCTAAACTATATTCCATGTTACCCATACAGGAGCATAAGTATACAGAGAGGTGGTGATTCCACTAAGAGATTTCTGTAGATCATGGAAAGCACTGAGACCAAGCACATGCATTTCAGACAGCTCAATGTACCTCACAACAAGAAAAAAGAGAAGATTAATGCTGTAACTAGGTTGACCTTCCATCAGGTTTCTCAACGTATTGATAACATCAGCAAGAACTGACTACTCTACCACACTCAGGCAAAGGAGCTAATCAGGAGCTCTGACCTTCCCTTGACAAACAGGAACTTACTGATTCCAGAATGCAAAATGTGTTAATTATAAATACTCATTTCAACAGAAATAATAGAAAAAAACTGCATCAAAGATGAAATCTCTAGTGTGCAAGTGAAATGAAACAAAGACAAGAACTTCCCAAAACAGCCACATGTCAAGAGAAAAGCCATTTACTTGAATGAGAAAAGCCCAAGGTCAAATCCCAGAGTCATAGCTAACCTAAGAGGTCTATGAACTAATGAAAGAAGTGATCATCATGAAAACAATTATCTCACTTTCTTTGAAAAACAATACTGTTTCAGACTGTCCCCTCTTAAATTGCAGATGCGAGTTTACATTACTAACAAGCGTCAAAACAAACATGCCCTGTAAGGAATTAAAGCAAGAGGAGGGTAAATGGGATCCTTCTTTGCTCATGAATTTCAAAATATCTTACAAAGCAGACCTATAAATGAGCTTAGCTGCCAGCTAAGTTTGTAAGCCAGAACTGAATCACTGATCACCATTCTCCATTTGATACTGCAGGATTCAGCTTTTTCATAGCCTTGAAAGACAATGTTGTAACTCTGCTATGACTACTTGCAGAGGCCACCAAATCAACACTAGCAGTTGGAGAATCATCAATTTCCTAGTTTGAAAATAAAACTTAGTTACAATTGCCATCTCTCACCAGGGCCAACAGAGGGGCAGGGAAAAAAAGAAATAAAATCACATCAGAAAGGTAAAGTTTGGCAAGTTACTTTGAGATCAGTATCGCATGAATACCTGTACAGGCAATAGAAGAAGACTCAAATACAGAAAAAGTTTAGTATAGAAAGGTTAATAAAAAATAAAGGCAAAGTGCAAATGAGAGAAAGAAAATTCTTGATAAAAAAATAGAAAGTAAAAAGCCTTTGAACAGCCATTTGGGATCACATTATTGCAGGTCCTAAGAAATGCAGTTTTATCACGGCATCTATTAGAAAGTAAATTGTGTAGTAAGAGAAAGTCAGGAAATTAATGTGACCTGCTTGAATAAAAAATGTCTTTGGGAAAAAGTCAGAATGACAGATGATCCCAGGAAAAAGACAAAAATATCCAAGTTTAACTTCTCAGAAGGATCCTGAGGATACTGCCACAATTACCATTTTACCAAATACAATCAGGCCACTTCAGAAGACTATCAGTTGAAAGAAAACCCTCTTTAACCTGACAAGACTGAGCAGGGAGCAAGATGTATAACCTCATGAAAACCACAAAGATTTCAGAAGTGAGAAAGTGATTTGCAAGTAGACCTCATTCACTTCCAGTTTTTCTTCAAGGCAATTACCATGGCAGCAGTGCAGGCTCTGCTGAGTCCACTTTTCCTTTGGTTTTCTGGCCAAAGAAAAAGTCACTGCAGCATGCCTGTACCACTTGCACTATTTCACTGCCTTACGCAACAACTTTGTGTAAACAGGGTTTTTAGTTTCAGGGCTCTTCTTCCTTCCTCAATTACCCCCAAACAATTACTGTGGTTTTGCTGCCACCAAAAATTAAGACTTTCTCTTAAACTAGACTCTTACCTTCAAAGAACTGCTGTAAGGCTTCATTTTCTCCCACGACATCCATGAAAATCCAGTAGAAGTGTTTTGCTTTCCTACTGCTTGAAGAGTTCCCGCTGAGCAAAATGCACTGTCTCTTTTCCAGATGATTACCAACATGCCAAGGAACACTTCATGTTTTTTTCAGAGGTTTCCATGAATTTGTCCCAGCTGATTTCATTCCTCCATAACTAGAGCCAGGGTTATACTTAGGCTTTATGTAAAGGACTTAAATAAAACGTAAAGGAAAATCTGACAAGCCTTTTGAGGCAAGGTGAAGGTGATGTGTGTTCTATCCAGACAGTAAGTCTAATGTTCTTGTCTCAAGGACCTTTGGTCCCAGTACTAACTATAATTTTACACATGCGCAAATGCAGCAATAGAAATTACTTATCTTGTCTTTGTACTTTCACACAGGTCATATAATTAATACTAGTGATGAAATCAAAAGTAATCAAAAATGCAAGAGCAAAGCCATCACTAGTAGGTAAGTAAAATTTCTACATTGTTACTAACAAAACTAAATTACAGAATTACCTGTTTATTTGAGGTAGCATTGAAAAACGTGGGAAAGCTGAACATGAAACAAAGCTCTTTGCTCTTGCTAGCAGCAAATCCTATTTTCTATTTCCTATTTCACTTTCTCAGATTTCATCTTTAAACACTAAAAATGGCCCATTTTGTCACCCCTAAGCAAACAGAACAAAAATATTCAGATGTTTTGAGTAGGCATCTGAAAGAGGCATTTGGTTAGATTCAGCCATTTCAATGAAGTCAACTCTGGAATTAGGTTATTTTCTGAATTACATTCACCACACGAGGAACTGTTGTGCAGTTTTTACAAGCTCCGAGCACACACAGTGACACAGGTTTCTCACGATAAAACAGCTCATATTAAAAAAGAATTTCAGAGTAGGGGCTTGAAGGCAGAAGAAAGCCAGTCAGCATTTACAAGATGTTGATGTAATTGAGCCAAACAGTCATTACCACTGAGATACGTAAGGCACATCTTTGTTGTCCCTAATACCAAAAAATCACCTCAGCGTAATACATTTTAGATACTACCATGTATAGACAGGACCTTTCTCTCTGCTTGAATGAGCAACAGGATTTTGTTGTCGTAAAGGAAATTAAGTCAGAATAGCAACAGCTACTGGCTACTATTTGCCTACAGTTAGCTGATCATGGAAACAGCTGTATCTTATTATGTAAACTCAGGATTAACAATCATTGAGGAAGCATTTATGAGCCTAACATAAAACATAATACCAACAAACACAGCTTGTTTTCCAAAAGTGAGTAAAACCAGGCTTCCTTAGCATTATTGAAAGAATAAACAACCCTTTAACAATTTATGATATAATTTTTCCATGTTTCTCCAACAGCAAGTAGTACCCAGGGAGAAGAGATTGATAAAAATATTTCTTCGGTACTGAAATAGCCCAGGTTGGACATACATACTCCATTACTAGTAAAATATTTAGGTTCAGGTGTTTGTTTTAATCTTAACACTGAAATGCCCGGTTGAAGCCAACACTTGCAAAGTGTTTTCAGGTATGTACAAGCAAAACAAATATGGTATTACATTTCACTGCTCATTCTATATATTTTTGTGAAAACACAGAACATTCCAGTAAGTCAGTGATGAATAGCTGTCAGGATCAAGATCTATTGTTTTTTCCAAAATGGCAGGTCTAGTATATACCCAGAACTATGTTCCTGTAACCTCATCAGCTGTCTGCTTTCAGCTTAGACAGTGCCCAGGAAAAAAAGGACCATTTGAACTTCAAGTGCCAAAGTAACACTTTAAAATGGATGTTTAAGAGGACATGATCTTTTTCGGTGTTGTCTGACACAACTTGCGTGTGTGAAAAAACTGGTAACACACGTGTATCTAAACACTACAATGAAGAACATGTCAGGCATTTATACTCTCTTCATAAAATCACCTCATTTTTACATTTTGGAATGTCTTCTTGGGGAGATTCACATTATTCAGCATCACAAAGAAAAGAAGACAGAGGTTGTTTCAGATTAACACTTTAATCAGAATTTTTGTTTTAAATGTCAGTTACAATCACTAATACACCTGCAAGTGTTTACCACATTTGTTCAACTAAATATTATATGTACGCATATACAGCACAGGTCAGTTTAAAACAATCACAGTACTTCTTAGTGCCATCTGCAAAAGGAGAAAGATCTTGGACCCACTTTGTGGAAATAAATATCAAGTGACAAAAAAAAAAGATTCAGCCATTTCAGTTATGTATATTCAATGAAGTTCACGCATGCGCAAGAGTAATAAGACTTAGAGCTCTTCCTTGTAATAGCCAAGTTTTGCTAGTGACATCTCTCGTCTCAGCTGCATAACTTCCCAGAACATCTGATCCACTAAAAAAAGACAGAAATATCATTAAACATACCAAATTCATATTTTATTTCAACTGATGTATTCAGGCTGCTTCACTCTACATGAGTTTAGGGGAACTTTGTAACAAACATCTGGTAAAAACAAAATTAATAAGTGTAAGGGCTAATTATGCTTGGTTATAACAAAATTATAACAAAATATTAAAGTATATATTCTAAAATGTCTAAGTGACAGTCCTATTAAAAAATTCCTCAAATTTTAGATTTCTTTTTAAAATGGAGAACAAAAATACATCAGTACTTATCAGCTTCAACTAATTGCAGTGCCTCATTTTAATTGCCCTGCCCCTTGACCCACTTTCTGTAAAAGTGAATAACTACGAAAAGAAAAAAGTAGAACTTGTTGAATAAGAATTGCTTAATCAAAAAATCTGTAATTTTGTTATATTTTTTCCATTTATAATCTTTCTTCCTCCCTCTTTTTTTTCTACAGGAATGTGCAGCAACAATAAGCTGGATAGGAAAGGCCTTTTTTTATTTCATCTGTATTTTCCTAAACTTGATGACCCCAAACTTTTGGATGTCACAGTAATACAAATCAAAATTGAGTATAAACTTATTAAAGACAAAAATAATTTCCATGCAGTCAAGAATGCCTACTAATATAACAAACCTGAACAAAAAGTACAAGGTCTTCCTTACCATATTTCAAAAACCACTTTTGTAAAAGTGAGCTCTGTCTCAAAAATTACATGGTGTATTAGTAGAAATGCACACAGCACATTATGTAGACAATTATTATGAGTGCCTACATTCTTGTAAAGGTACTGCTGAAATACTTACATAAAGCTATAAATGCAAATTTTATATTTCAGTAGTAAAGGTGACAATGGAGCTGAAACACCTAACTTATTTTTTTTCCAAACTTCTTGTGAAGAATAAATAAATCTGATAATGCTGAAAATATTTCATTATTTGATATAAAAATATATTAACTTAGTTTTTTCTATCTTAATAGCAAACGAAACAATTTTTAGCTGCAACTTCATAGGTTCTTTTAGTCAAAATAAAAGCTTTTTAACTATACATCATATTAAATTTTAAATAACACATTTTCAAGATCTTTAGAGATGCTGGTACATCAGTAAAGATTACCACCATCTGAAGGTATTATTAAACATAATTCAGTGTATGAAATTCAGTGTATGAATTTCTGGTAAATTCCATGGCCCATTGACAGGGAAAATAAATAGCATTATTTTTGTAAGGAACAGTCTAGCACCTCAGAAGTACTCAAGGAAGATGGAAACAAAACATTTTGATGTAGCTAAAATCCAGAGTTCCCGAAATTTAGAAACATCAGAAGAGATGACTAGAGGTGAGGTAGGAAAGTGGAGCTAATTACAGCTAAATTCTTGATGAAGCAAATCCACAGAGACTCAAAAACTGGAATAATGAAATGCACAGACATCCATAAACATTGCAATGCTGTTTTATTCTACTTTCAAAAATGCAACTGAGCTAAAATAATTTTATTTTCACAGTGAAAGCAACATTTTTAATTAACTATTGGCACAGGGCTAATGACACTTTTTCCGCTATCTGTGCTCAGCATATCTGGGAGTGCAAGTGATATGACCTGTTATCAAAAAAACTTTGGACTGAAGGCTGTTTGGCAATATTCTTTGACCTGTACAGGAAAGACAATTTAATCAATTGTGTGCAGTTTAAAACACAATCCAATCATCTTCATTTTCTTTTCTAGTGATAAACAGGTAAAAGGGTCTTGAAAATGAAGACCAGTAACTACAACTCTAACACGCAATGTTATGTTTAAATTCCAGAATTAAGTAATTAAGTGCATACATTTTCACAAACATCTTTTATATGGACATACTGAAACTGGATAGCACAGTTAGGGAAATTTCTGAATTACTGTGTAGACACGGTTTAAATAGGCAGTTGTTGGATATGCTATTCTGACAAGAACAAAAAAAGCTGTGTAACAGTGGTAGGAAAAAACCCCAAACCCACAGCCTGAAGCAACGGCAGTAAAAAACACATTTCTCTTTTGGTGTGGACAGTAATCAAGCCTTACATTTATAACCAGAGCCCTAATCAAGAGATTTTGCCATGCTACTGCAATGACCTTTCAGCTGCATTTAGATGAATTTTTACAGTATACAGGTTTTCTGTATATATATAACAGGTTTACTGTTGCTTTTTACAACTGAACCCAAAATATTGTCACTCTTGCCACCTCCCCTAAAAAACTAGTATGACAAGAATGATTCTCTCAATTCTCAATGCACAAATGAGAAGACACACAAAAAAACCAAGCAAAAGGACAAATGGCTCAGATCAAACCAAACTGAAGGTATTTTGGTCTAAAATATCTCCATATTCTGTGAAAGAGACTTGATTTTTGACTACTGTGTGGAAAAACTGTGACTAACTCCTCTCGTTACAGATTTTTTCACATTTCTCACAGAATAATATAAGGGGTTTTTTTGGACTAAAAATCAATGTGTTTTAATTTGTTGTTATTTTAAAAAAATAACTTTATTGGAGAGTGAAATATCACGACATTTTCAAAATTCTCAAAAAACCCCGATAGCTTTCCAGTAATGTCACCTATTGTGCACAGATAAGCAACTTTCAGGCACAGGCACTATTTAAATTTCTGTTTACATATGCCAAACACAATTTCCTACTCACCATCTTGCTGCTTCAACAGTCCTTGCTGGATGTATCGAATATATGTAAAGAAGTTACACACAGAAGTGATCTGAACTCATACAAAAATAATGGTGGTTAATATAATTTTGTATAACGGTATGGAAAAAAAAAAAACTAAATAACTATGCAAAATGAAACCACAGTAAAATTACTTACCCTGTAACGACAGAAAGGAGAAATGTAGTAATAACTGCTTGAATCTCCTAATTTGATTCTATGCTTGCATGACTTACTTTGTCCACTGAGAGCACATTTCCTACAAATATAAAGGTCATGTGATTTAATAAACAAATCTGACATTAGTGTCAAATACCTGCATGTGTTTATGATATTAACGTAACTGCTTCATACTGGTGCAGATACATCACTCTTTACCTGCATTTTACATTATGTTGCCAATTATTTTAGTTGCACAGGGACTAACTTCATTCCAATACTGGTGCATCTTGATGCTTTTTTGAATTTTAAAACTTTCTTCAGCTCTGGGCATGTACTTCACTAATTCATGTTTGACTTGACAACTCTGGAGCAGTGGATTTCTTTAATTAACTCTTGATATGTGAAATAAGTATTATTTAAATTATCAGTTGATGTCAACATTTAAACAGGTATTTTGAAAATTCCACTTGATATTGTACTTCATCATAAAAAATATCAGCTCTATAGAAGAGCTGTCAATTCTCTGAAGCCTCTCTTAAGTGCATTCTAAGGACGGCTTTGCATTTATGCCCAAATTGAAATCATGTTTTATATTCAGAGTGTAAAATAATCTGGGACAAAGGAAAACAACCTGTCTGGCAATAATTCTTTGTGTTACTGTTACAAAAAGCAATGGTAAAATAATAAAATTTATTTCTGGTATACTGCAAATATGCAGCATTCTGGAAAGTCAGTAGTCAACACAAATTATTGCCCTCCAAAAAAAAAAATTAGGAAAATACAATGAATTTTTAAAAATTAGGAGAATGTGATTTATTCAGAATGTCTGTATTACAGCATCTCAGATGAACTAGGCTGTCTTGGCAACCACTGTTTCATTAATTTTAAAAGCTGCTGACTCTTCTCCCTCCCATTTCTATCTCATGAAATTAGGGAGTTTAAGAACAAGCAGCATTTCAAAAGTGAAACAAAAATTACTAAGCTTCTGTGGTTCGAAACAGTGGCTCACAGGCCCTTTTAAATAGCCTGCAGCAGGGTCCACAGAACCATGTAAGACAGGAGAAAACTGAAGTGTGTATATGACTTTCCATAACAGTTTATGAGGACTGACAGCAGTGCATTGATACAAGAAATCCTAGAGCAGGTGAAGCAAGCTGATCACAGTGTCAGTCTAGCTTCTGCCAGAAGACAGACAAACTTCCAGTGCTAGGAAAATAAAACCCGTTTTTCCTTCTGGGTATATAATTACCTTCTATATGTTGTCTTGCATCACAAGGTTAAATGCTGGCACAATGGTTACTACTGATGACTCAGTTCTGTGCTGTATGGCACACATGCAGCTTAGTGCTTTGTTACCCATGGGGACAATTATTTGAGACTTGTGTCTTTTGCTAAGGCAGCACTTACTGCACACCATCACAGGCACCATTCAGTACCTTCTGTATAGCAAGAACCTTTCTTTATTATTATCCTAGCTCTTCACCATCTACTCCTTACGATGCTATTTGGCTGTTGCCCGCTATTTTATTCATCTGTTTCCCCATCCAACTGCACAACAAAAAAATCTCTAAAAACATTACTCTAGTTTTTGTATTATTTATTACAATTTGTCTATATTATGTATTTGAGATGTTTCAAAAAAAACCCAGTGCTATGCACTTATATATATTATATATATATTACAAAAAATATATATTATAAAAACCTGACACTGCTACTCTGATCCAGTGAAAATTGGAACACCTGTTTCCCATTCAGTGCCAGAGATAATATATAAGACAAAGCCCCTTTGCTGTCAAACTACACTTAAATACTGCACATTCCTCACCTATTAATTATTTACAAGCAACAGTACAAAAGCTTTTGTCGATACATAACAGATGTGAAATTGAGAAAGGAATATGCCTGACCTTTTGATTCAGCTAAAATAACTAAATTACAATTTGTGCACAGTCATCTCAAAATGTTAATCTGTATCTAGCCAACTATTTGAAGATTTCATAAGTTCTAATTAAAAAACTTGTACTACACTGGAGAAAACAGATTAAAAATAAGGAGAAATTTCTGAATGATGCAATTGAGTCTCCTAAGTATTTAATCAAGTCAAGATACAGCGATGTTGCTTGAACCACAATCACTTTAAATCAATTTGCCAACTGGTTTTTAACGACACATGACTTGTTTCAGCAGCTTCTGGCTGCCCAGATTCTCTATTGCACTCATGGAACACAGTTCACAGTGGCAGATCTTGGACATGAGTTCACTACCCCTTGAGTAGCTCTGTTATTGTTGCATGCCCTTCTAATGAAGAGCTGTTACAGCTCAAAAAGTGTGTTTTCTAGTGACAGGAATAAGTTCAGGAATATACATGAATGCTTGAATTTTGTAGGCCAGAAAGGATCAAAGACTGAAGTCATAAAACCCAATTTTCATTTTATACAGTTTCTTTAAAGAGAAAGTAAAGAATTTTGAGATATGTTAATTGTAGTTTCTCTTCCATTCAAAAACAGAGGAAAAACAAGGACTAAAAATCAATAGCAATGAGAAAGAAAAAAATCTTAGAGTCACAAGAGACATCTTCATGCATGTTTTCTATCATAAAATTGAGCTCTCTCAAATCAAATATTAGACTGAATTGTCAACTTATCCAAAAAATCTCCAACAGAAAAGTCATGCATTTCTCAAGATCTGGAAGGCTCTGGATTAACACTGACCTTGTTTGCTTATTCTGAGATATGCTGAAGCACACTACAAATCCCCTCCGTCATACTCCTCAAAGCCTCAGGGCAAAGCCTCCCACCTAACTCCGACATCTGTATCAGTACCTGACAACGAGTCTTGCTTCAGGTTCCTCTAGGACTGCTCCAGAATATCTAAAACAACCTTCCTGTCATTCAAGCATACTTCCTACTTTAGGTTCAGACTCCCACTCACCTTCATTCCTGCTTCATTACATTCCTCCTGCTCAAATTCAGAGGATTTACTCTATAAATCTCTCTGCAAATCCTTCAGCTACCTTTGTCAGTGTCCTACACGTCCTAAATTCCTTATGCCACAAATCCCCCTGATGTCAGATATTCAGCCTGTACTACTTCAACATTTATTTCTTTCATGATGCTTTCCAGTTGAGAGCCCCTAGTTCACAAGTTCTGTTTTAAGGTTCTGTTTTAAGTATCAGGATGGTCTTCTCCAAAGAGGTGAATATTACTTTTGGAGTCAATGCATCCTAAGTGAAGCACACAGCTCTTCCCAGAAGACAAGGTTTATTTTATGTTAGTCTCTTTTAAAGTTCCATTTATTAGTTGCTTAGTTTCCCATAAAATTTTGTAACAACCATCTCGAAGTCTTAGATTTTAGAAAATTAAATTTAAGATACACAAATTTGACTGAGGTCATCAGTTGATAGCCATGAGATATCTCAAATGAGTGAAGATTACCCTTCTTATTGGTTTAACATACTTTGGTCCCCCACATTCAACTGCAGAAGCTTTCACAAATCGAACAGGTTGCAAGCCAACAGGTTCAATGCTCAGAGTGTTGTTTTCAACAGCTTCTAGAACAGCTGAGGCCAACTGCAAGAGAAATTTAGAAAGCAGTTAAAAATGCTCTTCTTTATCCATTGCCTCAAAGCAGTGACATAGTTCTTCTTCTGCAAAGTCAAGAACATAGGAAAAAAAAAATCAACTCACCAAACAGAAATTCTATTACAAATGAGATTTTGCTTTCCTTATTGAGCAGGAGGTCCCATTTCCAAGCTCCTGCTTAAATTCTGCCCTCCAAATAACCCTGCCTTCCCTGAGGCAAGGTAACTTCTTTACAGCCAGGAATGTAGTCAAGCATGACTAAAAAGCTAACAGTATCTTCAGCCATTCCTTGTATGCCCAAATAGCACATATATTTGTACATGCTGTACTCTTGTCAGAGACTGAATATGGCACAAACTTTATTTTAAAAAATTGGTCTAATTTTATTGTGTTATATGAAAGATACAAAATTATACAGCATGCTTCTTTATCTTGAATAAAACAATATGTAACTTCTTTAGTTTTTACAAAGGTGTTCAAGCAAGTTAAGACTGAACAATATACAGAAAAGCCAACGTAATATACAGAAAAGCAAGTTGCAGCTTTCAAGCACTAGTCTAGTTAAAACAAAGTGCAACTTTGCTCAGGTTTTTTTATGTTAATTCTTTATAAATACACAATCACAAGACACTAGAAATGTCATCATTTTGCTTGATTGGATTAAACACTTGTCCAAGACCACTGTTTGAAGTAATAACCATTACCTGATTTTAAAAAAGGTGCAATTTATGTTATTAATGAAGTAATTTTGTACTAAGGTTCCTTCCTACTCAGTAATAAAGATATTTTTTCCATTGTACTCTGAATATTTTTTAAAACAGAATGCTAGTATTAAAGTAGTTCATATGAAATGCTCCTTCTCTGTCATCTCCCAGAAGCAAAACACTATACATATAAACAGGAGGCTACTGACAGTCGATGTAGTACTTCAACCATCCAGATAACTGCATTTCCAACTATCCAAGAACACAATACATGTAAAATTTATTGTTTAACTGCACGTTAGCCTATCAATAGCCAAGTGAGAACAGGAGTCGGTCACTACAAACAGCATCTGAAAACGATAAATTATGTAACTGACAAGTGCAAGAAGCCTCATTCTTCCCTTCAGAGGCAACACAAATCTACAGTAACTATATTACCACTGAAGCACAAAAAAACCAAAATTAAGTTGCAGGGAAAGACAACAGAATGGCTTACTTATATACATTGAAGAAGTAATTTAATTCCCATAGTAACAAAGTAAACTTTTTAGTGTGAGAGATTCATATGATGGTGTACACCAACCATAACAAACTGGTATACAATTAACTAAAAGACTGTGCATGCTTATGGCCAGCAAGCAACCATAGATGAAAAGCACGGAACAAGAACATAACACCTCCTGAAAGCAACACATAAAAATTATGAAGAAAATTCAGGATTTTCTATAAGAGGTGTTTAATTTTGCAGAGAAAAAATATCAATACTTAGGGCTTTAAAATTTCTTATTTTAATAAAGATCTAAGAATATGTTCCCTTTCCTTACTGATACCCCAACTACAGCTTGTAAATGCTGCTTAAGAACAAAGTATAGCAGTTGGAACTGCAATCCCAAAAAGGTGAAACTCCAGTCTTTCCTCTGTATGGGAGAATGTGTGGGAATAGCACAAGGGAAAAAGTCTCATAATTCAATTCCTCTAAAACCTTATTTCCAAACTGCCCCTGTTGAATAAAAAAAATCCCGAAGTCCAATTCTTGTAACTCAAAGCTCTTCAAGAAAACTCCCAAACTCGTTTGCAGTCTCCTTTGACTGATCTGAGAGAAAACTGGTCCACAAAATTAAATATATTGGTCTTTTCTGTCCCCTTATATTACCAAGAGACTGTGACAGGACACTGCTTTTACACTATCTTTGAAGTAGGAGGAATAAAACCTCCACTCATTCTTACAAACATCAGATCCTGAAAGATAGGAGTAACATTTACAAGAAGTCGCCCTAAAAAGGCCATATGTGGAACAGTATAAACAAAAGGAAAAAATGGTCAATACTCCAGATTAAATTTTAGCACTTCACTGGAAACCGTCACATGCTAACGAAACAAAAAATGGTTAAACTTCATATTAGAAACAACTCAACAGTCTACTGGGTTCTTGTAATACATTTCAAGGGAAGTGTCAGTGACCACATTTAGAATATTTCCATTACCTCACTTTTTGAGAAGGTTAAACATGGAAAAATATCTTCCCGATAAATTTTGTCCAAGAAAGGACATGTTCTGTCCATAGTAGGTTCATCCTTCCAAGATCTAAATTCATTGTACAAAGACAGGTCAGCCTAGAACACACAAAGATTCACATATTTTAGTACTGCAATTATCACACCATTGTCTATCATTTGCAAATATCCACAGGTAAATAATGAGTATTAAAATGCTTTCCATTGCACTGTGATAGAATGCTATCATGGTCCAGCTGTGAACACCTTCTTAAAGCCACTCTCTTGAGACTGTAAATATAAGCAAATTAAAATATATAGTTTTCAAGACAGAGATTATCAATTTACTGGTTACCACTACACCAGGGACAAGCTAATTACTTCTTCCCTATCTATCTCCTAAGCTTTCAGGATAGCTTTGAAAAACTTAACTGAATGTTTTTTAAAAAAGCCAAAAAATAGTTTCCTTCTTGATGCATCTTCATTACAGTATTTTAGTCCACCTCCATTTCTGTGAGTTACAGAAAAGCAAAGAAATTCAAAGAAAACAACTTCAATCCTAGACATCTTACATGTTCACCCTCCACCTGACTATAACATGCTGCAGTCCAAACACTTAAAGAAAACAGACTAAACACACTAAATATACCAACAGAAGAAAAGAGGAAGCCAATGTACAAATCAATTAAAAGTATACTGTTTTTCATTTTTCATCTTTATACCCAAATCCTCTCATTTACCACCCAACAGAAAGGCAAGGATATTCACTAGGAATGATTTATGAGCCTGCTCCCCCACAGCTCCTCTAGTCCAAGAGGAAACACTAAAGCAACCCATTAAATCATGCTAGGAGTAATCATGCTCTGTGTCAAGAAAAGATAATTTTACCTGTTTTGAAAACACCTTGTTTTGTCATCTCCATACTGAGATCACTTAGCAGTAGGAAGGCAGCTATCCAGTCTGGTGTTCTGGAGATCAGTACTAGACTGCTATTAAAAATCTACATTCACAGTATGGGACAACCTGTCCCATGGGGCTGGATACCCCCTAACAGCTAGAGCACACTGAGGTGCTCCCAGAACACATCATCTAGTTTAGGGTTACTTGAGAAAAATCTTGTTCGTGGGCTCCAGGACACGAACCAAGCAGAATAGGGATGAATGTTTGTGACACATGCTCCTAATCCAACGTAAGACTGCTGCCAGTCCCCAGTGGGATATGAAACACCATCCTGCTCCCCAGATGTAATGCCATCTCAGATTGGTTTTGACATTCTGCTTCAGCAACTTTTTCCCTCCAGTTGGTTAAATCTCTTTCCTGTACTACAGCAGACCTATACTTCTAAAACGCTGAGAATGATGCACACTGCAGGCAAAAGGCAAGCCAGGATGTGAATCTAAAGTTTTGTATTATTAAAAACAAATAATACAGGTAAGATAATGAAAGAGGGAAAGATATAACGTATGCTAAAAATTGATTTTTAATTCTACTGAAGAGATCAGTGTGCTGCTTTGAACCAACCTCATTCAGTCTTTTTTATTTTCCCCATGTATTACCCCTCCCCTGAGTCATTCTTTTACATATACATTTGGGGGAGTTCTTTTGCCACTTTCAGAGTTTTTTGGTTTAACTTTTTTCTTTTCTTTTATTTTTTTTTCCTTGAAAAATTAGACTGGAAAATCTGTTTTCCATTAGAGCTACTTGCTTTTGTACTCACGTACAATCAGGAACAACCATTTTAATTAAGCTAGTCCATAAATGTTCTGGTTGGTAAGCCACCAACTTCATTGTACAAGTGAAATTCAATAGGTGTAACCTGCTACCTCAAGGAACATTTCCCATACCTTAAAACCTATCTCAGGTCTGGCTTTAAAATTAATTTAATCAAGAGATAGCAGCAGAAAAACATTTCTTTTTGATTTGTACTATAGGATTGCAAAAATTGAGATGCATTTCTTATTAACTTGGTTATTTTCTAGATTTAACTCAATTTTACCCAAACCAGCAGTTATAAAAAAGCTGCCTTGAAAAAACTGTTCAGTGAACATAGCTTGATGCTCTTACTTTCCATTCTACAATGTGATACATATGTATGTCCTCCCTGCTTTTAATTGTATTTTCATTAGGTCACAGTTTTGATTACTGCAAATTAAATATACAGCCAAATGCAATAATAATTCTAGTTAAATTTTTAGTGTTTTCATTTACAGTAAAATACAGTAAAATACAACATCAGTGAAACATCTTAGTTCTCTGAACAACACTGATGCATTTATCAGCATCCAGTGAGCGGATGCTACCTCTCCGCTTAAGATCCGGGCAGCTATTAAGCTTATCTCAATCTTTTTAATATGTAAAATCATTAGACATGTCTATCTATCCTAAGAGGTTACTACCACACACTAGGATATATTTCTCTGTGATGCTGGCGCCTTTCTAGTTCCACTGCAACTTAGGGTGGAGAGCCAGCCACTCCTGACTCTGCCTACGTTCCACACAGAAACCTGAGAGTTGACATGTATTTACACCCAGCTCCATCCAACATCTCTAGGTGGTAGACTCTCCATAAGGGTCCAAAACTATATTCCCCACACTAAAAGGCCACTGCATAGCAAGGGAACTCTCAAACTCCTTTTTGAAGTCGAGTCACTCAACATTAGAATAATGACATGCAAAAGGTAATTTAACTCAGTGGCAAGAACATTTAGCAAGAAGGGGACAGAATTGGGGTTTCAGACCCAGCTCCCAGAAATGCAAAAACATTTACCTTAGACCAACTATAAAAAAAAGCAGGAAGCAAAACCACAAAGTATTGGATAACAAAAGCAGCTGGGAAGGAATCTCTTTAAGCAGAAGAATCTCTTCTGCTTAAAACGATGTCCTAGCCACCATGCCAAAGGCAGTCTTGCTTTCTTCACCCAATGCTACATGCCATTAAATACTCCTGCTCAGAAGAGAAATAGAAAGACTCAAGTCCCAGTGGGTGGAAAATCCATGTGTTTCTTAGCGATTCCCTGTGCTGTCACTGGAAGAACATCATTGGTTTGAGCAGCCTTGAGCAGCCTCAAAGCATCTCCTTATGCAGCCAATAAAAAGGAGACTGAACTACAGAAAAATGTCAGGCAGACTTGGTTCTTCTGCAGCATATCCTTCATATTCACCACCTTCTCTCCACGAGAAATTGAGGCAAAACAGATTTCTACCCTCTCTCACTCTTGCCCAACACTTAAAAAAATTCATTGAGTCATGACTTCTGTGTTATGCTTACAAAGTAATGGGATTCCATCCCAGCTTTCCCTTTTCTGAAGGGCAACAAGGATTCAGTTTTAGTAAGGAAAATATACTGGATACCACTGAAAGTGGGCAGGCAGGTCGTACATCTTCTGATTTTTATTTTTTTTTCAAGTTTGAGCAGGAAAACAAAACTGAAAGATGCCTTTATTTTCTAGGTTTATTGTAAAAAGGTATCCAGTACAAACATAGTTACTGATGACCGGCAAAATAAAGTAGAAAAATGGACACTTTGAACCACCTTAGATATCCAATTGGCCTGTTTCCCCTCTGACAATGGGCAGCAGCCACAGAGCTGGCTGAAGAGACATATGAGAGGAAAGACACTGACATGTGTTCATTTTACAGCCTCAAAAGTCCTAGTTAAAGAAGCTTCCTTAGCCAAATGTCATATCTGTCTTCTATATACCTTGAGAGGCTTTTCTTTTGTCACTCTGCATGACTATATTTTGAACACATATTTTTAATCTTGCTACCTCGTGACAATGAGTAAAGTTTCATTATGTACTGACTGAAAATTATTTTCCTTTTAGCTTCCAGAGTGTTCTTATTACAAGAATTCATTAATAATTGTTCATCATTCCTCTTCCATGTCACCTGAGATTGCAGAGATTTTTCTTCTACCTCAAGTATCTCTCTCTACACAGAAATCCTTCGATAGGTCTGACCATTTACGTCACACTTCCTCACATTGTCATTATGTCCTGTGATGATGATGATACAGCTGCATGCATAGAAACACACATTTACTATATGTTTATACAGCAGTATAATGCTTTTTCTTTTGCTATTTATTCCTTTCCTAAGAACTCCTAAGTCTCTGTTGGTTGACCACCACCAAGCACTGAGATGGTGTTTGCTGACAATGATCAACAAGGACACTACCTTTTTTTTTCCAGCACAATGTAGCTCTTTCCAAGTTCACAACTGCAAACTTGCTAATTGCATTTTTCCCCTAGATGCCTCATTTCTCAAACTTATTTAAAATTTCGTCTCCTTTAAAATAAGGTCCTTCTCAATTCTTTGGTCAATTTTTGTTACTACCATTCCAAGGACTCAAGTACTAACCTCTCGCCTCATTATTTCCCCATTTTCAGATATAGGAGTACATTCTTTAAAAAAAATAAATAAATAAAATAACACAGGCCCCTGCAATTCCAGTGGCAATTTTCCTCCTGTTCTCTAATGATTATGTCTTTTCCCTGGCCTCTTTCACCCATCATTTATCTAGAAAATTACTCTTCGTCTTTCCTATGATAGTTTATACAACATTTATGAAAGTTTATGAACTTTCAGCAAACGACTTCATAAATAGTCACCGAGACTTATCATTCAATTTTATTGCTTTGGTTTATTGTTTTGGTTTTTTTTAATTACCATCTTTAAATCACTAATTCCAATACTTGTTCATTTTCCCTTAATGATTTAAAGGTAAACATGACTTGGAAAAAACGCCATCTATTGGTATGTAAGTCAAGTTCTTTCATTAATGAAAAATACCTCTAAAATAGTCAGCATTACATGAAGATTTAATATATACTAAATTTATTGTGAGTAAAACAAAACAATAAAGCCAGCTTATCAGTAAATATAGACCAATCCTTATACTGTTACCTCTTTACAGTCTTTTACAATTGGCTGCATCATGGTAAGGTCCTGATGACTGCCACCCATAGCACTGCTTGTACTCTTGTTTCTTGCATGGCCTTTCTTAAAAGGAGTTTTTCCACCAGACTGAAATTCCTTAGTTGGAGACGTTGGTGAAGTAGATAATACCAGTGTTTTCAATGCGGCTACTTCAGCCTGGAGGACATCAATCTTCAGGACGGTTGGGGGAGATAAAGTCATTAACAAACAAAAAAATATATTAGGCTAAGAATATGTGGAATCAATTAACAAAATCTCAGGCTATTTTGGTTCAAATGACGACACCATCTTCCAACAATACTAGCACACAGATGCCTATGCAACTGCACATCGTAGTAACACTCGCTTTCTATGCACCTTGCTGGTTATCTGGCATCATGCTAAAACACCCTGTCCATGTGTGTTAGCTAAGAAAATGTCAAGCAACACCAAACAATTTTGTATATATTCTAATATAACATATACAGGTAATGTTCTATCTGCATCTTTATGATTTATGCTTTGGATTTAAAACCATGTGAAAAGATAAAGCAAGCAAGCTAGGAAAAAAACCTCACCTTTCCTTGTGCTTCTTTTAACTGTTTTTCTGCTGCAGCTTGTTTGACATTTGCTTCTTTAACCATTTTGTGTGCTTCCTATAAAAAAATGTTTATCTAGTGTAAATGCCTCACACAGATTTATAAAAAATCCAACAACTAAGGACATACTTTTGCTTCACGGAGACTACTTGTGAATATTAAGTTGTGCAATAGTCTGAAATGAAATAGTTACATTTTAAACCCCCCCTACAAATCTATCATTTGGATTCATCACTGGTCCACCAAGTTTCTTCCCCTTGGCCCTGAGCCTGGATTCGGAAATTCAGCAACTCCACCCACTCCCACTCCCCCTCCAGCAGGAACAATACCTGTCATGAACACCAGGCTCCAGTCACGCTTCAGTGGCTGTCAAGTTAAGTTCCTTGACCCCCAGGGAAAGACTCAACCAGTGGCAACAAAAGCAACATGGGCACAATAGCACATTTAAAAGAACTTCTACCTTCTTCTAACAAGAATAACCAGTTTTAGACAACTGTAAACTTCTGCATGAAGGAACCAGTCAAACAACTATGAAGTCTAAATTCTTGCCATCAGTAAAACAGACAAAGCAACAGCATAAAAACAGTCTGTCATTTAATAAACATTTCTTATGTAGAACAGAAAAAGCACTAGAAAAACAATCCAAGTAAAGAAACAAGGCTAAGTCAATAAAGAAAAAAGCATAAAAGGACAGTGTTTTGAACATCCTTTTACCTCATGCCTTTAAGCCTTTTGTCTGCATAATGTATTTGCTTAGGCTCTGATCCAGCAGTTTGCACCTATGATCAAATTACTGTTCTCAGGTGACACTTACTGAAGGCAACAAAAATTGAAATATCAGAGCCATCAACTAAATTACTTGGGACAGTATGCTTTTCATATCTGTAAAGCGCCTAGCACATCTGGACGCTATATAAATAAAACAAAAATGTTTGTACATCATCATACCAAGAGATCTGGCTCCCACTGGCATACAACACAGCTGTGTAATATGGGTTTGTAAAATCTTCTTAAGTAACAAGACACATGCAGGAATGGGAACATACACATTTATACAATGTGTACAAATACATTTAACATTGATCATGCAGTTTCTGCTTAGTGATGCACCTTCGAAAGCAAAGCATGTTACTGTGCTATTACAGTGTAATAATGTATTATATGAATCCAGCTGTGCAAAACAAGTCTCAATCCTCCACTGGGATGCATTAATATAAGCTCTAGCACATCCACTTACATGGTTGCTGAAATTAGTGGGATTCAGAATAAAACATGATTTCAAGGGCTGTAGATCCCAGTTAAAAAAAAAAAAAA
>VYXB01005760.1:120140-135637 GCA_013397135.1 Pachyramphus minor
AAATCAATAAACCTCACCACTGTGTCTTGTTAGGGCCTCTTAGTGAAATCAAATCACCAAATAAAACTCAATTAACAGCCTGTAACAGTCTGAACAATGCCAACTTAAACTATTATTACTAATACACTATATTTCAAACACAGTTTTAACACACAGACACATTGTTCTAAGTTATGAAATGTCATAAAAATAAAACTTCACTGATAATTTTATTTTTATTCCTCTACAGTTAAAATATCTGCCCAATATTTTTCTCGCCCCTAACATACAAAGGTATTTATGCTAAAAAGTACCCTTCCAGTCTACCATTTGTGTTTTACACACAGGAACTGCTTAATATTTTAAGTAAACTTGCCCTGCCAGGATGATGAAACAAAACCCATAGAGCAGTTTTTAATTTGATTTTTGCATGTCAGTATTTTCAAACCTTTAATAGCACTCTTGTACCAATACAACATCATAGATTTAAACACTGCTTCCAAAACATATCTAATGTTGTATCTTTATGCATATGCTGAAAGCCAATATTTATAATTTAGTAAACATATAAATCATCCACAGATTATGAAATTTATTCTGACAGTTAAAGAGATCACAATTTAGGCCTAAGGCATGCCTACATATATTCCTAAGATAAATTGAGAACTGATCCTTCTTCAAGTATGGATTTAGGATTTTTTTCTGGATAATGCAATCTCTTTGCAATCTTTGCTGGCATTACTGCCTTTTCCTCAAATGAAAAGGTCCTACTTAAAGTTCAGGCTTCTCACTTGGTAACCAGGTTTCACCCTGGTTCATCACTCAGTACTATTGTTTCTTTTCAAGTTTGTGGGTGTAGCATGCTGTCAGACCCAAAATTCAGAAGCTGAAAACATGGTTAAGTTATGTGCTTGCTACCTCCATTTATCTGGAACTACGTTATTTTTTTTAGTCACCATGACAACCCCAAATTTAGCTCTTCTCTAGATAGCCTTGTTGTCAGACAGAGAAGCTGTCTCAAAACAGTTATGCCAAAAAATAAGCTGATATATTTTCCTTATTTTCTTCATTTTGTGTCTAAGTGGATTGACAATCTCAATAAGATGTCTCTCATCTAAGTGAAAAGTCTGCTGCTTGCTCTTAAGCCTCTACTTTAACACTCACGTCTTCAGGACACAAATCCCTTTATAAGCTTATTGCAGAAAAATTCAGCATACAATATACTAGTTCTACATAAAACATCTGGCTCAGCTTCCTTTAAGTATATCACATCGAAGACTCCAACAAACCTCAAACAGACTAGCTGTAAGTTCTTCCAATTCCTGTCCAAGTTGATCTCGCACTTTAGAAAGCCTTTCACATTCTTCATCTTTTAACTTCAGCTCCTATGGAAAATTAAAAGTTATTTATTCTGACTTAGAGTAATAATTTGGCCTTTTAAAGCTAATACCAAAAGAGAAGGGGGACAAAAAAACAAATAATCAGAGGAACATAAAACCTTTGCTAAGCAAAGCCTTTCAAAATATTCATCTTAACACTAAAAACAATTAAGGTAATGCTATGCATATATAGCTATTTCTTCCTGCTGTACAGAAATATACCAGGCCAATCTAAAGTATCCCTCAGCTAGACATCAACATTTCCAAAATACTCTGAAGTAAAAAACCCTTTTTTCCTAAAAGTATGAAAGACTAAACTCACTTAAAATATAGATCAAATTCATTATCAGGACAGACAGAACACCAGTTCTGTCTAGTCATTCCCTAAAGATAAAGTAATCCTTTTTAAAAAATAAAAATAAAAAAAACAAATTTTAAAAAAAAATCAAAAAGCACTGTCTCAAGACAATCCCCAAATCTAAGTAAATCTTAAAATACATTTTACTATAAATACTGTCTCCTGAATATCTCCTTACAATGAATACAATTCCAAAATCATACTCTAGTTATATCCTTGCTCTTCTTTATGCAGATATATAAATAAAATTAAAGCAATGTAATGAAATTCAAAATGCTGTCTACACCACTAAAATTTGAGCAAAGGTCTGACCATTACAACTTTTACAGTAAGATTTTAACATAGATTTGGCAATATAAGGGCTACACGTGCCCAATCTTATCTGTACTGAGGAGAAAATGGGGTAATTTGCAGAGAACTACAAAAAGATTGACAAGAAACTTGAAAGAAAAACTCTTCTCCCCTTCCCCAACCATTAAACCCTGGAAACTCTTGCAGAAAGAGCAGGCTGTAGAGTAAAAGTAAAAGAAAGAAAAGCAGCAGACAGCCAATTCTGACTTTTCAAACTTTTTTTTTGCCTTAACTCCCTTCCCACTCCCATCCAGCTCTTCCTCCTCTTCCCCCTGACAAAATAGCTATTACACTGCTGTCAGTTTTGAAATGCAAGACCCTGACATTGATAGGTTAAAGACTTCAAATACAACCTAGCAATCATTTCCTCTGAAATCCTCCACGAGACAGCCAAGAAAACACCTGCTTTCAGAAAACTCTGGGAGGCCACTCACTAGAGAGCCACAAAAAAAGGCAGCTTCCCTTGTGTTCTGGGGAGGTGGTTAGTATTTCTCCCCAAGTCTTCATGACTGAAGTAACGTTGCACACAACACTGTGGGAAACTGCATCTTGCCTTGGAGCATGCTGATACTGGGTCTTGCTCTCAATTTCTGCAGTGAAATGGGCAACTGATCTTTCTGTAAGGCGAAGGGTCCTGTTTGACTTTAGCTCCTAGATTTGACAAGTGCTTAAGGACTCCTCTAGGCTCATCTACTATCATATGTATCATTTCACCCTTCTTTTATTTGGTTCTAACTTTGGACATTTTGACTGATTTTTAGTCTAGTTTGTTTGTCATTTGGATTTTTTGCTTTCCCTATGCAACCTTTTAACTATTTTGAAAGGTATCACTTAATTGATGTGTTTTTTTCCAAAAAGGGTATTTCTCAGCTCTTACTCACTAGCTACAATTCTGTACAGTGGTCTATCCCTTTCTTTCTCAAAAAAGGCAGAAAAATAGCTACAGATGGAGGTATGAATACAAAAAGAAAAAGATTTAAAGAACGGAAAAAAGAAGACATAGAAGAAAAAAAGGAAGAAACAAAATTTAATTATTTTTATGTTGGTTTAAAGCATTTCCCATATAAAGTATGGTTCTTAATCAGGAAATGAAAGATTCTGATGAAAAATGCTTAAAGCTCAAGTTTCAACTTTTCCTACAAATGCAGAGAAAATATCAATACATTTCCTTTGGTTTACTTCACTGATTTGTAAGGATGATGCTACATATACATCAATACATCTTAAAAGGAGGTTATATTAATATTCAGGTCAAGAGTTGTCAAACTAACAATGAAAGTAACACTACTTCAGGTTCACTTTTGGGCTATCACTCCCAATACACTATTTACATAAAACAGTTACAGTTTTGCCTGCAACTGGGAAGATTAGGAAGGATTATATTAAAATTTAAGCAGAAAGGAAAACAGGAGAAGGAAAAGGAGACAACACCAGGCAGTCTACTACACATGGCTGCTTAGCTGGATTTGTCACACGCTGGGCAAATTCCCATGACATGATTCAGGAGAAGCATAGTAGACCTCCTAGTCATACCCAAAAACGCAGCAAAAAAGACAACTCTGTGTGCTAGACTAACCATTATTGCTGCAGTCCTACACAAAATACTGTTTTGAAAAAACATGATGAACTATTATAAAGTACAATACAAACATTCTTACTGAAGTAGGCAATAAAAAAATTTAACTTGCATGGAAAAAAAAAAATCTGTATCAAAGAGTCATATTGTTGTTTATTTCACTTTGATCTTCTCAAACAGACTACAGGGTAGGTCTTCAAAAAGAACCAGTGAGATAAGAAATGCAAATTACTGTTTCAAAACCATTCACACTTTAAATTCTAGAAAGAAGATCATCCTACATCTAATTCAGCAATTGAACCAAGTCAGAACCAGATGCATAATACCAAGGAAAGAACATTTTCTACAGGTATCACCTAAATTCTGAACTGTGGGGTACTGCTGAATTCAGAAGTTGTCAAAGAAGTAGAATGTTTGACTCGTCTTTGATCAGCATACAAGTTAAACAAGCGACATAAAAATCAGTCCATTGTAACCACATTCACAAGGCTATTAAACATGACAGAAAATCCAGCATATCTTTCCAGAGGTAGCAGTATTTTACAAACTATGGAATTATCATTTTATGGCATGAGTAAAATGCTTCTATGTTGCTTGCATGTAGTCTTCTACTCGCCTGAGAAAATTTCTATGCCTATGATGCACTTCAACAGCATCAGAAGTGTGGAAACTGAAAACTTTCATCACTCAAAGACAGACAGGAACTGCTCAAACACCTTCAGAGAACCAACACATCTTTAACAATGACAAGACTGTGGCCTTACAATTCAACTACAATTGGATTTTTAGAAAAGCTTGAAAGCATACTCTTCGGTGGAGTTCATTTTTATTGTTTGTTAATTTATAAGCAAATAATAAGGAAAAAATTTAAAATGCTGAAGGTACAGTATAGTACATGGAATCCCTGGGTAGTTACTGTGAACCTGTTTATTGATTAATCCATGCCAAGTTATAAAAATGTCAGGTTTTACTGCAGATCTGAAGACATAAGATAAAATTGTAACACTCAGCTTGTTTCTGAGACGAAGAATGCATATAGAAATTGAAGCCTTTGAAAGAAAAATCTTCATCTCAGAATCAAGTTCTCAAACTGTTGACTGAAAGTGACACCACCACATTCTATACTGTCACCTCTTTAACAAGAATCACTGTATCAGTGTGGGAAAAACCCTCAATTTAACTCTATTAGGAAAAGATCAGTAATTCACATTTCCCTTACAAAGAATCAAAGTTGTTTTCCTTGTTACCAACAAGTATACAGGTCTTACTCTATAGACCATGGGAACTGTGAAAACCAAACACATTATTTGCAACCAGCATAGTAGAGTGCTGTTTCCTTATCAAAGAGCGCTAACCACCAGTTACAGCTGATAATCTCAACTCTCCAAAAGAAAACATAACACAGAAACCCAAGTTTCTTTCTACAGTCATGGATGACATCAATGTATTGACAGTAATAACTTTGGGCCAACTCACACAAAGATTCACAGAAAACGTGACTATAAGCTGCCACAAAAACTACAAGCAAGCTGTCCAAAATGCATGCAACGTGCTGGTTAACCCAGATGAAAAGCAAACAGTATTCCCTTGCTAGGACTCTACTAAGTCTGTACATCAAGAAATACCATATACCAAAATACCATCCCTGTTCTCTCAGGCTATTTACATGTGGTTGACCTACCTTCAGTAACCACAGTGACACAGCTCAATCCAAACACGGCAGAAAAAATGCAAATGCATAGAGACGTGAGGAGATAAAGTCTCAGGCATTGAATCTCTAAGCCTTTTGACAGCTTCTCAATTTCCCTGATGCTCTTTAAAAGGGCAGTGAAACAAGGAAAAAGGTCCAGATCATCTAAAGCAAAGACTACTCAGTTCTTCTTTCAGAACGTGGCCAGAAATTAAGACTTCGGTGAGAAAATAAGCAAAAAATTATCTGAATTGTCTCAAAGATTGAAAATATCTACATCATGTTAATTAAGGGAGAATTTTAAAGGCAAAATTATGTAAACTGTTAGATGTTCCACTAGTATGGAATACTGCCTTGCTCTTACCTCTGACACAACCCTTCTCCCAATCTTATAACATGATTTGATGTTGCAGCTGATCTAGACTGAAGCAGATAGTTTTCTCTCATTAAGAAACTTTTTGAAAGATTTTTTTAATTAACAATTTTGCTACCAAGGCTGTTTATTTTGAAAAGTCTGTAGTCTTAAGAAACACAAACTACACACAAAGCAGAAAAAAAAAGAATATTTATTCTATTCCTGAATAATTTATTCAGGAACCATACTTAAACGTCTAACAATTACACACCATACATACATTATCTAATATAAAAAAAGAGAGCACATTAAGAAAAAAGTTGCACTCTAAGAAGAGACATGAAAAAAAATCTTCAAAATTTCCATTTCCTTTCTAGTTCCTTTTCTGATCACAACTGCAACAATTTAAAAGCAATCTTTGATGTATATTACAATCACATAAAGTTAGGGTAGGAAATTCAGAACAAATGAAAATTGCAAAATAGCAAATTTGCATTTACTTTGTTCACTCCTGGGAAATCTGTAGCCTATAAAGTTTCCAGGCTCAATGAGCTCAAGAAAATTCAAGTGCAAATTGTAATTCCCATTTTTGTTACTGTTCCTAATAAACAGCATGGAGAATTACAGAGAATTTAAAGCCATTAAGCAAAAGACAATCAGCTACACACAGACACTACCCATTAATTACATCCCTACAGGTTTTGAGCTGAGTACTCATTGATGAAAGTGAATATACTTCAAAATAAAAGTTGAAAGATTTCATGACACATGAGTATCACAGGGTGGGTACTGCACTACGTGAACAGCCATGAAAGTAGATATAACAGAAGGAATAAGGTTTATTGTTATATAGTCTGTAGACTCCTGCTGTGATTGTGCAGTTCTGAAACAGTGCAAGTTTAGAAAGACAAGCAGACAAAATATAAGTTACCCATCCAGCATAACACTTAAGAATCACATGAGGAGCTGAGAATTAGCAAGAACCTGGACATCAACAGTCTCAAGTTAGTGCTGAATTGCTTTTGCTAAGATCACCCAAAGAGTTTGAAAATACCTAACATGCAGTTAGTATGTCCTAGCAGCCTTCAAGCCATTTCCTTCAGAACAGCCTCAGCAAATTTCAGAGTGAAACAGGAAACATTTCAATCTCTAAGAGACAAAGTGGTATATGCTGGAATAGGATTTTCAGATAATTCCAAGGTAATAGTAGCAGCTCAAAGTTGTGGTTTTCAAGTACATAAACTGTAATTTGATACTGTAAGGAGCTAGAAGAGCTTTTCTAAAGTTTAAACATTAATTTGTTCTTACTTTGTAAGGTTCCAAGTTTAACTGCTAGGATTATATGTTCACATGCAAGGTCCTCAAACTCAGCTCACGTTAATGCTTTCTTTCAATGGTCAAAAGCTAACCAACACACATTAGCAAAGGAAGCCACTACTCAGCAATAAAACAATCAACAGAAGTGATGCCAGAACCCGTACCTAAGATTCACATTAAGAAGGGCAAATGCAACCATGACAGAAATGATGACTGCATCCAACGAGATGAGGTAACAGAGGAAAACAAGTTCAAACACAAGATAAAATGAGCTTAAATCTAAGCAAGAATGGAGTCACTTAGAGGCAAGGGCACAGATACAAATAGCACAGATACAAACAGCACAAAATCTACTTGAAAGTTTAAGAATAGAGGAATGTTAAAGTGATAAATAATGGCTTTGCATTTATATAGCACCATCCATCCAAACAAGACAAAGCGCTTTACAAATATTAATGAATTGAGCCACAGTGTCTTCAAAGGTATCCATATTCAATTTGAAGTGTGGTGTATCAGTACTCTAAAGAACACCAGTGACATCTTTATTGCTTCTTTCCTATGCAGGCATTCCCCTCTGAAACATCCTTGTTTCTAAAGCGTTTAGAAAATTCCATTAAACATGCTAACTTTTATACTTCAGGAGAAAGAAGACTCAAAAGGTATATAATCAGTTAGTGAATACTTATCCACTAACAACAGAATGACAGAAAATTACTCCTGTTCTCAAATGTTAGAATGAAGGAATGGTCCACATTTCAAAGAGAAAGTGTGTTTAATATGATATGGCAGGAGAAGCTTCTATGGCTAAGTAGCAGCAGTAGCAGAACTAGAAAAACAACATTATCAAGGAATAATTCTAAGTAATCAGCACTGCACACATTAAGAAAACTTTACATAAAATAATTACATCCTAATAAACCTATAAGAAATGAGTAGACTCCAAGTGCACCTTCTGGCCCACCTATCATTCTGCAATATTAGAGACACTTTGAAGAGAGAAAAAGCAGGAGGAAAAGACAACGAACCTTACCCTCTGAGCTTTCGCAAGTTCTTCTTTCAATCGTTCATAGCCCTTTTCTCTTACTTCCAGTACAGATGGGCTCCGTAAGTGAGATAAACTGTCTGAACTCAACCCAAAAATATCTTCATTTCCTTCAGCAACATCTGCTACTGGAGCACCCTGCAAAAACTCTCTCTCTACGTTATTGCTCTCCTTCCTGGCATTATTGTGATTGAATGACCCACTCTGGGGTCCAGAGGTAGAACAAAGTACTGCGTCGGTAACATTGATGCTGTAAAGAGAGCAATATATTTTTTATTTATATAATACATTACGAATAAATATTTTAGAAATGGCAGTATTGGTGTTGAATGTATAATTACAGGCACAATTTAATATTACATAATTGTAAGTAGTCTTAAAATTTTATCTATAATAAAGCAAACAGCTTATATGCAACAAACATCAGCAATCTAAATAAAAAGACACATGGAATTTACCTGACACCTGATACTTCACCACAATTCAGTTGTCTGGGAGATGAATAAACAGGTTGTGTGGGGAGGTCAGAAACACTTAATGCATTGGGCTGGATTGGCGTGGAGGACACAACAGAAGGATGTGGTCGGTAGATGACACTGGGTGAGGTAGTTTGTTCCTGAGTCCCTGGTTCATTTACTCCAAGGAGATCTGGTGTAGTAGGCGAAGCAAGGTTCACTTCATGAAAGCCTTCCAAGGGATCACTGGCCATAATAAAAGCCTCATCATATGAAACCCTGAATGAAAGAATCACATTATCAGAATGCAAACACGAAATACTTAATTATAGCTGACAGCTCTTTGAATTAAAAAAAACACAAACACTCAAATATGTTCAGAATACTTCATGATAGAAAGGAAATTGTGGACTATTCTTGCAAAAGTATGAACTTCAAAGATCAAAAATGTTTGGGTTTTTTTTCCCCACACATAGCACTCATGATCTAAAACCAGACTGCATCTAAATGGGATGATAAAATCAAGAACACATTCTACATCATAAAGTAATCTTTAATATAACCTAGAGCTGTTTAGTATCAAAACAAATATATTTCATTCACAAAAGCGGGGGAGACCTGGGAATCAGTTAAGAAAAAAAAATTTTAAACCTAAAGCTTCCATTTTTAATCTCAATGAAGTTAATAATCTAGGATAGAAATCAGTGAACCTTTAAATAAATTACAGTCCATAGTAGTTTTGGTTAAATTACTCATCTGATCTTGTAACTGTTCACTAAAATTACAGACTTCGTCACTAAGACTTCTAGTGAAGTATGATGATGTATATTTCATACATCACACAATTAAGTGATCACGACAATTGTGAATAAGTATTATACCAAAAATATATTATAGGTAAAAAAGTACTATGAACTGACAATTTAACTTGACCATATCTTTCAATTTACTTTTTAATTACATGACAGTCATAACCATGAAGACACTATAACATGAACTTACATGTACATTCAGTTCATGAGCTACTTCAGAAAACACCAAGAATGGAATCCCCAAATTACCTATGAAGTAGTGTTTTAGTTATATTAATACTTTCTGGTCATCTTAAGCTCAAAGAACACTGTTCAAAACTGTTTTGAATCTCAAGGATTGTGGTGTGCATTTACCAGTGCTAAACAAGTAAATTTAACACACTGGCAGGCATATGTGGAAGAAATTCAATTGTTCAGATAGCAAAAATATGTTATTATTTTTTCTCCCTGTTAACTCACCCAAGGGAAAAAAAAAGAAAATATCAGGCCCCCTCTAAGAAACTGCCCCGACTTAAGGGACAAAAAGGACCTTACATGAATAAACAGGGACATTTTAGATCAGGGTTTTTTTCTGCAGAAAATTTTCTGCAGAAATTTGTTTTATTTTGAACTATCAGGACCAGTTGTACAAACATGATTTACACATAAAAACATTGTCACAGTTTTGCGCTTTAGAGTTTTCTGCCATAACAGAGATGAAAAGCTTACTTTTGAGTTCAAGTAACTTTGGCAAATATTGCTATTTGTTTTCATTATAGTTCTTCTTAACTATTAGAAGCATTATAATTACATGCTCTACATAATGATACAGCTTATTGAGTCAACAAATTAAAATTAAAATGACAAATTAAAATGAAGGGACTGACAGAGCTAAAGGACATTTTTTCAAATTTCAAGAATAGTGCAACTATTACATGTCATTATTTTACATTCAGTAAGCTATAAAATACTGTCATCTTGAAAAAAAAATTTCACAAACAGTTCTTTATAGTTCATCATTTCAGTTGAAAAAACATCCATCTTGCAGGTCTCAAAGTCACGTTCACATCTACGCAAACACATTCCCTTTCTATGTTTCTACCACTTTTTTGACCATTGACTAACCAAAAAGATCATGGAATTTTATTCACAAGACTATCACTCTGCTTATACATTGAAGATCTATCTCACCCTAAACAGGCAAGAGATTTATGAGTAATTAAATCCACCCGTAACTTCTCAGCTATCAAAAAACAAGCTCTTTCTGATACAGTAAGTAAAAAAAGTTATAAAAGTTATTCCTGGAAGAGCTGAAAACGAAGTCCCTCAGCTAAGCTTTTCCCATTGCCAGTCAAATGGGCACTCATAAGCAAACCACCTATGGAAAACACTTTCCACTCACAACTTTCTTCTTTCCTAGCATTACTTCTCAGTAGGCAGTGAGCAGGCAGGAGCCGTGTACACCACCCAGACAAGACAAAGGAGCCCATATCAAATATCTCCATTTCAAGACTCACCAACACCATTACACTGTTACCAAGGCACCAGCTGAAGACACATTACACCTTAATGAAACCAAACATACATGCAAAAAGCCAAGTGGTTCTAAAAATAAAAGCTCTCTTTTGGGAAAAGAATTCTTCAAAGTTATGGTAAGCAAAAGAAGGCGACAAAAAGCACATTACATTTCAGTGCCATTAAAGATTAGAGGCTTCCTTAAGACTTTGTGGGGTGGGGATTCGTATTATTGACTAAGGCAGCAATGAACAGCCTTGCTGTGAAGGAACATGAAGCGAATGGTAAGTGAAAAGCTTTACTGGGAGCCAAGCTGACAGTGTGTAAAAAAACCACTGTGTTGTCAACACTGAAGAGTGTTGACACAGCACTCTTTAGTAGTAGTTCTGTGCTACTGTGAAAAAAGCTGATATTCTGACATTTTATTTCATAAGTGGGCTGTCCTGAAACAATGATTTTTCTTAATACTTTTTCTATCATGTTAATATGAGGTGAAACCTTGATTTGCATTAGTGCCTACCAAACACATGATTATTTTTGTCTTTGTTCATATTATAATTTGGATCACATTGAAAAAATCAAGTATTGTAATAAATCAGGATGAAACAACAAAATAAATTAATTTCCTTATGCTTTCATCTGGAAATAATGCAAATTTGGTTGGAGCTGTCATAATGTTTTAGCTTTTTATTACCTCCACTGCCACACTTGCACTGCTGACTAACCACATAACCTCATGAGGAAACTATGCTCAAATCTGCTATTTTATTGAATAGTAAACTAGAACGTACTACAAAAAAATCAATTTATCAACAGTCAGCTTAACACTTCCTATAGCTTCTAACAGGAATCAAGAACCATATCAACAGCAGTGAAAACAAAATGCTTAATGTAATTTTTCTATTATTACTCTAAGAGGGCTTTAGCTACTTGACTGAATCAAACCACTCAGTAACTAAATTCTAAAAAGCTCCCTAAAAAGCAGTAATTTGTTGTGGTTTGTTTCCTTTTAAAAAATAAGAAAAAGTTGTTGAAAACCACTTACTACAACTCTGGAGTTTGTCTTTCACAGACTGCTTTTAAATACAAGACATCTTGAAGAAGACAACTCCAAACAATCTCGTAACTGTTACAGTCTATTTAAAAGCAATGCCAACACCAAACATTTCCGACATCAGAAATCTCATTTTTAGTTTTGATGGTAAAATGTACCATCACAACAGAATGGCTACCTGCTCAAGTGAAAAAAATCCCATAAGGAAAAAGTTAATGTTTCTAAACATTTTGATGAATAGTAAATTGTAGTTGGCATTTATCAAAAAACGTGCCTATTAGCTACAGTGGTCTAATCTTCATGCAGCAGGCCTTTCAAAAAGTAATAGTCCCAAAGACTTCATTTGTTAGACTCCTATGTCCATGCGTCACTTAATTTGGGAAGGATCAGGAAAGTGGATTTTTTGGTAGCAGTTTCTCAAACAGACTGGCATTAGCCCACCACTGGGTCTGCAATCTTCTCAGTGGGTTTAGAAAAAGATATTTTGAAATATTTGGCATTATAGACTCTGGAATGTAATATGTTTTCAGCTCTAAAGAACTCAGTAGGGAATTACAGTAGCGAACTAATGAATACCTTTTAAAGAAGCAGTTCAATTAAGTACAGTTACTTCATACCTATCAGACACAAACAGGCAGTTTAAAATTAAAATTGTTGTAAGGCATATATGGGCATTACTTTCAAGTTCAAAACCAATTCAATTACATCTACCCAGCATGAAATACTCATCAGATATAGGCACAGGACAAAGAAGTTTGGTGGATTTTTTTTTCCTAAACTGCTTTATGATTAAGCTCAGCCACAGAATTAAAGCAAGTTTAAACACCATTACTGATGCCAGTTGATTGCACAAACACAATTCAAGATTTGGCATAGGAATTCCCTCAAGGTTTGCAAAAAGTAATGCCCACCCTCACAATTTTGCAATTATGATAGAAGTTTCTGTTTCAGGAGCCAAAATGCACAATACTTTCTTTTTTTTTTTTGAGCTGGTAAGATAGGAGAGAAAAGAAATCCGTGAACCGCTCCATCCAGTCTTTATATATTCTACTTTTATTTACAAGTGACCTTACACCACATATTTACCAACTTGATAAATTAGGCAAGATGGTAAATAGACGGTAAATTTTAAGTTAGGCAAATCTACATAATTTAACAGCTTGCAAAACTACACTTGGTTCAATGTGAGAATATTTTTCTACAGCATTCCCTTCAGTGTTGTCATATAATGCTATGATGTGCATCTTTTTCCTATTCTTTACTCTCATGCTAGGCATTCAAAACATTATTTCACACTGTTTAAAAAAAACAAAACACACAGTCCACTTGATAGCAAGATTTTATAAAGTTAAAGGGATTTTTGGTTTAATGAACTGATGGCTAAAAAAATCTTTTAAAAACTTTATTTATCTTTATTTATAAAAACTTAGATTTATCTTCAACTAGAAAAAAATACAGGTGCAGACAACAAGTGTCTCTTCCAGAAACAAGCAGCACACAAAACTCAATGACCTACATTTGTGAAGTGCTTGTGAAACTTATAAATAAACATGGTTTAGAGTCTAGTTGATAGTACACCTCTTACTAGAAAGAAAAGTCAATGCTTTGCAAAGTAGAATGCTGCAAACTTTTATCATAAACTAACATTCAAAGAATGCTGTTCTGTTCACAAAGACTCTCTAAACCAAGTTAATTAAACTGAAAATATGGGTCTCTTTGCAGACACTATTCTTTTCAAGACATCTTGGAAACAACTTCACAATCTCATCTCAGGTTTAAGCCTGACAACAGTGACTGTCGTCATTCTTGCCAAGACTTGGACCTAAAGACTGATTTTCATTTAACACTGAAAATATTCAGTAAATAAACTTAAGTAAAAATTATCATGATTTTCATGATGTTGTATCTGCAAATGCATTTCAAGAAATATTTTCTTAATTCATGAAAAAAATTGTTAGCATATTATTAAGTGCAGTAAAGTCTCTAACACAAGTCTTAACAGTCAGGTTACAGTAAGACCATATTTTAAGTGCCACAGTAAAAAGGGTCTTAAAAATAAAAATCCAAAGTACATGTTTCTTTTTTGGGAAAATCCATAAACCTAACAGGAACACTGAGCAACAAGCTCATTGGTATTTTATGTGAATTTTTAAATCAAGTCGATAAAAGCTATGAAGACAGCTGCAAGTCTATAATCAAAAGGCTTATTGTGAATCTTCTACAGAAAAAAAATTCCCCTTTTTAAATACAGTGTAACAAGATAGATATTCCAGTCACAGCTGTGAGGTGCACTCCCATTTGTTATTTATTAAAAGCATAATGAGAATGGTAAATTATTTATCCCTCTTTGCTCACTAGGTAACATTAACCAAGTACAACAGATGAATGACTGCCAAGACACAAATACAGAAGGCCTGACTTTAACCCCTCCCAGAATTCATTAAATAGACCTACATTAAAACAACAATAAAACTGTTAAAGCAACGAGATTTCAGGTTTGTCCTATAGTGAAGAATACAAATACTTGAACAGATGGTAACTGCCAATACATGTTCTAGTCTGAATAACCGTACATCTGTTTCAAAAGAGAAGCTGATAATTTCAGTTACAGGAAGTCTATAGAAGATTAATTATTTTATCTGTCTAGATCACTTTTTTTGAGACTTCCTAAGAACATGCTTACAAATGAACACAGCAAACAAAACAAGCAACATAAAACTTAATACACGCTGCAAACAAAACAGTCAACACTCTCAATCTGATAAAAATACTGTTGCTTTCTATCAGCAAGACAGAACAACGAGGGCATCATTAAGGCTTTGGCCACTCGGTGTTCTGCTTCCACAGCCCTGCGACTCTCGAGAAATTAGTGGAGCAGCAGCACTTCGGGGGCATGGATTTCCACACAGCTCATCACTTGAAATCAACTTGTAACGAGAGTTTACTTTCTGAGCCTTACTCTCTAAAGTAGCTGCATTAGAAATTAAGGCTAACTGAGATCTGCTACTTAACTACTCTGTGCTTAGAAAACCACTTATCGGCGACCAGGTATGACCCTCAATACTGCTCGACAGACTATAAAGCAACCAAAAGCGCTACAGGCGAGTGCAGCTCCGCTGTCCCACATCGCAGAACGCCCTCCAGTCTCTACCCAAGTTGCTCTGGCACTTCTCGAGGGGGGCGAAATCTGCGAAGCCTCCGACGGGCCCTGCGCGGCCCTTCCCTCCCCCCTCTGCCTCTCTCGGCGCTCGCACCTGAACCGCACCGGCCGCGCCGCCGGCCGAGAGATCTGTGAGCAGAGGTGCGGCCTTCAGCCCCACCTCAGTCTCTCCTCGCACCCGTCCCCTCCTCATTCCAGTCCCTCCCGCCCGGCCCTCTCCTCGGCCCCCGCCGCCCGCAGTGCCGGGGCAGGACAGCGGCAGCTCCGACGCGCCGTCCCCGGGCGTGGGACGGCCCTTTGTCGGCCGCCGGCTCTCCCGGGGCAGGTGCGCCCGGCACTTCCCGGGGCGATCCCCGAGAACTACTTCTGCCCAGTTCTGCCTTGGGCGGCGGCTGGACTCGGGGCCAAGTACATCCCTGCCGCCGGCTGCCCCTTCGGCGCCCACGCAAACGCCGACGGAGCCGGGAGCGCCCTC
>VYXB01005760.1:135727-235500 GCA_013397135.1 Pachyramphus minor
GAGAGGAGCCGCCGCCGCCGCTGCGCCGCGTCCCCTCACTCGACCCGCGAGGCGGGGCCACGCCGCGCGTGCGCGCCGCGTGCGCACCTCCCGCAGCGGGGCGGGGCGGGGGCAGGTGTGTGCGGCCCCGCCAAACGCCCCCTGGCGGCGGGGGGAGAGCGGGGAGGTGACCTCCGTGAGGGGAGCGGAGCGGGGCGGGGCGGGAGAATCCTCCGGGCTCAGGGAGCCGATCCAGTCATCGCCTAGAAGGCGATGTTCAAGGGCAGGCGATGTTCTTCTGTTCAAGGGCAGGCGAGGATAGGGCTGCTAAAAGTCTGAGTGTTTTGTTGCCGTGAAGGCAACACAAGGAAGTTAATAATTCTGTGTTTAATGGCATGCAGTAACAGAGGCACGGGATTGCACAATTAAAAATGAGAAAATGAAAGATATGCCGGATGATTATCCAGCGATTTTCATTCATAGGGCATGCATTGCTCCAGATCAGGTTCTGAGACTGAACCCTACACGCAAAATTTCTGGAATCAGGCCATATAGAGCTAAAAAGAGGTGGTTTTCGAGCTCTAGTAGTTTGTCTGATAAAGACCTATTACTACAACCTCTCATCTTGGCTTGCCTTAAGCCATCATTACTGCCACTCTGACACAAGCACAGTACTTAGTGCAATTTTCTAGCTTTTCAGAGGTTAATGTGCAGCCTTCACATTTTTCCTTTGGAAGTCCTGGTCTGTGCTGTTTTGTGTGTCCTATGTCTTTAAAGGCAATAGGCAAAATGTTATAAAGCTGCTATAAATAAGACTCCATTTTACCACTAGTCTGATTACAGTGCCAAAAAATATGCTTGAAGTGACAGCAGTATTGGCTGGACAACATACTTTGCTTGCTGTTAGTGCAGCTGAACTGAACTGTGTGCTGCATTGTGAGGAACTTCAGCAAAAAACTAATGTAAACAAGATCTTATCCCATTCATCAGTTAAGGAATGGAGGCTGCATTCCAGTCAATAATTGAAACTTTAATTATCTTGACAGCTTTCCACTGAATGTGAAAGAATCCTGTTTGGCCAGTCCTGCAGGACATAGCTGCAGATGAATAAGGCTCTCTGTGGCACATCACCCATCAAGCAAGAAGTTCATTGAAAGCAAAATAGTATAACAAAGAAGATGTCAAAAGGCAAATGTACCAATGCCATTCCTCATAAAGTAAATACAATACCTATAAATAGTATTATCTTCTAAATTACTTTTCAGTATGTAAATCTACACTGACTACAAGGGAGCTCAGGCAGAAAACCTGGCTAAAGAAAATAATCATCTATAGCTTTTCTGGAAGCAGTCTGAAAACCGAGAAACCAAGCAGTGCAAGAAGCGGAATATTCAAGTAGCGGTTATAACTGGAAGTTTGTCATGAAAAGCCTCATAGAGAAGAGATGTTCAGTTTCAGGAGCTTGAACCTTTAAATTATTTAATTTGCTAATATTGACATGCAATAGAAGCCAGGCAATGCTATCAGAATACAGGTTTGACAAATTAGGTGTATCAGAGTTCATTAAAAACATGATTGCAAAAGAGATGTGACAAGTGGACTCAGAAGTTGAAAGCAACCTATTAAGACATAGTAAACCAACAAGAGTCTATAATTAGGATCTGTAATCCTATAGTTCTTAATCCTGTACAATGACTGTGCTTGGCATGACAATCTGCCGTCTTAACCAGATTAGACATCTTGCATTTCAAGAAATAAAAGCAATACAGTTCCAAAGACATTTGACTGTGCTAAATTCAATCACCAACAGATTTATTTTGTCAAGTACTCCTGTATTTTGCTTTGTGTAATACTCTAAAAAGTCAGGCAGCAACAAACCAAGAAAGCATAATTTACATGGTTAAAATTAAAAATTTAAATAAATTGAATTAAATCCGGAGTCATAAATAAGAGAAGTAGCATTTGGGGGGGGGGGGGGGAAAGAAAAAGATATTTTAATACTCTATTTTTATCCAGTCCTTGGATGAGCTGCACATCACTGTCAGGGCAGGGTTACTCCTCCAGGCATAAACTGAGATGCCTGGAGCTACCTGAGGCAAGGGTAACCCCACTAGTGAGGGCACAGTCAAGAGAAGGGCTAGGGTGGCAACAGCAACAAGCTTTGGCATATACCTAGTGACCATTACAGAAAGTAAGATGTCAAATCAAGTCAGATTTGTAGATGTGTAGACCTACACATGTAATGCAGGTCTGAGGTTCGTCCAAGGAGGCATCAGCCAAGACAGACTCACACAAGAAAAAGTACAGGCAAATCCTGGTGGCCTGGGTATGAGCTTCAATGTAGCCCTGGAGTCCCTGCCCTCTAAGGGAGGTTGATCTGCCCCCAGATGAGGCTGATCCTAGCAATTGAGACCTTTTAGTGCCCTTGGGTCCCTGGCAATCAGGAAAACTGGAAGTCCTTTGCAGAAATAAAACCATGCATCACTATTGTTCCAAATGAGCAAAGGCACTGTTGTCGGTGGAAAGTGATATACAATTTGCAGATTTGGTGGACTAACATATTCCATGGATGCCAGCTCTGATTAAACAGATGTAATGTTACAGGACCATTCAACAACACTGCCCAATGTACAAAATCCGGAGGGTGGACTTTGCTGAAAATGAGCTGTTTCTGGTGAATGCTAGTATTTGCTGCTTCCATGCTACTATTTGCATGTATTGCTGCTCCCATGCTAGTATTTGCTCCAAACGCTAGTATTTCCTAGCATCTGCTGAATAGGTATCTTGGCACAGATTTGGCCATAGCAATCAATATACTTATAACTAAGACTCTCACTTGTGTAGCTTCTCTCCAGTCATACTGGTGCAAGACATGACAAACATCATTGGGAACAGTTCTTGCACTGCACAGAGTTCCCGTGAACTTCATCTCTGTCTGTCCATGTCTTCTGTTGCATTCTGTCTGAGAGACTGTATCTTCAAATGTGGCTGTTTCCTTTCCTAATAGTTACAGTTCACTGGACCTAAGAAACCCATTTCAGAGAGGAAAAATGCAAAAGACAAAGGTATTTCACAGAAGGTAGTCCCAAACCATGTCAGGTTTCTCTGTTGAAGGCAAGGATGGCTGCACAGCTTTAAAGAAACCAAGTGCATCATTTCTCTTTGATCTGAATTTAGTTAAATTTAATTTCTCATCTGTACACAGAAGCACAAATGCCAATGAATTTTTTCCTCCTGCAGGTTGGGAAGAATAAAAGAATGAGGTGGTTGTTGTCTTTGTAGAAGATGTAGTAGGGGAGGATGTCCCAACAATTTCATGGATAAATAAAGCAAATAAACTTTGAAATCTCATTTTCTACTCGCTTATGGTGCTTCCTGATTGTTTATTTTATTATATTTTTAATATTGAATAAATTATAATTATTACCTCCCTTCCCATGAAGATGTTATAAAACAATAAACTCAAGAAAATTAAAGGTTGAATCTATTAATAGTAGTCACACATGCATTGCAACCCCATAGTACAGTGAAAAAAATAAAGAATGATCCACTACATACAAAAAAGGTACAGAGACTATAAGTCTTTTCTATTTTAGAAATTTTTCTCTACTTCTACTAGATCAGTTGAACTAGTGCTAGCAGTCTCAGGAACCATAGTTCCCCAGTCAGGCATATTTGTTTAATGTTTACCAAAGCATTTGGAAAGTAAATCTAATCAGCACATAAGCATCCAGCTTATAGGAGTCCTAAAACTTATCTCTATGCTGCTTTCCTTGTTCAACTGATAGAATGTTAAAACCAGTGAGGTCTGTGTTTTTCTTCAAATCTACCCACTAAAAAAGCCCCAAAATAAAACAAGCAGGCTGGATATTAACTGTTCCCTGAAGCTCTTTCTCAGAACTTCCAATGGTGGAAGACAACACAGCCTCTCTAAGCAGTACATTCCAGTGCTGAACTAGCCTTGGAGTTAGAAATATTTTTCAAAGTCTAACATAATCTGCTTTGCTGCAGTGTACGAAAAGAAATAATGAGCTTATCTCAGTGGATACAGGAAGCAACCATCTTCAGGGTATTTGATAGCATCCCCTCCATTTTCTCAAAAAATAAACAGTTATTTTAATCTTTCCACATAGATGATGTTCTTTATATCTCCCATTGTTTTTATTATTCTCTGTGTTTCTTCCTGTGGGTCTGCATCAGAATAGCAACAGTTCTCGGCACAACACTCCAGCTGAGGTCTGACCAGCATTGGCTTTAGGATATCACATACCTGCAGCAAAGATCCCTTGCTTTTTCTCTTATGGCAGCAGAATGCTGCTTAACTGGTCCTTTTCCTACTTGTGACTTCACTTGTGAGCTTTCTTCTATGTCCATTGATTCTTACTGAATTCTAATCTTGTTCCAAAAAAAAAAGTTTATGGCCCTTCATATCTTGTAGATTTGAAAAATGTACTCTCTATTCCATAAGCCAAGTCATTAGTCAAAATACTGTATGTTATCAGAACCAGAAGGAACCTCTGAGCTGAGATGCTCTTCTTTAACAATTGGCTATCTAAAACCATGTCTTTGCAGTAGTTTATGCCTGACAGCATATCCCTCCCTTTCTTCTGAGATATCATAGGAGGGAATTTCAAAAGCTTTACTAAACTCTGTCTGTAGATGTGTTGATTCTTTCCTTTTTGTCTTCAAATTATGTGCTCAGATCATGCAACAAATCTGTTGCAGCATCAAATCCTCAAACCGCTTCATAGTCTTCGCCTGTGTTATCACCTCTGTTGTCAACACACCAAATCAGTGTCAGAAATAAGAGCTTAAACCGATGTCTAAAATTAAAGGCCTGTGTTCATTAACTGAAAATCAAGGCTTGGATACCAAAAAATATAAACTTGGGAAATAAATTCCATTTATACACAGCGTATATCTATATATAGCCTGCAGAACTCATTGACACAATATAAAAAGAATGGCACATTCTTTACTGATTAAAAAAAAAAGCAAGCCAACAACACCACACTTGTATGAATACACAGAGCACAGCCTTATCGGGGAAGATACAAATTAATAAATTATCATTAACTATTAAATGACAAGAATTTATAAGAAATTCCCTTTTCAAGCACATTAGTTTACAATTGTTCTCTTTGACCATGGGACTGCTTCTGCAAACAAGCTGCCCGGCTAGATAGACTCTTCTGTTGAATATGAAATAAATAATGGCTCTAAGTTTTCTGAAGATGCTTATAAATGTAACAATACTAAGCAGAAGAAACATAAAAGCTGAAATGGCCTCACCAACTTATGTAAGACTGACATGTGGTTCCATTTATCTTTAGAAGCAAGCCAGGGACGGATCCAGAGTGTGGTTAAAAATAGTACAACATGTTCATTCCTAGTTGGAAGACAGCAGAGATGCCAAACGTGAACTCAGAAATTAGAAAATAAAATTACAAAATACCTTTTCACCTGAAAATTAACTCTTCAAAATCCAAACAAACTTTGTAGCCCTGACATACCTGCATTTAAAACTCAAGAATTCTTTTAGTTGATGAGACTCCAAAAACACCTCCACCAAATACTGCAAATAAAAGCAATGGCAAGCATAGAGTAAGAATTCAGGAATCCAATGTTTTATTCACAAGTTTGCTTTGGACCTGAGTACCCCTCATGTACCTTAATTTATCTGTCTCTAAATAAAATTCATAAAATTTCTTCCTCCTTCTCCGTAACACGTGGTCACATCACCGAGTTTAAATAATGAAATTTTCAGAGGTCTTCATTCTTTCAGACTGAAGTGGTTATGAAAATGGAAGAAGGGGCTTTATTGGGCTGATTTTTCTTTATTTTTGCTCAATGACACAGAGATTCAAAATCAGACTTCCGACAAGGCTGCCAGTTATTGCTGTGTTGTGCTCTGTGAGGGGAAGCTGATCTTATGGTAAAGTTTTTACAGGTATCAACCATTTCCCTGTGTGATAGAAATACTGTTTTATTCACCTTCTGTCCAACATTACCTAGTTGATATGGACATCACACCAGTGAGCATAGGAATGCCTCCCCATTTAGAATGGCTTTTTCTTCTCCTTGTCTTCTTCTGTTTTCTCCAGCTTGGCACACTCATGATGGCAAGGCTCTGCAAGTTCAGCGCAGCAGAGAGTCATTTCTGAAAAGTAATCTGAATCCTTTACTCAGTTGTGTAGATGGTAAAAAATGCTGAAGTAGTATTGAAACCAGAGTAGTTCCAGTGGCACAAAAGAGAGGGATTACTGTTACATGTTCCAAAGTGACCTTAAAAGTGCTAGGCCTCCCAGAAGTCTACTCTCCAGTATCACATACATCTGTGTTACCTTGATTGGAAATGTTCTCCCACACTCATCGTGTCAGGAAACGTTTTCCATCACCTCACTAAAATACTCAAAGCATGGATTTGCCCAGAGGAGAATGAAGGATAAACTCCCCAGCTATGATGACTGTGTGTGTGCTGGGCCATGTACAAGCAGCAACACAGCGAGCAGAGGGTTTTTTTCATCTGCTCTTTGTTCACAGATTGAACCTCTGTCTGAGGGAGCAATGAGACTTTACATGCTCATTAAGCATTTTTTCTAAGTGAAAAATTGCAGGAAGAAGAGAATGAGAGGGTTTGTTGCAATTCAGGTAGAAATGTTCAGGCTTGTCCATAGGAAAAAATCAGTTGTTTACTGGCGGTTCACTAAACTCACTATTCTTTTTTGGGATTCTACTTTCTCTTTTTATAGTGTCTTTTTTTCCCTTCTTAATCAACATCTGAGAAGTGAACAAATGAAGGTCCGAGGTCTTTAGCATTGAAGTGTACAAGGGAGGAAAGCCAGGGTTAGCTTTAATACAGGACTGGCAGGACCACGTGACTCATGGAGTAAAGTCCTTGGTTTTATCCTTTCCACGTGTGCATTACCACTATTTTTAATAGCAGGAAGTATTATTATGGTTCTCTGAAGTAAAACTAGCCAAATAAGGAAAAGACCTCAAGTGAGTTGTTCCCTTTTCAAAAAGAAATTCATGGTGGTCGGCCATCTTGATGTAATCCTATTTTATGCACAAATACCAATAATCCTATTCTCACAAACACAGCAATAACAACCATTCCAAGTTATTTCCAGACAATAACTAATTCAAAAGAACTTGCCTTTTCTAAATACTTTTTCCTGCAAATGCTTTTCTGTCTGTTCTTAGCCATGATCTCGTTCTTGGAATCTCTTCTCTCTCATCTTTCCCTTTCTCTCTCATACAAGCAAATACTCCCATAAATCTCTCTGCCCAAGAGAGAGCTCAAGAAAACCCTCCATTCTTACAGTCCCAGTTGCATTTGCCAGTAACATGACTCTAAATTTTGGGTTGAGGCCCCCTTATTTGAATGGAGACAGTGGAGGGTGTACTTTCTTCCATGAATTGCAGCATGGTGTAATCAGACCTCTAACAGTGTTGTATATGTTAAAATGCGCCCCAGCTTTGTATCAATCTTTACTTCATGGTGTTATTATCTTAAAGTAGTGCACAATCTGACTCATCATTCTTGCAGGTGGATTTTCATATACACAAGTAAAAGTACGTTCGTACAGAGAATTTTTTCAAAAAATAAGCAAAAGCTGTCCTTATTAATTATTAAATGGGAGAAACAGATTGGTTGTACTGTTATGTGTGTTGTCCATCATTATTTATTTGTTTTATTTTTGTTGTTGTTTTTATTATTATTATATTTCCATGCAAAGAACAGGAGTTATCATTTGCAATTCTCGGACATGTAACATCACTCATTGAAAACCTGGTCCCTTAAGCCATAAAGAGTATGAATTTATGAGGCTTCCAGTGGTACCTCCAAACCCTTTACTGAGAGCGCAAACGTGCTTGTTGTACAAACAAAGATGCGTTATTAGTTCTAGTACAAATAAACACTTTGAGTGTTCTTATAAAATAAACATTCAAATGGGAGAAAAGGTCCTTCTTTCTCAAACTTAACTGCTTAAGTAGTGCAGTATACATAGTATAGTATATACATGTATATATACTATATATACCTACTATATATACACATACATTAGTATATATTGTAATGCAAAGACCATAATCAATGGTATCAACCATTGATTGGTATCAACCAATGGTATCAACCATTGGTTGATATCAACCATAATCAATATTCTTCAATGTCCACAACAGTACAGAATTTTGTTAACATAGCTTCTTCATTAAAAAGAACAGAAATTACAGTTTTGCAGCATCCTGCATGAAGAAAAAGATGATTATGCATATATCTGTGCAATCAGCTGCATTTTTAAGTAGGTAAATTATCTAATATCCAATGCTTGACATTGTGCAAGAAGATTTGAAACCCTGATCATCTTGCAAAGCAGAATGACACTGACTTCAAAAAAACCAGTCCATAGAGCACAATCAAGCACCTCTCCTTCTGTGATTGCCTTTTTACCATTTAGCTTTCACTTAAACTGTTAGCATATATTAAATAACCCACCCAGACCATTTCATAGGAGCATGATAAGGAGCACTTTGGAGATGTAGGTCTTAAGTCAAGTGAAAGCTCTCCCAGTCAATCCAGGCATTAGTTTTTAAGCCCAGTTCCTGAACACCTCATTCCTGGATGTTTTGTTGATCTCAGCTTCTGTCTGATAAGTCCCATGCCATGACATTAGTTTGCTTTTATGTGTCTGTGCCTTCTGGCAATAAAAGGAGCATAGAGGCTGATAGCAGTCACAATAATATTTCTAAAACCAAACTCAGCACTACTGCATAACAAATTATGTTTATTTCATGACAGGAAAGTTACAAAGCGAAGTGTGTCTGATCACAGTTTTACACTACTCAGAGAATTGATCTGTCTGGACAGCAGGCTTTATCCTGCAGATGCATTCATTTGTAATCCTCTCAAGTATTCTGCCATGTGACTTCAGGAGATAAAAGAGCCTCCTTTAAAGTGTATTTCCATAACCCACATTGAGTGATGTTAAGTACAGTGGTATCTCCCCAACTAGATTAACTTCTAATTATTGCAATTTCTCTCATGAAAGAGACTGTAAAATAGCACAGCAGATCTCTACACATTCATTCTATGGGCAGAGGACATTTTATGTTAATTTACTGATTTATTTAAGATAAGAATTACAGAACAAGTGACAGTAAGTAGAAAAGTATAGCAAAACTCAATATATTCTCATCTGTGAAAATCTGACAGCAGCTCCTTTAATACTGTTCTCTTCTCAGCACTTTAATTATTCACTTCATTTCAACAAGAAAATTCTTTCACGTTGTTCAGACCACATTTTAGCCTACTTATTAAGTCATTTCTTTGGATATTGGCATTATGTGTTGTTATTACAGATAGTGAAGTATTTGTTTGAAGCTTCACTAGCACACAATATGAATTAGTGTCTCTTCCAGAAATTTGCCAGTATAAATGGGTTCAAAACTCAAGAGGAAAGAGAAGCAGGAAGCACAAATAAACTAAATAATTCTTATTTTATGGATTTCTACTATCCGTTGCACTGAGCTGTCTTGTTAAACACCCATGGATGATGGAGTGGAAACCTGTCTAGTTACACAGTGCTAAAATGGTTTTGTCACTGTGTGATTTGTATATGTTCAAAGGATATCAAGAGAAAATTAATGCAAAATACAGGATTATCAATGAACATTAGTAGAACTGCATATAGAAAAGAACTTCTGAAAACTATTTTTGTAGGTGAAACCTCTCAAATTCTTGTCTACCTTTTTCACTTGTAGAACAAAAGAATGTCTTTTTCTCCTGTTTTATGATGATGCAACCTTTGCTAAGGATGTTCATCAGGAAAGGTCAGAAAAAGGACAAGAAGTAATAAAATTAATGTATTCATTGCAAATTGGAAATACTATTTTACATATTTTGCAAATCCATCCTCTTTTGGTAACCTTTTGGGAACACAGTGTATACAAACATAATTTCTGTGTGCTATCTGCAATATGACACATGCTAAAGATAACTACATGTGATAGCAAAGGTGTGAATACCTTAACAAAATATAACTTACTTATCATGGCTTGAAGAGATATTCGTTTGAATTTGTTGTCCATAGTAAGATTGCATATAGCTTTTAAATTGTATCAAATATCTGCAGAATAATTTCTTGTATATGCAGGTAAAAATAATTAGTGGTTTATAATATAAAGAGCACTGGAGTTCCAGCAACAGTTTGCAGGCCTTTGTTTATTACTATGAGATTGTAAGAATTTGCAATAAAACTTCATTTGCTGCAGTGGACTCAGTTATGTTTAAAAATCAAATAAATGGTCATAGTTATCCCTATTCCTTATGGTAGAAATAGTCACACAGAGGATAGGCAATAAAAAGACAGATTCTTACAGGAATTTTTCTTTATTTTACTTTCAAAAATATATTTTGTTTCCTCTATTTTGTAGTATACATCAGCTGCCTATTAGACAGTTAATCAGCTGGCACCCTTTTTTGAATATGCATCTTCACTAAGTAGTGTATTAAAATCTTAGGGGATCATTCCAATTGCACATGTCAACATCATCCTGAACCAAAGGAGTGTGACTATCATTAACCAACAGTTTCTCAATCCTTAGCTTTAGCTGAGACTTTTGACAGAGACTGGGAAAAGCTTTCACTGCTATTTCCTTCCTCACAAGTCCGTCTTTATCCTCTGTCTCTAAAGCAGAAGGAAGTTTCTAATATTTGAAAAAAATGGATTTTTGCAGAACTCTGTAGCTAGTCATTTATGGACCAAAAAATCTTTCACACCCATTCTGTAATAATGAGCTTTTGGAGGCTGCCCCCAATGTGTTGTTAATGCTGTGGATTCAAAATATCAATACAAAGCTAAACTGAAGAGCTGAATCAAAACTTATGACTACCTTAAAATTTACAGTGAAAGGCTCCACTCACTCATACTAACACAGATACAAGAATCAGCTAGAAAAGGTAGTAAGGTCATTAACTGGGAACTTTGCTATAGCAGTTACAAGCTGTTACTCTCTCTCCTTTCACACTCAGGTGGACCCAGGTAATCTATGAGGACTGGACAAATGTCCCCTAAAATGGGAACATCATTATCCAGGAGAGGATGTGCCCAGCCAAGTCAGAAGGTGCAGTAAATCACACAGTAGCCACTGTTAGAATGGGCTTTACACCATTCAAGTATGCTTCTCTGTGGGAGGGTGGAAACAGAGGAAGAAAAATAAAAACATTACCTGTCTTCAGGAAATATCCAACAAGGAATTAGGGACACCTTAGTTATAGAAAAAGGAGTACTTCCTATAGAACCAGTCACAATGGAGCTACACAGCTGAAAACCTGTGTTTATTTCTGCCTCTGAAAACACAGGAGCTGTAAATCTCATGTCTTCTGCAAAACAGCTCAGAGCCAGTAGAACAATCTCAGCCACTCCAATCTGCAGGAAAACTGAAGAGCTGCCAGGAAAACCACCTGATCCCCACTAACACACAGAGGTGCTATTATTTACTGCTGAGTGAGACCAGCAAATGATTATACTCAGTGAAGAAAAATGTTTTACGTCTAAGTAATTATTTTACCAATGACCTTAAAATATCCCTGTTGTTAGTTTTCCTTGCAGAGGCCAGTCTCTGTAATAGGATCAGGCAGTATGTTTCTTCATGCCAAGTCACTGAATGCTAAAATGATTTGTCATCTTTTGCCACAGGCCACTGCCTGACACACACATGCCACAGTATAATGTCTCGCCTGCTTTGACATCAAAGTATCTTCCTTCGGACATTGCCAACAAGAAGAAAGGCAAACAATGGCAGCAACTTCTATTCTTTCTGAGAGAGTTTTAATTAAATAAATGTCTCATATAGCTTAGTGGGACTAAGGCAGGGGGAAAAGTCTTTCATCATAAAAAGTATTAAATCTATAAATCTTGCTTACTCTTTCCCCCTGCAATTTTTTTTATTTACTTCACAGTCACATTATTTCATTCTCTGTAGAGATTTATGACAACATTATATGACATCTCTTGGGCTTTCACAGCCTATCATCATTTACAGCTCACTCTTAATGCCATGTGCCATAAAAGATAGAGTTCATCTCATTTTACAAAGGGGAAGGGGGAAAGAAGTCCTATGCAGATCCTCCAGTTGCAGAAAGGTTTTCACATGCTGAACCATTTTTATTAGGTTCACTGGGACTTTTTGTATCAGCAACTCCACCTGTTTTGATGGATGGGTGATTTCTACAGCATACTCCAGAGTCCTGATTTCCCAATTCAAATCAGCAAGGCAGCAATGTAGCAAAACGTGTGCTCCAAGGTGGGATCAAGGTGTAGCTGGGGCTGAAAAAACTCAGGTTTGGTGGAGTTGTCTTCGGTCTTCCTATTTAGAGGTAGTTAGTCAGTACTATTCACCAATGTGTCTTCACAGAGCTGGTTTAGAGAGATCATACTTTTCAAGAGAAGTCTCATAACAAAATGTCCCTTCTTGTCCATCCCATTTTGAGGAAAATAAAATGCAAAAAACTGTATGTGCCAGCCAAACCATTGCAAGATTCTTTATTCAAATGAAAGAGGTCCTTCTGATGGCAAGTGGCGTTATAATTATAGACTAGAAAAAAGCAAGATCAGCAGCTGCTGCTGCTGCTGCTGCTTGCGTTTGTTCCCGCTGTAACTGACAGGACAGAGTACTTGGCAAAAACAGACTTCCAGAAGTGGAAAGACATTTTAACCCCTGTTCTTGTCAGTCCACTTCTCCTGGGGCTCAGCAGCAGCAACCCCTTGCTTCAGGTTAAGGGAAGAGCAAGGTGACTATCGCAGATCTGAAGGGGACTTTGTTTGGGACGTCTGAGAAAGAGGAAGGGTTCAGGATTTACTTTCAATCTTGGATTGCCGAATCAAGATAGCAGGTCAGTGCTTATAGTGTGAGCTAAATATGTTTTTACAGTTGGCTTAACTCAAATCTCTCTCACTCACTTTCTTTCCTATGCCATGAACCAAGAAATAAGGTGATACAATGGCAAGGAGTAGGTCTGTGTAGAGGCACTATTTGTTTGTACATTCTGTAAAGTGCCTTTCATGGTCAGTTAGGGAACACTGATGGCTGTTATTTTTTACTGTGGTTTCTCTCTGAATCCTAATGCATCCTGAAATTCTCAACTAGCCAAAAATCCCATTTACAGTTGGGCTCAATATTAACGGGGGTGGGGGGGGACAACACACTTATATTTTTAGGTGTTTATGCCTAAAGCCTTCTGATGATCTTAGCAGGAGTGATATGTAACTTACATTTCAGCCTGTGGTTGAGAAAGGTTCAGAGAGGGAATAAACACTGAGCAAAAGAAAAAGCAACATCATAGATAGGAGTCAAGGACTCCACAGGCAACAAATGGACATGACTTGTATTATATCCCCAAAACTCACAAATCCATACCAGCCTAGCCCTGCATCTACTAATGAAGTTAAGGGCAACAAAATTTATAGGAATGGTTTTCCTAACACCAGTGTCTGTGGTATCTAATCTGAGGTGCTCTGTCCTTCTTTGTCCCTGGCCAAAACAGTGCTCAGGAAGAAATGTGCCAGGGGACATCATTATGCTTTGCTCTTCCAGTTCGTCTCAGTTTTAACTTTTTAATTTTCTATGGCCATAAGTAATGTAATGTTGGAAGGACTCTCAGTTGACATGCTGCCCATGAAACAAGTGCTTGGGACCACCGTGCAAGAGCCAGGCTCAGCATAAGGCTTTACACCAAAACTTCCCATTGTATGGGGAGGCCATACCAAAGTGATTATAACTGTTTCCAGACAACAGAATTCTCTAGAATTCTATCTTTCATAGTCCATATCTTTTTACACAGTCCAACGCATTCTACAATCACCTTATCTGACCTAATGTATATTTTAGAACATTGAACTTATGCTGAAGTCTCTATATGAACCTAATGATAAATGTTAAATAAAGCATTTGCTTAGCAGGAAACTAAAACACAGAGCACTAATGCAAGGCAGGGCAAGGAAGCCAAGGCAACAAAGCCTGAAATTGCTCTTACAGTCCCACTTCTATTTGCCCCATTTCAGAGGCAGAAACAAAATCAGGGGCATTCAGTGCCTCCCAGGTTAATGAGAAGAGTTTCTATTCAGAGCCAACAGCACTGAGTTAAGTACTAAGAGAGATGGCTGGGATGTGATTAAGTAAAATATAGTTGCTTGAATCAAGCAGACAAATTGCATTTCACAGATAAAACGCTCAGCCCCCAGTCCAGTGCAGGGAGAAATATTCTTAATCCTGAATCCTCCTATCATTACAGCTCTGCATTTGTGGCCAAAACCCATCCACTAGGCCTTGCAAAACAGGATATGCTTCAACAGAGGAGGTGGACTCATTTTGTCCAGCTTAGCTACTGACCAGTTTCTGGCACTTCCAGTCACTGGGATGCCAGGGAGGAATTAATCCTTCCTGAACCCCATATGCAGAGACTGAGAATTGTGGTTTTGACTCTAGTCGCTGCCTTCCTGCAGAGCTGCAGATGCTGTGAGGGTGCTGCAAGCAATCTTGTTCCCTCCATGATGCACAACAGAAGAGGCCACACAAAAAGTTTAACAGATGCTCAGATACCAGGGGAGACAAGCAGAGCCCTCAGACCCAACCCTGTATGTCTCAGCTCTGTGAATTCTTCCTGAGGGTCGTCTTCTGTCCAACTATCTGCTCTTAGCTTAAAGACCCTAAAAAACAGGGTGTCTGTCCAGTTCTGATATTTGGTTGCCCCCACAGATAGCAATTTATGTTTTACTTCATCCTGTATTATCTAACTTCATCCTCCCCAAAAGGCACTGTGTTACACTGAGGGTCTGGGTTCCTGCTGGGCTGTAAGCCCTCACATTATCAGACATCTTTTCAAAATCTAAGTCCCTACATGCAGTCAGTCCCACTGGAGATTTCCATTATAAATTGCAAATTAGTGGGGAGATAGAGGCACACTCATTAATGATATGGCTTGAACACACATACTTCACAGCATCAATGGCCAAGGCCAAAAGCCTCCTAGAGCAATTCCAGGAAACTCAGTGTAATTTTAAGAGTATTTTTTACCCTATTCCTCCCCTATAGCTCAGCCACAGATTTCTTTCATTGTTTATAACGCCCCATTTCTGATGGAGGATGGGCATTTTTTCCACTTTTTTGAGCGTTGAATCCTGACCACAGGATTTTTAGCAGACAGGACTGCATTTCTACATTCCAGTCAGCCAGTTTGGCTCCTGAATTGAATTTCATGGAGTACAGAAATGACCAAAAAAAATTTAAACGTCTGTGCTAAAGCTCAGGGAAAGGAAAGCTATCATTTGAATGCTAAAGCACAAAACCCATGTGTCTTAAAAAAAAAAATAACAAAAAATAATCTCCAATCCCATACTGGCAAACCTCAAGCAGCCATTCTGCAGAGGAAAAGAGACAGCCTATCAGTAATACAAGGCTTATGGTGTCTTTTCCCTACTGATTCCTTTGGCAGCTAAAAGGAAAAGTGGTGCTTTTACAGCTGAATTTTAATGGTATACTCTACGCTCTGCATCAGAGACAGAGCCAAGCTGCATAAAATACTACCAAGTCATCTATTAACTAGGAGTTCAGATTTTTTTTCCCCAAGTATAAATGTCCTACAATGGCATCAAGAAAATATAGACAAGAATCATATTTGTGAAACACAATAACTATCTGGAGGTGCTCATCTTAGTTACTCCCTTTCTTGCATGCTGTACAAAACTTCTTTCACCCACATTTGGAGTTGGGATTTTTTTGTAAGCACATCAAAATTTCTTTAGCATCTCCCTATACTGGGTAAGCAAGTAACAAACCCAGCACGAAGTATTTACCTGTGTAGTTTCAGTAGTACTTTAATTATACTGTATTGCACCCTGCCTACCTGAGCAACCTTGTTGTTTGTTTTCCATGGCCATGCAATGCTGAAGTCTTGATGAGTAAGTCTGGTAAGTCAAGGCGAGAAATAACAGAGTTCCCCAGCTGATTTCAGCTGCTGTCGTAACTGCTAATGAAAAAGGCAGTCTCCAAATCTCATTTGGTTTTTAGATTATTACAATTACCAAGCCAGCTAAAAATACTAGGGAGAAAGGTGCATTTGTGTAATTCAGCTTTACTTCTCTTACCAAGAAGCTGACAAGCTTTGAAAAAAACTTCAAGCAAATCTACTTCTTACACTTTGCTTGCAGCAGACTGGAGCAAACTGAGAGTAACCAGGGACTTCAGAGGTGTAACATGTCTCTGCCACCCAGAAAAGTGGCCATATTCAGTGCTAACTGTTGAGTTTGGGTGGTCTTTGAGGTAAAGCCCAAATACAGCCTTGTATCAGTCAATCTGCAGGGGTAGTCTCAATAGGGCTTGTAACAGCAAGATTTTCATTTCTCTCTCTCTCTGTATATATATGAATACACACCCCATGTATTTATGTACACATACTTTTATATATTTATATGTGCATGTATATCTATGTATCCATCTATGCAAGGGTGCATTCAAGTTAGGATACGCTGTCTAAAATGTTGTTGGTTTCCTGCTTCTGTTCTACTGTTTCTAGGCACAGCCTGCCAAGACGATGACAGTCACTTATTCCAGCAAAGTAGCAAATGCCACTTTCTTTGGATTTCACAGATTACTCCTAAAGTGGAAAGGCAGCATCTACAAATTGCTGTACAGAGAATTTATTGTTTTTGCTACTCTTTACACAGCGATAAGTGTATTATACAGGTACACTCTTTCCAATTCACATCTCATTAACTGTTATACTGAAGTTTCACACCTAACACCTCCTAGTGTTAGGCTGATGAATGATGGGGGGAGGTTACTACATCATTGTTATCTTTTCCTTGGACCTTTTCTAATGTTCTTTCCTTTCCATGTTTAGTTTACTGTTCCAGAGAAAGTAGAATGTAGAATGTAAATTCTATTGTATTCAGCTGATTGTATTTTCAGCCCAGTACTGAGCAAGTATCCTACTGAAGTTACACTACATAAACACTCATAGCTAGCCCAGGTTATACAGCCTTTGTTGACATTGAGCTGGAGGAGGTGAGTGTGCCTCCCTGCTTTAGACGATCAGTATAGACCTTTTATTCTCCTTGCAGAACTCTTCAGTTAGTCAGTAGTAATTTCTTTAACAACCCCAGGAGGTAATAAGTTGAGAGTCAGGTTATATAGCCAGGAAAAGCAAAGTTTTGCTTAAAGCTAGGATGGCATGCAAACCTTACTTTTAGGCTTCCAGAGAGCCAAGGAAAACTGCATGGAAGCCAGACATGGTTATTATCTGTGTGTCATCCAGCACCTGGGAGGATCAGTAAGAAGAGTTGCTTCTTCCACCAAGGTGTGAATTAAACAGCCGTATGACAGAGGGAATGCATCAATTAGTACAGTGAAACTTTTAATTGATGAAGTACACTACACAGAAGTATCAAAATCATGACTCAGCTCTTACCATGATCCGTAATTATACCCGTGTCTGCTTTTCATGGGAAGCAAGGAGAAAATCAGTTTGTGATTAATCAGTAATTTTCCAAAATGTTCAGTAATCTATACCTGTAAACTCAGAAAGAAAATTAGAGTATTCATATGTAAGGAAACAACAGTCTCACATTCATGTAAATTAACCTAGTTTTACTGAAATGTCAGGCAATTAAAGACCATGGTAAATATGTCCTCCAGCTTTTATTGTACAATTGTAAACAAATCCCTCCAAATATTTTTTGTATGTTTCTTTTCTACAAAATCAAAGAATAACTGTACTAATGCTCATCTATACAATTAAAAAAAAATTTTGTATTTAAGCTTGTTGTATTTTGTACATATCTTTTCCCATGGGCAGAAGTTGCCAAGGTCCACTCATTTGCTAGATGTTGCTAAATATTTTCCTCACGGCAAAATAAATACAGTTGTTGTATTTTTAATCTTATGGAAAAGAAAAATTTCATAGGAGTAAGAGTAAAAAACTGCTGCAACAACATAACATTTTCAAATAAGAGCAATTACAGCTTGGTAACCTTTTGCAATTCAAACAGACCTGGGTATTTCCATTAAGTACCCCTCTGAAAAACTAGAGCAAACTCTACTTGCAGACATACAACTTACTATCATCCTTGTTCAGCATGAGACAGGAAACTGATTCTCTCCAGATATATTGATCCTAATCAGTAGTGCCAGTCCAATTAGTAATAAGAAAACTGCAAAGACCAGGGAATAATACTGTCTTCTCCAGCTTCTTTAATACATGCCAAAAGTGTCCAGCATGTTACCTTTAAGAATTCACTTGAAGACATTAGCCGAGGTTGCTTCCCATTGCACATATCTGATTATTTATACATATTTGCACTTTGTAGCTAGTGCCAGAATATTATGAAAGGGCAAATACATTTTATTTTTGCTGCAGATTTTTTCTTACAGGCAGCCAAAAACGGTTCTTTGAAAAATTATCAATTTACTGTGACAAGTACGCTGAACAAATCCCGGTAACTTTTGTGCTTGGTAAGTACCGGTTACATGTGAAACTATTCTCCCACATTGTCTCTGTCCACACACTTTGTGAATGTCCATGCATGGAAGCATTTCAGAGCTGAGGGGCATGTGGGATGTTAGAGGCTCACAATAAATCATCAGCTTCCAAAAGGTCTCCTTAAATTCAAGTTGCTTTTGTCACATCAACATTTATGCTTGTGTTCTTAATATACCAACAAAAAGGCATCCATATATGTGTATGTATATATATTATATATATATAGCCAATTAACACTGATACATTATGCCTGATCTTTCAAAGTACTAAATCCACTTAGGTTTCACTACAGAAAAGGAAATTTGGAAGTTCATGGGTCTCAGCTAGAATGTGCCATTAAGTTGCAATGCCTATTAAATAATTAGCACTGATTACATTCTGGGCTTTGACATGACTTACTGCATTTAGTCTGGGAAATGTAGCAGATTAATGGCCAGACTTCGCGAACGAAGATCTGTGGAAGGTCTTTGTACGCCTTCCAGCCTGCGCATTGGATTTATTTTAGGTGGGACACAGTGGCGCGCAGAACTGAGCCCACCCTTTAATCCTGAGGTTCATCTGCCGGGGCCAAGCGAGCTTGGACAGTGGCAGCGAGGTCCTCAGGACGTAGGTGGATCGCCTTACAGGGCTAACGGGCTCCACCTGCCCGGGGAGTTTCCCCGACCGGGAATCGAACCCGGGCCTCGGCAGTTACAGTGCCGTATCCTTAACCACTAGACCACCATTTATGAATAATACTCTGCAAACTAAATCAAAGTAACCCAAGCAGAAATCCTGATAGGCACTGGACTTTTTTTTTCTTCTGACCCCCAGGTTTCTACGTTACTTTGGTGGTGAACCGCTGGTGGAATCAGTTTGTGAACTTGCCATGGCCAGATCGTCTGATGTTCCTCATCTCTAGCTGTGTCCAGGGCAGAGATGAGTACGGGCGCTTGTTAAGGAGGACTCTCATGCGTTATGTGAATTTAACGTCTCTGCTGATCTTTCGCTCTGTGAGCACAGCCGTGTACAAAAGGTTCCCCACCATGGACCACGTGGTAGGAGCAGGTATTGGAGTCCTGCCCCCAGAATTGCTTTCCTTTCTCTCAGAGTTGAAGGCACAGGGAGAGAAGGAGCCAGACTCTTTTATTTTTCCCTCTGTGGCCCCATGTGTGCCCCATACTAACCCATGTCAAAGCAGTCACCTTTTTGTTAGTGATTTAAATGACATGACCTTAAGTATGCATCTTTAATACTGAATATTTTAATACTTTAATACTCCTGAAGTCTTCATTTAGCAACACTATAGAAATCAAATGATCTAAGACTCGTGTGAATCTTTCAGACACCGTGGAGGCAATAGGCCTGCCCCAAACACTCAGGCATACAGAGCAGCTATAACATTCTCTAAAGCATGAAAAATAACAAAGATGCAATATAGTATGATGCAGTAGGAATGGTGATTCCTTATATGGCATTGCCTCAATGTCTAGGATATAACTTTGTCTCATGTATCAGAAACTGACCTCTGCAAGAACCTCACAAGTAGAGCTCTATCTCAATTTATTTAAAGTAGACTGCATTTTAAGTAGATTGCACATTTTAAGTGTTGTGATTTACTTAAAAAAACCCTCAATCCCAAGGGTTTTTTCTTTAAATTTAAAACCTTACCTTAAACTTAGTTTTTCGGCAATAAATGTCCAAAGTATTAAGCATGTCTTTATTTTCTGTTTGTTTTTATAACACGGGGAGTGTGATGACAGTGAAGGGAATTCAGTCATGTAACACTTTGCTTTTCTGCAAAGGACTGACCATTGAATATTTAAAGGCAAGGTGTGACACTGTGCCTTCTGATTGGTGTGGTCAGAGTCAGAGGTAGAACACTGGTGCAAAGATGTGGGGATCTGCTCCAAATAGGAGAAGTCATATGTTTTTTACTGAGTGTCTTTCATTTCTTAAATTTCTTCCTCTGGAAGACATTAATAAGAAAGTTCCAGCACTTTAAAATATGCAGCATATATATACATATGCACATTTCAAATACATGTGAGAACCTTTGGATATTAGAAAAAGTCCAGGCAGGATGCACCAACCTTATTGGGAAAAAAAAAATTATTTTGTATTCATTGGATTTTGAAGCTCTTTTCCTTGTACTGTGCAACAACCATGTTTACCTGAGTCTGTGAGAGGTCAAGGAAGCTTCTGTTGCTCTCCCCAGCAACCTGCTTTTACTACGCACTGGAAAATTACAGCATTTCCAGGCAGCTAATCCAGCTCTGCCTCCCTATTGCTAAAGACAATCTGTTCCAAAAGAGACAGAATGTCACAGTGTTGTACAAAAATTGTAGACTGGAAAATGAGTTTTGGTTGTTGGGTTTTTTTAACAGTGGAAAATATTCCACTAAAAACTGTATATCTAAGTATTAATAGTGTAGTCAGCTCTGGATTTCAGTCCTTCTTCTGTAGGTTTTAATGCATATTGTGATGCAGAATTTTTATTGATGCAGTACTGAGCACTTCAGGGTATGTTTTGCCCCTATTAACATCCAGTGATTTAGACAATACTTTGCAATCATCCCCTCCCTGGCTCCCTATGGCATTCTGTATCAGACTGAATTGGAGGGAGGCATTTAATATGAATGTGAGCAGCAGAATGTGATACTTACAGCACAGTCATTATTGAAACAACTTATGACGATTTTGCATTTTGCTGTCAAACTGTAAACTGCCACAGCATAACTATTGCTACACATTTCTCTTCTCAGCAAATGAACTTCTTAAATTCATGGATTTGAAATCTGAGAACAGTATCATGATAATCTAGTCTGACTCACCCATAACACAAGACAAAGGCTTACTAACAGCATCCTTTATCAAGCTGCAATTTCTGACTAAGCTGTAATATCTTCTAGGAATACAACCAGCCCAGATTTAAAATTCAGCTGGATAAACTGGAGTCTGCACTGCATTCTAGGTGAACAGACATTCAGGGAACTTGCTGTTGAAGAGGACAATTTTATTCTCAGTCTGCACTTGCACAGAGTCATCTTCTATTCTCTGGATTTTGTAATGGATTTGGATTCTTCTTTTTTAATTAGATGAAAACACCATTTTTCTCTCAATAGCTACCTGGTAGCAGAGTGCATAAAGGCTTGAATAAAACTCGGTAGCTTCACCATGTGTAGTCTCTCCTGATAGGATATGGTCTTTGGTGCTGCTCCTTCCTCCTGACTCTTTTTTTATATTCTAACTGTAGGCAGGTAGACTCATAACATTGTGATGCTGAGTGCTGCAGCACATATTCCATAAGTGTCAAATGCCTAGCAGCAGTCCTGAGATAGCACTTCTGTTGGCTGCAAGGTGCAAGGGGAAAGCTGGATGCTCAAGATCATAAGTCTTAAAAAATAGAATAAAGAGGGAGCCACTGGACAGAGAGCCACCAAAAAGAGTTGATAGGAAATACTGACAAGAAACATGAGGTGTGAACTTAACAACACAAATACCTAAGGATGGCTGAAGTCTGCAGTCTCAAATCTTCCACTGGAAAGAAGCATCTAGATGAACCCTTTCCCACATAACACAGAAGCAGAGAGTATAACTTTTATCTGCTTGCTCATTATTCCTTTTTCTATAACCACTAGTATTCAGAATATTTGATATGTGTACCCTGAACCAGTCTTAAACCATTCAGTTTTGTCAGGAGAACTGAATACTCTTCTAATCACTTGAGGAAGAGCACAAGTGATTTTTTTTTTTTTCCAGCCAGGCTTGTGTTCTCATCAATAATTATCCCATAAGATCTTTTTGGCTGCCACTGTTCACTTTGATGGCACAGTGCCCTTTGATTCTTTACTGATTGCACCCTATGTCAGTATTCTTATACTTTCACAAGGATTCAGTGACCTGTCATTCCTTAGATCATCCTTTTCAAGATCTTTGCACAATATTTGACAAATATTTCTGGTTTTCTGGAGCTGCTCCAGTCTTCCAGTGCTTGTCAAAACCAGTGTTCTTTAAAGAGTTTCTCAGTTAATTCTTTAAATACTCCTAAAAACAAATAGAATGACCACATTTAGAAACCACGTAATTTTATAACTGAAGTTTGACATCCTCCCCTGTATTTGATGGAATATAAAGTGTTTCTTTACCACTGCAATAACAGCAAGTGGTTCTGAGCTGCATGTTGTCTGTATTGCCATCACCTTCACTAGCAGTAAGAGCAACCCAGAATTAGTATTTTCTGCAATAAGAATATAGGTCTAATGCCAAATTGAACTTTACTGTTAGAAGAACAAGACTCTATTGAGCTTTCCTGAACAAAAGGTGCCCAGTTTCAGTGGAAAGCTGAACTGATCCTTGGAGCTTTGCTGTTCTTTGTGACATCCCTCAGGCTGTGTCCTTCCAGACAATGACCTCCCAGAGTGACTTGCATCCCGTGTTTACTCCAGACTGCTATCCTCTCTGTCTGTTTTAAACCTGACAGAAACATCTTTTCCTGTCCTGTAACGATCAGGCTGGCCAGACAGAAATGGAAGGCAACCTGACAGACTGAATTTTAGGAGTCATGAGTCATGACTAGCAGGTAAATTTGTCTGGTTGCCTGATTATTTCTGTACAGTTAATTATGAGAGCTGGCTACAAACTACCCAGAGACCTTTTAAAAGTTTATCTCATTCTGTTGTCAAATTCCAGGATACTGCAGGAGTACTGTGTCTTGCTGCTGAACATCTCTATCACGGAATATTCTGTCCTGTCCTTGCCTTCCTTCTCAGTAGTTGCAGTATTTCAAATCTCCTGTGTTGACTTGTTGCACCTGCACAACAGTGACATCTTCCTCAAGAACAGAATATTTAAGAAAGTCACTGTGTTGAATATTTAAGAAGGTCACTGTGTCAAATCTTCTTTATTCATATTCACATTTTTATATGACACAACTGAGTTTCTGCTTTTTTTTTTTTTTGCTGCTTCACGTATCTTTAGCAATGTTAGCAACCACAGACATATTCTCAATTGCTAGTTGGAGTCTACTCTCAATTCCCCTATTGAATTTTCAGCATTCAAACTTGTAATTGATTGGCTGAACCACTTATTTTGGGGCTGTCACTTTACTAACTTTGTCCTGTTTCAGAGCTAATGTCAACACAGCAGAAGAAGCTTTATATCCACCATGTTAGATGACACATATCTGAGCAAAAATTAAGATCCTCCAAACCTGACTCTTGCTCCAACCCCAGAAAATTCAGGATTTGGACATGTAGAAAAATGAAAGGAAAATGGGAATATTCTGAAGGTGCTTTTATCCAAGGCTGGGTGGAAGGAGGACAGCAGAGCAGAGCTTTCTGCTCCAGTGGAGTGGAGGTATTGCTTCAAAACCCAGCTGCTCCCTTGCCAAGTCCCAGGCAGCAATTGCCTCTGACATAGGTTTTGTCACACACAGCCGTGGCTCCCCTGATACCTCACCATGGACTTGCTTGCAGTAGGGAGAAGAAGAATTTCACAAGGCAGGGGAACTCTTCAGGAAAACATAAGACCTTCCCAGCACCCCAGCGAGGCAAATTGCCAGGCAGAGAGCAGCTTCAGCCTGCAGCCCCACAGGATGTCACCTGGCCCAGTGTCCCATTAGCAGCAGGACTTCGGTTCATGATCCCCCCTCCGTCTCTTTGCATGCCTTCATAACCCCAAAGAAAACATGAAACAATCTGGCAGGGAAGTATTTTGCTGGCAGAAGGCACACTCTCTTTTGAGCTCTGCTTCATGAATGCACTTGTATCCTCTGTTGCTTGCTCACTGCTTTGCAAATTTACAAAAAAATGATCAGAATCAGAAGGTCATGTAACTGTCCTTACAACATGTGTTGAGATGCTGCTGAAAGCTGTCATTGCTGAAAAGTGATAGTTTCTTGACTGATATATCCTGTTTCTTATTTTTCTGAAAGCAGAATATGAAACTAGAGAGTAATTTGTACAATTTTTAGTATTATATGTATCTACAATATGTCAGCAGTCAGACATGAGAATACAGTAATTATTGCCTATATTGGTAAAGAGGAATTTTGCATAGGTAGTTAATGCAAAAATAAGTTGTTTCAAGCAAGATCTATCTTGGCAAAAAAAGGTAAGGAAAAAAAGAAAAGGAGTAGGCTACTAGTTAGAATTATAAATTGTGTTTAGAAGGGTTCTATGCAAATATCACATAAACAGATTCAAACATATTCAAAATTTATAGTATCAGTAGCACTGAAAGCACAGAATAAATTGTCTTTTTTTTTTTTTTTTTTTGGTAAACAGGTTTTATGACAAGATATGAAAGAAAACTTTTTGATGAACTTAAGTCTCCCCACCTGAAATATTGGGTCCCATTTGTCTGGTTTGGAAATTTGGCATCAAAGGCACGAAAAGAGGGAAGAATTCGAGACAGTGTAGATCTGCAGACACTGATGAATGTAAGTAGAAGAAGTAAATCTACAGAAAACTAATCTGATATTGCTACGTGGTAGCTTTCCACTTACATAATTGATTTCATTTCATGTGAACAGATCTCCTGTGTCATCTAAATCATCTTACTCAGGATTTATCCCAGTTTTCATTGTGTACCAATGTACACTCAAACACACATAGTAGCAGTCCTCTGGGATTCTTTTTACATGACTAAGAAAGTATTAAAAGAAGCAACAAATTAAAGAGTAAAATATTATTGTAACATCATTGTAACATTGTAAATTCATACTTGTTCCATGCTGAGAATATAAGAAATGAGAATAATCTAGCATTTTGAAGATTTTAATATCAGCTTTCAGGGAAGATAATCTCCCTGAATATTTCATTAGTGGTAAAACATCCTTTTTATGATATATTCTCTTTCATGTATCACTAGACTGGGGATAAGATAGAAACAGAAGATAGCTTGTAAAGAAATGCATAATATACTAAGCATTTCAACTCCATAAACCAAGTGAATATTCAAAAGGGGTGATGGTTATAGTCATGGTATCAATTTATATATAGTATACTTCCATATCTCCCTGTCCTTTTATATAGGCAAAAATTAACTGTCACAAAATATTTATAATTCATAATGGTACCCCATGCAATTTTCTTCTGTTGGGGTTTGTTGGTTTTTGTTTGTTTGTTTTTTCCCCTTTAGGAGATGAATAAATACCGGTCTTGGTGCAGTCTTTTGTTTGGTTATGACTGGGTTGGAATTCCACTGGTCTATACCCAGGTACTGAGCTATTTTCATTTAGTAAATTCAAAACACAATTTCCATAAAAGAGGAGGTTGGCACCAACCATTCATAGGCTCAACCAGAGTCTCTGTGCTATAGAGCACTGGCACACTCTCACAGGACCATGGAGGCCTTGCTAACTACTTAAGTCATATTGAATGCAAAGATATTTTGAAGATCTTGCATAGTTTGGAAGAGGGGAGGGAAGCACTGAAATGTTTTTATGTTTCCTGGGTGTCCTTACTAATCATAATTATACCTGTGGCCTTTCTATTTGCAATACCTCCCTATAGATTTATAAATTATATGGCAAAAGGCAGTCACAGGCTTTTGGGTATGTGTTGCTTTGTGCATAAGATTGTATTATTCCATTACTTCAATGAACTTTTGTTCTTTGCAGGTTGTTACTCTTGCAGTCTATACTTTTTTCTTTGCCTGCCTGATAGGGCGCCAATTTTTGGATACTGACCAAGGGTATCAGGGCCATGACTTAGATATTTACATTCCAATCTTCACACTGTTACAGTTCTTCTTCTACGCAGGATGGCTCAAGGTAAACTAGCTTTCTGGAAAGGTCATGGGGGAACCCTCTCTATGGGGCTGGTCAAGGTGTCAGATCTGTGACACACTATAAAATCACCAAAGATCACTGGAGTTACACTAAAGCTGAACCCAGCCCCAAGCGTTCTATGGACATATAGAAACATCATGCAATACATTTTTAATTCCCCCTGATTATACAGTAAGAAATAATCATGAACCTGAAAGAGCCCATTTGAGTAGCACCAATGCAGCCGCAACTCCCCAAAGGAATATTACTCCAGAAAAATCAGGTCTCAAGACCTGGCCTATAAAGTGATAAATGAACGATAAAAAAAATAAAAAAAACACCTTTCTCCCACTCTACTGTTCAGTGGGGAAATACTGCTGCAGACCTGGCATTGGCTGAAAGGGACTGAATCATACTTTCTTCTTATAATTAAAGTCAACCTCTGGTATCTGCTGTTAACCTCATCAGATGCAGTCAATCAAAGGTCTCCGGTTCCAGGGGGCTAGGAAAGAGTGACAGCCAATATTGGCTACAACTCCATTACATAAAAAAATTCATTAAAAAGAGAGAAGGAATTGGATGCTGCCCATCAGCCCATTGATGACTGCTAGGATAACATATCACCATCAGTCTGATAGTTGAGTAATTAAGCCACGTATCTCAAGGTGGTTCTCTCCTCTGCAGTAGACTAACTGGAAAAAAGTTTCAAATAAAAAATCAAATTGGCACATTAGGGTCCGTGCACATTAATATTTCCTTTTGTCTTTATTTATCATGGCTGGAAACTTAGAGGAAACTTCTGACTTTTCTGTTAGAATATAAATTGCACAAAAGTTGCCAGTTTTAGAGCCCCCTTCCTCCAGCCATCTCCAAAGGGTAGAGTAGAGAAGACAGCACACCGAGCTGGCAGGTTGTGAGGGAAAGTAAACTGCCTGCAGGGCAAGCTCCTCTAGTCCTGTGTCCTAGGAAATCAGGGAGAAAAAAAGGGGTTGCTGCATAGGGACCATCCCTATGGGAAGCAGGGGAGAGAGAAAGGGAGGCTGGTGCACTGACGGTAGCAATTTCTCCTGGAGAAAAGTGAAGCTTTATCTCTAGGCAATGTCTTCCAGGGTTTTACTAGTGGGTTACAAAACTGTAAGCTGTTCCTCTTCACTGCCCTTCTGGTGCTCCTGAGGGGAAATAGTTTCCCCTTCCTCAGCACTGAATGATGTTAGTAGCATCTCTTCCAGTAAGGCTCAGGGCTTCCATCCAGCTCCTGGCTACAGCAGGTATGAGATGCCATTGTAACTGAAAAATCTTCTGCATAAGGAAATGAAAGGGAGGAGAAGAAGCTTTAAAAAGCTAATTTAATATCAGCAGTGTTCCCTCAGACCGGAGGTTCATCCAAACCCTCAGTGCTCCGAGTCAGGATATTTCTGTCTTGAAGGTTACAGCCGGTTTCCTGCTGAGTGTATGGGGCTTTGGCTGCCAGGCAGCAAAAAGGGCCCTGAGATATTGACTTCCAGTAATTTGGCAATTCCTCAGAAATAATGGCTAAACTGAGCTCATTCCTTGGCCTCAAGCCTGGTCTGTTATACCTACAATACAGGGACAAAGTTTCCCATCATGTGAGACACTTCTAAATCCCCTTTTTCATTACAGGGATAGATGGACTGTCCAAATACAGAGTTTAGTTGTCAAGCACTGCATTCCTTTCTGGAGAATAAAGCCATGTCTCACATTCCAGGATCAGGTCAGCCAAGCAAAAGGCCACCACTGCTGTTCCTTCTGTGAGCAGTGCTGCTCACTTTTTTAAGCTCATGTGATAAGTGTTTTGGGTGGTGATGTCTGCTTCACACGAAGCTGATCCAGAGCCACAGCACAGACTCTGTTCTGGTTCCTTCCTATTGCAGCACTTTCATAGCTTTATCCAGAACTTAATAACATAGGCCCGGTCAACAAGTGTGAGGTGCCCCCTGTCTTCCTTCATTCCTCCGTACATGTGTTATCATAGGGTTAGTCTACTCAGCATTTCCTTTGTTATCTGCCAGTGCTGGCCTAGGAAGTGGTGGCCTGGGAGAGTCAGCTTACTCGTGAGCACAATCTAGAGGCACCTAGGAAAAATACCCAGGGAGTGACTGCCTTACTGTTGTAAGTTATTTACATCATAGATGTTCATAGTGAGGTTAATGAGCAGGATTGTTTAATCATACAGCTTCTTTACCCATATGCACATTAAATCAAGGACCTGGTTCCTGCTTCTGTGCATGGCCCTTGTGACCACTAGGAAGGCTTGGAAGGGTCATCAAGAATGTGATTGGCTTCAAAAGCAGGGCTTAGAAGGATAAACAGAAGGAGAAAAGCATGGAGGGGAGAGGATATTTAACCTCAGTGTACCAAGGAAGTAAGAAATAGAGAAGCAGACTGCATTTCCTAAAACCTTTTTTTTTCAATTTTCCTATTTCATCTTTTTTTTCCTCCTTCAGCAGCTATGTGCTTTCTCCCCACAATGTACTTTGGTGATCATGGGAATGAAGGGGCAGTCTCTGGTGGTTTTTCCACTGGATGTGGGCATCCAGAGAGGGTTCCCTTCCCAGACTCCTTCCCAGACTAAGGTGCCTCACCACCAAGGTGCCTGAACTCACTGTTTGCTTATCTCCTCCACAGGATGGGCTTCTGCCCTGCAGTTTCAATCACTTCAGGTACAGAAACCCAAGCCAGCAGGCTAAATTAAAGAACAGACTTTGATTCTGTCTCTTGGATTTGGATAGCATGATGCATGGAGCCTGCTTGAGTCAAGGCTTTTGTGGGCTGCTTTTCCTGAAGAGCTGTTGAAGGTTGCCATTAGGATTAACCGTGATAAAGAAGCACCATCTGAGGGATGAGCTGGAGAGACAAGCTTTACTCCATCCAGCAAACTCCAGCTGCAAGGCTTGGGAATACTGACCCAATGGGCTGGTAGACTGTCATAGATAATAGTGCAGTAACAGAGCCCCTAGCTGCTAAACAATTCATTTAAATGAGCCAAAGACAACAGTAAGGCAAGGTAATGACAATCTTATATGACAATTACCCTGGGCCTGACATGTCTCAATTCCCAGTAGGCCAGCACCAACAATCATGACTGACAGCACCAGCAAGGCACAGGGTTACGAATCTATAAGGAAAGAAAGCTATTCCTTCTCTAGGTTGGCAAAACATCAAACAGGACATCAAGCTATGATTGCAAGTGACAGGCAGGGAGAGTGAGAAAAATCCAATCTTACTTTCTCTGCAGCAGTAGTCCTGACATGGCATGCCAACCTCTCTTTACTGTCTCGTTTTCTTTTCAGGTTGCTGAACAGCTTATTAATCCATTTGGAGAAGATGATGATGATTTTGAAACTAATTGGTGCATCGATAGAAACTTACAGGTTGCTGTTGTTATTTCTACTTCCAGCCTTACTGTACGATAGTTTATCATTACATGTAATCCTATTTCTTAAATTGAGGTACAAATTAGGGCAACAAGTGTCAGCAAAACAAATTCTCTCCCTGAAGGCTGTGATCCCTAGAGTTTGTTTCTACAAGCTAATTCATCTTGATTTTGGTATTTGGTGTTTATGATACCTGACAAAACATGCAAACAGCTGACCTCAAACTATAAAATCACTTCATGCCTGGAAAAACATGTAATGTAGGTCAATCCTGCAAAATCCAAAAGCCATTCCCACATAGATAAGAATACATTTTGCTAATCTGAATGTCTTGAGATTAAAATATTGCATTTGAATCTTCCTTTAAAAAAAAAAAGGCTGTGAAAATGCTAAAAAGGCCAAGCAGGGCCCTGAACTAATAAACAGGTCCAGTACCATTTGTCTGTGGTTGGCACATAAGCCAGTGTCCTTAGTGGCAGGAGCTGTGTGACGACCAGGGTCCACATTTATTGCAGACAACCCCAATTCCCTAACAGCCCCTGTCTATTGTGCCATGAAGGAGCTCAGTGACACAAGAAGGCTCCTGCCACTCCCCTTGCATAGAGCCAAGCACAGGGCTGGCTGAGCTGCTGTCAGACTCCACTTCAGCTGGGGACCACTGAGACAGCAAAGCAGAGTCCAGGAGTTAGAGAGAGCAAGGGCAGGCCAAGAAAACCACCATATTAAGCAAAGTAAGCAATGCAGGTGTGCACAGGAGTGGGAAAGGACTTCATACTACCAAAGATGCTCTCTAGCTTAGCACTACTTCAGGGTACTCATGCTACAGTGCCTTACATCCTCTTGTATAAAATGTATCAGAAGGCCCTAGAACAGGATGGCCACATACTTGGTTCTGAATGTCTTAAAATGAGGATGAAGCTTATCAGAAAGATTCTTGACATCCAGACATTTTAAGGAGCACAGTTAATACTTTACACAAACTTTTAATAGCACATGGAGGATCACATTTAACTACATCTTGCGTGTGGAAAGGACTGCAATCTGACATAAATATCTTTGCAGTACAGAAGACTCAAGTTACAATAAAATTTACACTTTCATGAATATAGGTGGATATAGGGGGTTTATTTTATAATGCTAAATCTCTTCCTAATGCCCATGCCATCACACACAGCTTATGTTAAAAGGTTTCTGAAAGAAATGTTGACTCAGGGAATATAAAGCAGATTATTTCATATACTGTACTGTGCTGAAAGTGACATGATCTATACCAAAAAAAAAAATCTAAGGTCTCACTTCTGGCGGTGGATGAGATGCACATGAACTTGCCAAGGATGGAGAAAGATATTTACTGGAATGATTCCTCTGCCCGGCCTCCCTACACAAAAGCAGCTGCTGATTACTGTATTCCTTCATTTCTTGGATCAACTATTGAAATGGGGTGAGTGGTACTAAGGTCCTTAATGCCATCAGAAAGATCACCATCTCTACAGCCCACGCTGATTGACGGATAGTCAGCGCAGGGATGCAGTCTGTGACGATACTGCAAGCGGGGGAAATGGAAATGAGAAATGATGTTAGGAGGGAGTGGACAGGCTGGTGTGGGTGGGATGATGTCTCCAGTGGCCCCTGTGTGCATACAAACCATGCACACATACCTAAATTGTATAATTAGTAAGTAGAGCATGTTTGCAGGGAGAGTTTATTGACAGTCTCTGAGCACCAGATGGCGCCTGAAGTGACTGACTTCAGTCAGTGACTGACTTTTCTTAATAATACCTTCTTCACTACAGCTGATTCATACACCCCCAATTAGCAAAATAGCTATTCCTTTGCTTATTTAGTTAGCAAATGACAGCTAAAATCAGTCCAGATTTCCTTCAAGATCAACAAAAAATCATCTTAAATGTTGTATGACTTTTCATTGACTAATAATCTGGGCATGGAAGTTGGAGTGGTCAGATTTTATGAAGGGATGAAGGAGTTTATTTGCAGAGATCAACGTAAGAACAATCATTGCAAAGAAATATATAGAGGATATAGGATTGCCCCCTGTTGTTGGGATCTGTCTGAGAAATCAGTGATAGACCAGTTGGTTTAGAAGCTGTTACTTTAAATACTTGTGACACAGTGTAATATAGACAGATCAGTAAGTGTAAATCCTATCATGACTAAACAAATACCAGGCAAGTAGGTGTTCTTGTCTGAAAATCTTTTCTAAAACTTCACAGTAGCCATCTTGTTAACTTTAAAAATTATCTCAAGATTTTCCCATCATTTTCCAGCTTTATCAAAATAAAAGGTGCTTAATTTTTTTGTTTCATTTGACCTCAAAATTGCTGTTTTCTCATTTTTATTCCTCTTATTTTTTCATTTTTGCATGCATTCTACTGCAAAAGACAATGAGTTTATAAGAGTTCCTCTTCTTACAATCAGTCTCTTCAGAATTATTTCCTTCTGGAAAAACTATAAAATGACAAAGAGAATAGTAAAGAATTAAGTTAAAAAAGTAAAGAAGAAAAACTCATAGAATATAATTTATTTTATTGTGACTGCTAGGGGGAAAAGGTAGTAAAGGAGAAATATTCTTAAGTGTGCAAACAATTTTTTTAATAAGAAGGACTTCTCACAAAATATGAAGGAAGGAGTGAATAAACAGCTTCCTGTTAGCCCTGTGAAATGCAAACAGCTCTGATGTGTTCATATTTTATTATTTTCTCATCTGAACTGTTTCTCTGTTTATATATCTAAAAATAATGTGTAGTTCTTATGCGGACTTCAAAAACAAGTTCTATAGATTCATCCAAGTCCAAAGCAAATATACAAAACTTGAGCCTTCTTCAGTCACCTCAAGTAGATATTTGGAACAGGTTGCCCGAAGAGGTGGTAAATGTCCCACTCCTGGAAACGTTCAAGGTCAGGTTGGATGAGGCACTGAGCAAGCTGATCTAGTTGAAGCTGCCCCTGTTCATTGCAGGGAGGTTGGATTAGATGGCCTCTACAGGTCCCTTCCCACACAAACTATTCTATGATCTTCACAAATGCTGGATGAAACTCCTCTGTCCCTCCAGGGTAGTGTTGCCTCCCTGTGCTCCTTACCTTAGATTAGGCCTGAACCCCTTTGCCATTCTTGCTCTTAGGACAGATAACTAGGTCAGTCTGGCTTGTCTTCTGGGGTGCACTGAGTCAGTAATGTGAACTGAATTGACTGGAGGCGCAGCAACAGTTGTTCTCATGAACCACCAAGGCTGTGCAGAAGAAGGGTAGTGGGTACAGGTGAGACTTTCAGACACACTATCATGCCCCAGAAGTGAGATTTGGCCATCTGAGTAATTCCAACATTTTTTGAAATTGTTGCACTCTGCTTCCAGCAGTAGCTTTTTCACTGTGTTTATTTTTGCCCGAAGGATTCTCCTGAAAATAACTACAGCATCAAGCAGGACTTCTCTCTTCCCTTTCCCTCACTCTAAGCACAAGCATAACCATGTGGAGCTGCCTCAAAGGGCTGCAGCCCAAATATGAAATGGTGCCAGATGCCTGGCTGAATGCCCTCCCAGCCTGGTTCTCAGGAGAAGAGGCACCTGGATGTTGAGAGCTCTCTGTGTGATCTGGCTGGTTCAAAGGCACAGGCACTATCTCCTGTCACTCTCATGCATTTCATGCTCTTCCTTAGGGACACACTAGTGCCTTGGTTCCTATGTTTTCCTGCTGAGACAGCAGGATATATGTGCATAGAGACTTAATACTTCCTATACATAATTGACACCTACTACCTGGCTTTATTTGGCAGGCTGGCTGATACTGAATTCCTCTATGGGGAAGAGTGGCCCTGGGAAGAGGAGAAACACCGAAGACAGTATTCAGTGTTGAGAAGAGTCAAGAGATTTCTCAGCGTCCATGAGGCTCCTTCATACCCCACTCACCGGCGCTACAGTCGGCAGACAAGCGAGAATTCGGTGTTTTTCCCAGCAGATGAAAAGGGGCACATCAGACGGCTGCAGGAAATGCACACAAGAGGGAGGCACTCTGCCTCGAGCTTCAAGAAGAAACGTGAAGGGGTTGACAGAAGTAACAGACTTCATAGTAGCCGAGATCTAGGACCCATAACTGAAACCTCAAGGAACGAGGCACAGTTCAGCGACAGTGACACCTTGTCTGAGACAAACAAGCCAGTTCCTGAGGTCATCATCTCTGAAGCCGAGGAAAATGCACTTGGTATGCTGGACAAACCAGATATGCCAACAGAGCGTTCTGCAAGCATGCCAGAAGAGAAGCTCCAAAGGATCCTAGCCGAGGCAAATGTGACTCTTCTGAACCAACCTTTTTTCCCCCCGGAAATGACTACATACATCTCAAGCTCAGAGGTGCATCAGTCACTTCCTAGTGTGATAGGAGAGCCCAAACATGAGTCCCATGGTAGTAACATAGCTGGTCTCATAACAGATCATGAGAGAAACCTTCAGCGATGGAGTTTACCAAGCTTCCATAGTCCTAGTACAGCACCTAGTACAGCTGACAGTGCACCACCTTTAGCAGATTCCAGGACAACTTCACAACAAAAGGCCTTTAGTGATGGAAGCAATGTTACTTCTGCTGCTGCACCTGAGATGTTTGAGATGCAGCACTTATGGGAAAACATGGACAGTAAAGAAACAGCCATAGTAGAATTTTCTAATGAGGAAAATGAAAGAAAACTTTGACCATGCTTCCTTTGGGTTTGACTGAACTTCTTGTCTTCTCTTGAACATGGTTCTCATATGGATTTGCTGAAAGTGCAGAAGGGCAGACTTGATGCTCAGACAAGTCCTGAGCAAGACCCAACAGAGGATTTGGGACCTAAATAAGAGACATTGTGGTGACATACTTTAGGCCACTTGGTTGTTAGCTTGAAACCCATGACCTTGTGGGAAAAACATTTACAGGGAGAACTGGGAGCCTCAGGAGTGGATGCAAACCATCAGTGCACAGGACAGCAAGCTGTGCAGGCTCAACTAGAGGAAACACTAAGGTTATCAGAAGAGCAGAGATGGTTCTGTCCGCTTTGGATCCACACTGAACACTTCTGCCTTTGTCCACTCTGTCAGGTTAAGGTCCATGACATCCTTGTAAGACCTAGGAAAATTTGTTTTCTATTCAAGTGGCTCAAAGGTGAGGTGTGGGCTCAATTCCCTCCTCAGCTTGGAGAGATTCAGCCCACCATCTCTTACTGCCTGGAGAAACATTTGAAAAATCAGGCTCCTCATTTGTGTAAGACAATAGCCTGCCCCACTCTTGCTGAAGCTATGCCACTGGAAAAATAAAATGATTAAATGTTTAACTTCATTAAGAAAAATGGAAAAGGCAAAATTGCTGATAAGCAGAGCACAGGAAGTCTTAGTCTTGGTCTTTGCTCCCTGGAGCATGTATGTGGCATACCCAGTGGGTGGTTATTGTAAAATGAGGCTCCCAGGTGGCCTCTCCAGTGATGACAGGGCTGTGATACTCTCTCAAGAGGTGGTGGAGCTGCAGGGGCAACTGAGCTTCGAGCTCCACTCTTGTGGAGATCGTCAGCTGGAAGGAAGTGCACAGGCTACAGTCATCTGAGGCAAACAACAAAATGGCCCAGGACCACTAGCAAAATTGCTTTGCAATTCCTTCCCCTGCTCCCATTCCCATGCTTCCAGACACACCACACACATTCCCCATTAACTCAAACCTGCACCAGCATTAGGTGGCTCCTGTTGCTCCAGGGGTGGCCAAGCCACCTCCCTACACCTCCTGGTAGTGACCTGGCCTTTCAGCTGTCACTCCTGCAAGAAGTCTCAAAGCAGGCCAGGAAAGCTGCAGCAGCTTCTTGGTTTTAGCTCTTTACCCACATTTACAAAAACACAGTCCAGAGCATGTCACCAGCATTCTCCCATGAGTAAGTATCCAAGTAGATGGTCTCCCTGGAAAAGGGGGAGACCAGATAGCTCAAGGGATGGAAAGAACAGAGAGAAGGGGAGACACAGAAAATTATGGGTCTGCAACAGCCAGCAAAAGCAGTATGGACTGTATGGACAGCAAGTCCACCCAGCTCTCTTGCCCAGAAGGTTGCACTTCTTACCATAAACCAGCATCTCTGACAGGGTAACTGTAGCCCCAGTGGCTTCTGGAAGTCTTTAGGACTCCCTGAAGCTGGTAAGGAGCTCCTGCTTCTCTGCCCCACAACTTAAGTGAGGAGCCCTTCCAGCAGGCTATCACATACAGCAGGGCTCTGCTGTTTCATCTGGGTAGTCTTTGAATAAAAATCAATACCCTCCCCACTTCTACTTCTTCCAGCATTGTTTCAGTCTGGGAATTGGATCCTGCTAGTGTATATTAGGCAGGGTATGAGCAGAACCACCCTTTCAAATCCTTTAAAGACACTTGAAAAAGCACATTTATCCCCACCAGTTTAGGAAGTGGAGGACACTTGGCCCAAGGAAGAGCTCTTTAAACTCATACTCTAAGTATGTGAATTCTAAGTATGCAGAAAAGCCAAGCACAGATTTCCCAGGCACCTTCAGAGGCATTTCTTCACACCATGAGATGAGGTGACACTGGTATCTGACAGCAGCTTAGTGCAGTTTGATCACACTTTGGAGTGATGCATTCTGGTGCAACCTCACCCTTGCCACTCTGCAACAAGTCCTCAGGCAAATCAAGTAACTATGTTCAGGTTTGACCAACAAAATAAGAAACTCTGTGAAGTGAAATTATACTGAAATAAACAGCACCTTAGCCTAGCAGTCCAATTTTCTGAATGGCACTTCCTAGACAATATGCAGCTGTGGAAGCATTGCCTCTTTCCTCCTGATTCCCTGTTTCGTCTTGTAGCTGAAGCCATACTTTTCTATTCAACGTTTTCTCAATTTAATTAGATCTGCAACTGTCAAGGAACTGCATTTACCAATGAAATTAACTTCAACAAATGGTAAATTTTAAATTTAAATAATACATTTTAAGGATACCCAGACAGCTCCAGTAGCACAGCTAGAAACAAAGTAAAAGTAACTGCTGCTCTCCTCTGTAGCACTTTGTTAAAGTCAGGAAAGCAATACAAGTTTCTGGGGAGTTTGGCTGTGCATGTACAGGAAGGCTTTTCAGCAGCTGCAAAGAAATTCTGGCCCATTATCAAGCTTTCTCCTTACCGTACATAAGGTTGAGGAACAGTGCTTCCCACTGTAAGGGAATTTAAGCCAGAAATTAGAGATGACTGTCAAGTGTCCACAACGAATCTGCACTGAGAGTCCAGTCCCATCACACCTCCTCACTAATCCTTCACACAGTTTCCACCAGGGTTTAAGGTGTTGGAGGAAAGTGCTCTTCCTCCTCACTAATTCTTCACACAGTTTCCACCAGGGTTTAAGGTGTTGGAGGAAAGTGCTCTTCCTCCTCAACCCAGACATCTGCATGTTTCATCCCAGCACTGCTAAGCATGAAAGAGCCTCCCCAGCTTCTCATCATCCAGCTCTGCTCATCTTCCATCATCTTCTCTGCCTGGTCACTGCCTAGGATACGCACTGCTGTTTCCACCAGGATGTTATACATTTAATCATACACCAGCAATTATTTTGCTACCTCTCCCACTCACTCTGCCAGCACCCCCTGTGTTCATTCTTCAATGGAGGCTAAGGGTGGCCACACAGCAGCCATCAGACAGATAAAAGCTTCAGTCCTACATATGTGTCTACTAGATATGTAGACGCATGTTAAATTAGGAATGACAGCTCTGAGGTCACACAAGGCAATCTGCAATAAACAACTAGCATTTCACACAGTGGGCTAGCTCCAAGTTAGCTATAATATTCTGCTCATTGCTTGTAAAGAAGCTACTGCTGGGATTGAGTTACCAGAAAAATTTCCTCTCCTCATTTAGCCTGTTATCTCACTTTTGCAAACACATGTGGACTCTGATTTGTATTACATTATCTTTTGGGATTATGTGCTCTCTCTTCTTGGTAAACTATTTGCCTTAGCATGGTAAATGGATTATTTTAGCAGACCCAACAATCTACAGTTCATGTTCACAGGTATAAGCAATGCTGAATTACTTCATGAATAAAGGCACTTTGAGAAACACCATCATCTTGATTGTATTGAACTCTCGAGAAGCATTTCTGACAAAGGTTTGACCTACCATGCAAGTCAACTTGATGTCTACCAGGAACAATGACACAGGCTTACAAAAGCTGGCAAAGCTGGAAAAGGAGAGAACAGGGCCAGGTTAGCCAAATAGGTCAGAGCAGCAGCTTGCTCCTACAAAACAGTGTTAATCTTGAGCAGGATCAGATATATCAGAACAAAGAGAGGGCCAGTCCCTCTACATGATGCCTGATTTTCCACCTATTTCTAGGTTGTGTTCACACTCTGCACTAAAATTCATAGAGCCAAGATGTCAGTGCTGGGACTGATTGGTTGCATGTCCCAGCAACCTTAAAACCTTTGCCATAAATAACAGATCTCTGACTCCAAGCTCATGTCTGAGGAATATATACGTATTTTAGAAATAATGGAAATGTACCAGAGTGTTAAGTCTGCTGCATAGTAGAGAAAACAAAAATACCCTGCTACTGTTAAACGAGGGATAGAGCTTTATAGATGTTTGTTTGTCTTAGTTTATGAGCAGACAAATGATATTTTCTAGATAAATAAGTTAGCTCATATAAGTTATCCATTCTTAAACAGTGATAAGGACAAAGGGGAATCAAGGCAAGATTGGCCTAAAATACGTGATAACTTCACACAGCTCAATCTTCTCTGCAGAAAGAGACAGCTGGCAGCAGAGTCTTCTTTGCTGGAGGTTCATAGCCTGGATGCCAAATGTGTAACACAATGTGGCTGCAAATAGACAGTCATGAAAACGGGCACGGGAGAGAAGGGAGTATTTCATGCTGGAAGGCAAGATCAGTATGTCAGAGATACCTACAGGCAAACTGTCTTGCTTTAGTAATACTTCTTGAGTATTACAACTGAAGCCTCAAAATCTAAGGGCCTGTGATTGTAATGCTGCCAAGGTCAGCAATGGGTGTTGACTTTGGTCTGTGCTAAGCACATCCAGGCAGATGGCAGCAGCAAATCCCTGGGGGCCACCAACCCCTGTCCCAGCAATGCCACCAGGGGGCCAGTCTCCAGCTTCCCACGGCTCTGCTCTGCTGGGGAGACGCCCAGTGCACAGGGCTGGGGCTGAGGACATTTTTTGGCTTTAGGAAGACAGATACCAACACGTCACTTCTTTCCCCTCCAGGACACAGAGCAACCTGAATTTTCAGTTGCTGTTACACCTTCTCCTCCCCTTCCTCTCCAGCACTGTAACCACTGAAGAAAATATAAAATGTAGCTGAAACAGCACTAGGACCAAAGCAGATTTTGCTTGTTTAAGTTTTATTCGTGTGTACTCGTACAGTATCAGTTTTAGCAATCTGAACAAACACTCCAGGGGGTATCATTTTGGTGAATCTTCTTTTGCCAAATCAGTGCAGCTGCCTGTGGCTGTTTCACCTGGAACAGTTGCCAAGGCTGACAAGAAGTGGCTGAGCAAGAGGCAATAGATATCTAGTGCTGGTGCACATCTGAGGTGGAGGGAACTTTGCCTTTGGAGGGAACGCAGCCTTTGCATGGGCTGCAGTCTGGTTTTTGTAATGTGAATAGATGCAGCTCCAGCTGCTCCTGCCACCAAGGGCAGAGGTGTCAGGTGCTAAAAGCAGCATCTGACCTAAGACATGGACGTTAAATGCTGAGACCTAAAAGAGGAATAGAAAGATATCCAGCGATAATGAACATAAGGGAAAAAGGAAGGTTTGAGTGATGGTATAAGGAGCAGGAAATTGTGGGCAAGGAACAGTAGTGAAAATTAATGGTCACACAGACAACAGCCAAATTCCCCTTTATATAAGCTGCTTGGAGCAAGCTAATTTAAATAGAATTTCCTTGACACTAAGGAAACAAAGTTAAACAGAATCCAAAACATGGAAAATAATGAGGAAAAAGAAAGCTGTAGGAAATGAGGTGGAAACTAGCAAAGAAGAAGGAAAAAAGGGTAGCCAGACCAGGCAGGACTGAGATTCATTTCCCTCACTCATAACTGCTATCTTGTCAGACTGGTACTGTTCAGCATGTTTATTCTTCCTGATCTTTTGCAAATCTGAGTGCTGAGCTGTTTCTGCTTTATCCTGAGAGCTGCGGTGTCCATCAGTTACTCAGGAGATATTGTGTCTTAGTTGTAAACATACAGATATTGAACCAAACTATATCATGTGGGACAAAGATCACTGCAAAGTCCCTAAAACCTGGAGGGGGACAACACAGCATGCATTTAGGTCCAAAGTTTCAGTAAAATCCCTTCTTCACACAGTACTGAAGATCATTACATTAACATTTGAGTTAAGACGGAATAGATGCTATTATGACTCAGTAGTAATCATTCCTGTGAACAGCTTTTGCAAATCCCACTCTGTCATTCCCACGGTCAAAAATGCAGTAAAATGCAGACATGAAGACATCTCCCAAAATCCAGAGTGGGCCAGTGCGAGTGGGGATGTCAAGAGACTGAAAGCCGCTCATGCAGAAGGTTTGGTCATCAATAGACTCCTGGAAGGGAAAGAATGTGTGCTTCCAGCAGCCTGCTCCAGGCCAGCTCAGAAAGCAAGGAACAGGGAGCAGGGAGGCTGCAGATACACACCTTGAGGATGTATTGCTCTGCTGTCAGCTTGTACTCGTGGTGTCCGATCGTGAAGCTTATGTGAGGCAGGCTTGACAATCTTCTGCAGTCTACAAGAAACTGCATGCGATGCACTAATTGAGATGGGATCAGTTTGTCTTTTTTTAAGTATTGCCCTTTGAATTCAAGACTTTTGCAGCAGGTAATGGTGAATTTATTACAGAGAAACAGCATCAGGCTGACTTATAGCCCAACACTGCCCTCCGGCTTTCCAGTTCCTGTACTTGGTCAAACCAGCCTAGCAGCCCAGACCACTGCACCAAAGCCCCTAGAAACCCAGGGCTAACGAAAATCCTTGCAAAACCCAAAGGGAAGCAGGTGAAGGGGGACCCTGATGTCCTCCCTGTAACACTCAGAAGGAAAACTGAGCATGTGATCCCTAACAAGTCTACATTAACAAGGTCTGCTGAGCAAAAGTCCACCAACACTCAGCCCAAGGGAGCAGCCTCCAGCCATGCAGGAAGCACTCTATGGCTGCAGCTCACCACACATCCCTCCCATAACACCATCATTTTAGGGAAAAAATAAGCTAGTGAGGAATACATATACTTATACTCTGCCTTAGAGGGGGATTTAAAGAGCAGAAGGACTAAATTCTGGCATGGTCATTAATTTCCATAAATAAAACATTCACTTACAGTAACACAGAAGATAATTTCCTGGCCTTTCTAGTTATTTCATGAAATAACTGGTGTGCTAAATGGTCCTGTAAAATGCTCCAAGTCTCAGAGGGATCTTTGCTATAAATTGTAGTGTTTAAAGTCATTGTTTTACAGGCTTTCTAGAAGGAAGAATTTGCTTTTTGGTGTTTTTCAATCTGCTTTATGAAACCATAACACTAAATCTTGCGTACATTACCAGGTGCCAGATCATTAAAACAAAATAAACCTTGGAATATAGAGGACAAGGGTAGAAAACGCCAGTATAATGGTTTGCAGGATACAAGAAGCAATACACAATTCTTTTACATAGCTAGTACATCCAAAAAAAATTAATCTTTCCTGGAAAGAGATGAAAGTTCTCGTAAAATCACTGATGGATACACTCACTTGTACAGGGATAAATTTGAGCCAATTTACTCTGTGATTGCTAAAAGGCCAGTCATGGAGAGTCTTATTTTCAGGATACTTTTTTGCAGAATCTGAGATGCCAGCTGAGTGTTCTTATGTCAGCACTGGAGTATATAAACTTATACTGCAATGACCTGTTCCTCACATGTTCCTTACACACGCTAGTGTAAGTACATTGGATATACATATTTTATTTATATTCATTATTGTGTACCAATATAAAAACAACTTGCTATCAAAGCATACTCTTTGGCATGTGTCTGAAAATTTGAACAAAATCAAAATCAAAGGTTTAATTGAGAAAGAATCAGGAGTTTCAGGAAGCACACATATGTCACTGGAGTCCTCCTATTACCAAGTGAGGTGGATTGAGTCCACTTTAATCTTTGCTCTTTGCCCAGCACACTGGGCAACTGTAATAATTTTCTTCCAAGAGCATTTTTGGGTCAGGATAAAGACGAATGCAAAGTTAACAGAACTCCTATGGGGCAGCTTTACTTGGGGCACTGGAGCTGTGGCAATGTGTTAGCGATCTGTGGGAGTCAGCCAAGGGCCAGCAATAAGGCACAATAAGCTGCTCTTTCCCTGGAGGCAGGGACAGGAAGGAGTGGTGGGGAGCGCCAGCAAGGGGGATGCAGGAGAGAGCAGCAGGTAAAGAGGAAAACAGCAAGGGGTAAGAGGAGTAAGGTTCAGGAGGAAGAATAAGAGACAGCAAGTCTTGTCCTGCACCCTGTGACTCATCTGCCAGGAGCCACTGTTGTGAGTGACACTGATGTGCATCCCTCCCAAGAACCCTGCACGACACCACCTGCTCCATGGCAGGCTGACAGAAGAGGTCCTGTCAGTGAAGCCACTGTTGGGCAGTCCTTAAAATACCATTCCCTTTCCAGTTGATGCTGACGTGGCTGACCATCAGCACCAACCCCCTCCTGGCTTGGGAGATCCAACAGCTATAACTGGAGACATTGAAAATCCTCTGATCTTCCAAAAGAAAACTATCTCTCATGCAGAGCACAGATCAATTCCACAAACAAATGTACTCCCTATTTCCTTACACACCAGTTCTGAGTATGGGAGAAGAGGTAACTGTTTGGGAGGAGGCCTGGGGCAACAAAGCAGATACGTTAAATACAGACTGTCTCTGAGTTCAGTGCTATTCTGGAAAGGCTTTTGCTGAGACCTTTCTAACCAATTATTTTGGTTATTTTCTCACCCTATAAACTCTTTGCACCACATGCCAGTTTCCCTTCCTGTCTGGCTGTTTTCTCTCTGTACAGTTTTTACCTCTCCAGTATTTGATGGACTTGCCCCAATATACTCCTGTAATCGCCTGATTTGTGAAGAGGGTCCGGTGATAAGAGAAGTGCCTGAGTCAACGATGGCTTCGCAGCCATGGGAGCAAAATGCCACCCGGCCCTGGATCTTTATACTGCAAGTGAAAAACAAAGCATCTTTAAGCAAATGGCATATGCACTGTGACTGAAACCTCATATTACTGGTAGCAAAGTACCAGAGTACAGACTGAAGTTACTCCAAAGTAACAAGTGACAGGACAAGAGGAAACGGCCTTAAGTTGCACCAAGGAAGGTTTAGATTGAATATTAAGAAAAACTTCTTCACAGAAGGGGTTGTAAAGCATTGGAACAGGCTGCTCAGGGAAGTGGTAGAGTCACCATCCCAGAAAGTGTTCAAAAGACATGTGGATATGGCACTTGAGACGTGGTTTAGGGTTGCACATGGTGGTGGTGCTAGGTTGGCAGTTGGACTTGATCATCCTTGAGGTCTTTTCCAACCTCAATGATTAAAACTAGCTGCCAAGCTTTGCTAAAGACAAGAATGTCTGTGGATCCACTTTTCTGTCTTGGGACTCCTAATTGCCAATCATTTGCTGCCTGCTGATGAACTTGTCCTCACCCACAGGTATGTGTTCTCATCAATTTAGGCAACATGCTAGAGGAAGAACAAAGGAACACTGACTGCTTTGACCAAAGTTAGCAGGAAAGATGAGAACAGGACCCAGAGCTGGATTCAGTTTGTGGGTGCCTTAACCTCTTAACAGTTAAAACATACTAACATGTTCTCCCAGAAACCAGCCACCCATGTCACAGCAGATTTAGAGAGCTAACAAACCCCAATCTAATCCTGGTGTACCCCTTTTTGAGAGGCAAAAGGGTAAAACAATGCAGCTGAGTCCTCCGTATCTGCATCACTAAGAGTTTCTGCCTCTGCAGGTTTTACCTGAGGAGGCAGATTTCACACATACATACATACATATATACATACTTGTTCACATGTATTTGCCAGTAGCTTTTCTCGGTGACTGGGACCCAGTGGATTGAACCTTTGTAGAGAGAATGGTCTATCCCCCCCAGAATCAACTCACCACCATTCTCAGTGTCATCTCCTCTGAAAGCAGAAGACAAGGTAACACAGACATGGGAGTGTGCCAGCATGGATGAGATTACACTTAAAATGCAAAAGACAAATCACATCCCTTTATAAATTCAGATATGGATGGCTGAAAGGGATTATTCCTAAATTATCACTGCATATGTCCCAAACAACATCTGAGAAGACTTACTGTAGGCTACCAAGGTAGGCATGAGGAACAAGTTGAGACAGTTGAGTTCTCACCTCAGACTAAACACTAGAGAAATTGGTGGAGTTGTGGCTAGGTCCAGAGTAGGGAACAACATTTTTCTGGAATGCCGCTACTTGGGTGTAGGACAGCATTTCTGTTTATCTCCATGGGCCAGAAGGAAACCTCTGGCAACAGACATGGTGAGTCTGAGCTGGGAGCTTTTCTTACGACCAGCTCAACAAGAATAAATCTCTGTCCAAAAAGGAAAAAGGCATGGTCCTCCCCATAACACTTTTTCTTTTTATGCCGTATTTTTCAGTGTCAAATTGGGAAAAAACCCTACACCCAGAACCAAAAAAATGGGGGAAATTACTTTCTAGAGTTGAAGCTTTATACAGAGGCACAGTTGTTTCTATCAACAATTAAAATAAATTTACCTCTTTTTTGGCAGTGCCAGTTTAAAGACTGACCTTTTCAGATAGAAAGAGAAGACCGGCTCCTCTACCAAGTGCTGGTTCATGATGCTGTCAAACACAGGCAGAGCATTGCCCACTGCTAAGGAGGGGTAGCCTAAGCCCAGAACACCATCAAAGTGGGCAAGGACAAAAGTTGTTCCTGGCTCAAACACTGACTCGCCAAAGTCCTGTCCCTTGATGGAGATGTTACTTATCTGTTTGGTTAAAAAGAAAATAAATAAATAAATAAAAATATATAAAAACTTTGAAAGTAATACCACCATCAATCACAACAAATTAGCCACATTTCAGATCCATATCAATGGATTAATTCAGTTTATAAAACCTGGATATCCTTGTGTGACTTGCATCAATACTAACAGGTGCCAATTTGGCAGGTAGGCTGCACCAATTCCTTAGAATGCCTTACTTATGAGGTTGCTTGTTCATAAACCCGGAACAGACAAAGACCCAAGAAGAAATGAAAATAAAATCTTAGGGATTTGACTCTATAGCCCAAAGCTGGAACAGCACTCACACCTCTCAGTACGTGGCTAGGTGGGACCTCACCCTGCCCTTGCCTAAACCAGGCAAAGTTTTCCAGGACAAGGCCAGTATCTGAACTGCCTGAAAACAATTGACCTGGCAGCTGACGCCCATTTTAGGTGGATGCTCACCTGCAGTGTGTCTTTGCCAGCAATGCCCAGAAGATGTCCCGAGCCGTACTGCAAGGAGAAGGCTTCCCCTCCGTGTTCATATGAATCCGACATGAAGGACTTAAATTTCTGGTGCACCCCTACACAAAACAAATTACATCTTTGCACCGAGGGGAGGTCCCAGCAATGCACTTGCTCCACAGTGCAGAACCAGATGAGATTTTTGCTTTTCTTATGAGAAAAGTGTCTATAGAAATACTGCAAGCACCTCAGTCCCCCTGCAGGGCACAACCGTTTTTCTCTACCTGAGAGGTTATTTTGCATTTTAAAGACGAATTAAAACAAAAATAGCCATTTCCACCAATTCCGGCAGGTCTCCCAGGTCTATTTCCGTGCCTTTTGCATCAGGCACCTTATGGTCTGGAAGAACATCTGGCAGCTGCAGCCGGCATCTGTCCTGGCTGTAGGATGACATGAGGGGCAGAGGCAGAGGAGAAAACTGGGGAGAGGAGAGCAGCCCTGAGGGATGCTCCAAATCCTTCCCTTCCAAATCCCTGCTGCAGGCGAGCTCCTTAAGAAAGGAGAATTGGTCAAAGCGTCCAAGCATAAGGGAGAATAATGTTTCTTACTGCACGCCTCGCTGACGCAATAAGCGGAAGGGACCCAAAAGTTGGAGGAGCCAGTGTCAAACACGACGGTGAACCTCTGTGGGGGCGTGCCGACATTCACCACGCCGTAGTACTGCGCCTGGGGGAGGAACAGCCCCGTCAGCTCCCAGCTGCCTCCACTGAGCTATTCCTGGGGAAGAAGCATACTTGGGAGCATCACACAATGCTTTCTCAGGGGGGGTCTGTGCAATTTCATTTAAATGTAAATGCACACCACAGGGAAGTGTGTCTGGTTCCACAAGCGGTTTCAGGCAGCAGATTTCACTCCAGCTGAATGCACAACGGTGAGGCATTTTTAAAGCCTTTTAAGCAAATATTCAGTTGGGTTCCCTGTGGAGTCAACAAACCCTCTTGCACCGCTTTCAGAGGTGGCAAGGTCACCCCCATGTGAGATGAAGCTCTCACATGACCATACAGTCTCTCAGGCTGTTCCTTACTGATGTCAGTAAGAAATCAGTGTTGTGAAGTCAGCACCATCTGCCTCTGCTGGCTTCAGAGGTCTCCAGCTGAAGCCAGCTGACCAAACACGGTCAAATATGCCTAGCCTTTTTCCCTTGTAATTAGCAGCTATTAGCAAGTCAAAAAAGTATTGTGTTGCACAAACTGTTCCTACTGTACTGAACAAAGTTCATCCAGCAGATGAAGAAACCACTGACCATCTCTGGATACCAATTGAGACTGAGATAATCTGTGAACACGTGAATGCTGGAGTGCAGTGCTTATCCACATCCCGCATACAAGTGTTTAAGTGCTCCTATCTGGCCCTGGAAGAGCCCTTCAGCATTAAGAGACCTATTTTTAGGAAGAGGCATTTCTGGAATTCAACCACAGATAGGAAAGCAATAGCTGGTGCCAAGCTTTGTGCAGCAATGCAAATATTTGAATATATACCTTCAAGTGCATACTTCTTAATTAATATACTGAAGTTTCTGACCCTGCAGTTTATGATCTGAATGAGATAATCTTGAAAAGGCAAGCAAGCATGCCACTTAAGAGAATATCCAGTTATACAGCAGAATTTTATTCCCTCTTGTATTAAACAAACCTCTATCAATGAATCTGTAAATTGAGGCAATTCTATGGGATGTTAATTAAAAAACCCAAACAACAACAAACCAACCAACCAAACAAACAAACAACCTGAAAAACCACAAACACCCTGCAATAAAACCTCCACAAAACTGTTCCTGGTGCTACATGGATATGCTAGGGAAAGGGGTTTTGCTTCGTCATTTTAAGATTTATCCCTCTTTGAAATAAGCTTTAAAGCAGACTGAAATGTTTGTTCTTCTTCACATAAGTATTTCTTTATGGTCCTCAAATGTCAGAAGTTCTTGCTAAATGAATTTGGCCTTCCCTTCCATTCTGTTCCTTATTCAGACGCAGCCTTCACAACATTTCTGCAACTTAGTTTTCCTTTAGATAAGCACAACATAAGAATCAAGTGAAACAGAAAACAGAGACTATTCAAATGCTAAATCCAGGAAAGACACCTTACAAAATGGTTGACCTGCTGACGTGCCTGCCTGAGATCCAATGAACCTCATATATTTTCTTTTTAAATTTAGATGGTAAATTCCGTCAGGTTAGTATGAGGCCCAGGTCAGTCTCCAGTATTTAATACACACTAAAGTCCAGAGGTAAAAGCAGAAAAATAAAAACCTCTACTTAGGTTTGTTATCACTGACTCCACATGATCAAATAAATGAGATTTGGGAGATATTTTTTTTATAACACACAGACATCCTAGTGTCTGAAAATAGACTACCAGTAAATGAAGGAATCAGATTCTGCTACCAAAAAACCAATAGTTCACCAAGACTGATACATGCAAACCCATTATTTCTTTGGGGACCCAAAGAAACCAAGCTGAATACAGAACTATACAAAAATAAAACTTATCAAAGGGCTATCACTGCTAGACTACAACAGCTTTCTACCCAAGTCCCAAGCTAACCTAGATCTAGACACGCTTTATTTTGCAGATTGGCAAATTGATTTTTTACGATCTAATATTTATAGCATAGAGCAACGAGACACCTCAAGCCCTATAATTTCATTGAGAGACTAGACTTGAAATGTATTGGGAAAAAATCTGCCTTCAATAGAACAATGAGGCCTAATGATTGCATTACCAAAACTGTACTTACATTCATGTAATCATACAGCCTTTCTGAAGCAGTTCCTACCGATAAAGCAATATCTGCAGGGAAGCAATGCAGATACCTCCGGGCAAAAACATCGGGGTGGTGATTCCTCCAAAAGTCCTCTAATTCCCCCTTTTCTTTCAGCTGTTTCTTGATAGACTTGAATCGAATCAGGGGGATTCTATGCAAATAAACACACAAAAAATAACTGGTTCTTCCTTCTAAAACTCTCATATACTCTTTTTTTTTTTAAAATTGTTTCTTTTTTGAGACCTCGAGTGGCAACAAGCACAGGTCACCCCAGGAAGCCAGCTGAGACATGATGCCAGGTGTGTTCTCTTACCGTTCCATGGCCAGGATGAATGGAATGTAAACCACAGCCAACAGTATCACTCTCATAGTTCCAAGTGGCTCAGAGTCTAATGACATTCTTTTGCTCAGAAGTCCCTTTTTTATGGCCTGATGTCAGCAGAGGGCCGTTCGCCAGGTCAATCAATCACAGGAGGTCAGTGCTTTGGCAGAAAACTGATTAATTTACCCTCAGACTAACCTGGATTGTGCAAATAGTGATGTTCAGTGGAACTACTCAGGCATAGATAACCAGGGCACAGTCTAGACCAAACAGACATTTTCATAACAATCCTTAATGTCTTTTACATAAATATGATATGTGGGATGAGCTTGGCTCCTGTTAGCATGGGAAAGAGGAAGCTGTCCTAGGACTTCATGCTTTTCAAACTTGCTTTAGCGAAAAATCCCTCAGAAGTGTTCAACGTGGAGAAAGAGGACATAACATATAACCATTTCCCTTTTGCATGGAGACATTTCAGCAGGGCCGAAATATATTTCATGGGCTTGTGACAAGTCACCTCCTAACAGCTGATGTTTAATCCCCTATATATGGGAGAACTCCAGTCTAAACATAAATGTGAGTGCCACCCCAGAAAATGGGTCTTCAAAGTAAAAAACATGACAACCTGCAACATACAGCAATAAACATCTAGAAGTTTTGCACACCTTTCAGCAAGACATTTGGAAGGGCTCACTTGGATTTATTTTCCTGAGGGTTTCTTGAGGTTACTGGCTCCCACTCCTACCTGACACTTGGGTTCAAGTCAAGCCTTCAAAAAAATAATGGTGTCAAAAAGAGGCTCTTATCTGGCAGAGTGCAATCCCAAACCTATTAGCTGCCAGGGAAGAAGCTCAGTGCTGAGTCTGCAATTTACTTTCGAGACTTTCTGAATCTGTCCTCTAAGAAAGTGCGGTAAGCAACCGCATACTGCAGCCTAGCATTATTAAAGCCAAGTTTGAATAATCAGCCATTTTTGTTCAAAGTACTATGGTAGGAGGCTGGGAAAAGACCGACAACATTCCTTCCCCTGCAACACACAACTTATTTAAAACTGACTGCTCACCATGTGAGGGTGAACTGGAACTAGGCAATCCTCTCAAAAGAGAGCAGATGCGCAACAGCATGGAGCAAAGAGTGAACACTAAGTATATGGAGGAGGCAGAAGTCATCATCTACTCTAGCAACAATCTCCAGTCAAGAAAAAACAGCAGAAAAACCCAAACACAAAATGTTTGTGAGAAAAGACAGGGTCTAAATGCCTGCCACAGACTTTAAAGAAATAAAAAGCAAACCATTTTCAGAATATACTAAAGAAAATATTAAAAATTGTTCCTTTTAATCTCTTCCCTTGTTATGTCAAACTGATCGAGAACAGGCATGAGAACCCTAAAATCAGTAAGTTTAGAGATCTATTCATTAGTTCCCTGGATTTTGAAATACATAGTTTGCTTTTTCTAATGTACCTCCAAAATTGTGAGGGCTAAACAAACTCAGCAAAGGTTGAGCCTCGTGTCATCACACAGCTGTGTGCAGAGCTTTGGATCTGAAAAAGCATCAGCATCTCTATTGTCATATTTTGTTTCAAAAAATAATAGAATCTAAAAAATGCATATTTTTTCTGTTTTGTTATGATTTTTTGTTCAGTTATCTAGCTCTGAGCAATGTTCCCCATTTCTTCCAGACTCAGGTGTTTTACACAAGTTATCAGTGAACAATCACATTTTCTATCCCACAGTCATCCCAGCCACTGAGCTGCAGGAGCTGGGTGCTAGAAATGAAACTGGTGAGCAAAGATGTGGCCATTTGTGAACATCCAGAAAGCAAAGGCATTTCTCAAGGAGCCTCCACTGCCACCTGATGCACAACAAGCTCCTGGGTAGGGCAGTGTCACTTTGACAAGAGTAAGACAATGCCTGTGCTGAATGCCTTTATCACTTAACTTTTCTTCAAATGCTACAAATGCTTCTGGGAAGTCATTAATGTTCATGTTGGAGGGCATAGTGATAACTCTGAAGACATGAAGTGGCTTTCAAAACACCACCTGGGTCTCCTGAGGGGACTGCCTCTGCCTTAGAACCTCCACTGAGTCCTTGATTCTCAGAAAGGACATGATTGTTCAGTTTAGTGCAAATGTAGTCCTTTATTAAGCCACACACAAAGGTTATTCTTTCCCAAATTCTCTGATTTCACACTATGTTCCAAGCAGACATTCATTTAGCTAACAGAGGTACAAAATACAGCAACAAAAGGTCATCATGACTTTTTTTTGATAAGCTGGAATAATGATTAAACTACAATCCAGAGGATCCCTAAGAAACAGTTATCTGCAGCTTAAAAGTTCCATTAAGCAGAAATAATTCAAGTAGGAAAAATATATCCCCTTCTCTGTCTAAAGACTTAAAGTACATTGTGAAGTTATTTGTCTACACATGGATTATTGAGAAAAATACGCCAATACTATATTATTATCATATGCACACCTATGCTTTCATGTTCTTCTGATTAGCAGGTTATTTGAAAAGATTTGTCTAAGGGACATGTCTTCACCATGGATGTAAATTCATTACTATTTATGCCAAATGCATTTGGTTTTCTACAACTGTAGCCTACAGTGCCTTAAGAGGAGGGACCCTTGCCTTTACCTTTAGAAGGTGCCACAGCTGCTTAGAAATTAAAACAAATACAACAACCCACTGAATGAGAATATTTTCTTAAATGCAGGGTAACTGCTTGGAAAAGGATGCCCCGCAAAATCCAGAAATGACACATTCCCCACAGTGGTCCTCTGACAGGGCACATGGTGTTAAAGCAGTAAAGAAGTGGCTGGTTGGAAATGTTTGTTCAGTGTGAACTGGCCTGTTGCTGCTGGGATGCCATGCACACCACGTCCTGCCTTTTGTCACCAGAGAGGGAATTTTCAGCACCTCTCTTCCACAGCACCACCACAGATGAATGTGACATTATCTTTGTTCTCCAGGCTTGATACCCTGCCCAGCTTTTCCATCCATGCCTATTTTATGGCACTCAGGTCTCAGCACTCATTGTTCTCCATCCTGCTGCAATACTGGTTCCCTGTTGTTTTCCTCCCCGAGGGAAGCCCCCCATACATTTCATAGCATCACTGCTGCATGGCACAGCCACTCATCTTGCAGGGAAAAGGCAAGTAAACATCCTATAGCCTATATCCAATTGATAGCTAAGACACGATTTACATTTGAAAACAAGGGATAGTAGAGAGCTCTCTATTAGATTCGACCAGAGATCCAGAGGCCACCTTAACTGTTTGATATTGCCTTTTCCTCAATCTTCTGTTTGCTCTGCCTTTTGTTTTTCCAAGAGTGCTTGGCTTTCAGCAGTCATAGATTTTGGTAGTGTAGCACTAATGCTGAGAAAGCAACTGCAGACTGTTTGAAGAAAATCTCCCATCCACAGTTCATTGTACAGCCATGGGCCAACAGACAGGTAGGACAATCATAGAATGGTTTGGATTGGAAGGAATCTTAAAGATCATGTAGTTCCAACCCCACTGCCTTGGGCAGGGACACACATGAATCCCCAAGAAAGCCCAAAAGTGCAGCAGCTCAAGAAGTCAAACTATGCAGAGGTTCCTACACGTGGGAATAGTCCTCCTAGAAATCAGAGGTACTCCTGATCTGAATAGCAAAATGGGTCTTGATGACAGGAGGAGGAGAATGGTTTACACTGCCACATAACTTTTTAACATCATATTTATCTCATTCATGGCAAGTGAGAATCTTGATGGAATTAAATCCATGGGAGTTTCTTGACAGGTTTAGGTACAGACGTGGGAACTGCAGTAGCACTTACTGAAGGTGGATGGAGAACAGCCTTGGCAGTTTGTGATAGCACATTAAATGGGAATTAAGACAAGAAGAAAAATGTAATGTAATGAAAAAGGCCCTACACAGTCAAGAGTGCCAGAGCCTATAGTAAATACCATTAAATTAAGAACATAAATAGAACAGCTCAAGACAGCAGTTTGCCAAGTATCTGTGTTAAAGCTTTAAGATAACTACTGGGTGGCAAGTAACACTCTGAAATTATGTGTTTGGAACCTTACAAAATGTGTCTCTGAAAGTGCCACTTGTCTGGAAAGTCAGTCAGATATTGACTGGTATTTTAAATAATTTGATTATATCTGACATTTCTGCTGAAAGTTTCATAAAAGTTAAACATATGAGTTTAAAAATTTGGCCTTCTGTGGAATTTACTTTGCCAAGCCAACCCCCACTGCCCTTACTGGCCACACAGCAAGAGCAAGAGGTAGGAGCTGGGGCATTGGGGTGACTGCTTGGGGCAAAATCAGAGAACATTTACAGTGTGCAAGAAGAGACAAGAAGGAATGTTTTTGAGGGCAGTGAGTGAGAGTGTGGGTGAGAGAGGGAGACCTGTGCTCTAAGTCGCCCTGTCTATAATCCCCATCACCAAACACTCATTCGGTTATCAGAAACATTTCAGAGCCCTTGAGATTAACGGCTGGTGCCCTGTAAACAGAGCCTTATATTGAGAGGACAGTTACTGGTAGGCCAGTGCACAGCGAGAGAAGACCAAGGTGGGCCCCTGTCCCTCGCAGTCCTGCCATCCCAAAACAAAATCCCAGGATGGGCAACAGTCTGAAAGCCCTAGTTGCTTTTGTGCCCTCCAAGAAGTGCCAGAAGTACCTCCTAGAAGACCTAGAAGAGATGCCAGTGGATAAAATGGTGGATCTGAGTGGCAGGCAGCTGAGGCGCCTGCCTCTGCACATTTGCTCTTTTCGGGAACTGGTTAAGCTGTACCTGAGCGATAACAACCTGAACCACCTGCCCCCCGAGCTGGAGCAGTTGCAAAACCTGCAGATCTTGGCACTGGACTTCAACAACTTCAAAGTGCTGCCCCTAGTTGTGTGCACACTGAAGCAGCTGTGCATTCTCTACCTGGGCAACAACAAGCTCTGCAGCTTGCCCCTCGAGCTCCGGCTCCTGAAGAACCTCAAGACCCTCTGGATCGAGTCCAACTGCCTGCAGTACCTGCCTGAGGTGGTGTGTGAGCTCAGCCTGCTGAAGACCCTGCACGCCGGCTCCAACGCGCTGCGCACACTCCCTCCCCAGCTGCAGTGCCTGGAGGAGCTGCGCACCATCTGGCTGTCAGGCAACCTGCTCTCCGAGTTTCCTCCTGTGCTCCTGAACATGCCATTTCTGGAGGTGATCGACGTGGATCGCAATTCCATCCGGTTCTTCCCCAGCCTAGCTCACCTCCCTGGCCTGAAGCTGGTGATCTATGACCACAACCCCTGCAGGAACGCCCCCAAAGTGGCCAAAGGAGTGCGCAGGGTGGGGAGGTGGTCAGAGGAGACTCCTGAGCCCCGCAAGCGGTCTGGGGCAGTGATAGACATCACGCTTGATGAGAAACCCTTGCTACCTTCTGCTGCGAAGACCAAGCCAGAGGCTGAGCCCTGCTGATGCTCAACTTCTCGTTCTGGTGAACGTGGCAGTGCACCCACACCGCTGCCTGACCTCTACCTCTTCCTTGCATGCTGGCGTCCAGGCACCACCACACCACCTGGCTTGTCTTCAGGGGTAGGTGCAGCGGCTTGGAGCTGTGTGGCAGCAAAACTCTTGCACAGACACGCCCTTTCACACAGCACTCCCAGAGCAGACTTCTTCCTCCCTGTCCCCCTCCTCCCCTGATGGGACCACTGAGTTCACAGTAGAGATGAAGACTTAGTTTAGATGTTATCCATGGGTGGATTGCATGCCGCACGCATGGACTTACTGCTCTTCACCCGTGGGCTCGCTCTTCTCGCTTTCACCTTGTTGAGGTGTCCGAGCTCAGCTGGAAACCACTGCTCAAGGTGATCACTGCTGAGAGTCACAGCTCTAAAGCAACCCACAGCATTTGTCTCAAATGACCTATCTGAAATGCAGCAACATCTTGAAGGTTCCCATGCCTGCCACATGGGAAGTGGTAGTGGAGCCCTGGCTGCGCTATCAAGGAACAGCAGGAACCTAACAGGGAGCTCTCCTCTTAGCACTGCTGCCTTCTTCCTGCAACTTTGTTACTGCCGAGCAGCACTTCAGATGATGGTGAGGAGAGCTAGAGGCTTTGCTGCTAGTTTTTGTTACCGACAGCACTGCCTGGTAAGGGCAGCTGTACAGGACGAGTTTTCCTGCAGTAGCAAAGAAGGAAATCAAAGCCCGACTAAAGCAGCAAAACCACAGGAGCAGCAAAGGTAAACTTGCATGAATAAAACCCAGGGCTGGGAGCCTGCCACTATAGGCCTGCACATAATCTGAAGCTGAGGCAAACTCAGCTGATTTCAGCCTGCTATTTCTCCAGGTTGCAACTCTGACCAGTTTAGATTCCCTTCAAACTGCACTGAACTAACGTTTCTTTAAAGGAAACTTTGCTTCAATCTAGTAACACAGAAATCTGGCTCAAAATGACATTTTAAACTTCTGATTCCATTGAATTTAGTGAAAGACAGCTTTTGTAACAAGGGTGGAGAGCCCTTGGTGGTCCTCTCTTCAAGTTGAACTGCCTCACCAGTGCAGCCTGCAGAAGGGGCAGTTGACTTTCAAGAAAAGGCCTGATTCCATGCCAGTTTAAAACTACTTAATGTCATCTGCATGCCTGAAAAATTATTTGGAAATATACAGACTCTGCTAGCACTTGCTGTCTTGTTAAATGAAATCCAAGTCTGGATTTGGCTGGCACCCACGTAGTGTACTACTAGTCAAATAAAGTATACTAGCATCTTACCAAGTTAAACCATTCTTCTTTGGAATTAACAGAATTCTCTTTCCAAATTCTTTATCTAATCTTGTTCCAACAATTCCTTCCTACAAAAGGAAGGCAGAAGAGTTTGGGGCTTTTTTAACATCCAAGGTAAATGTTTTATTTCCTACAGAACTGACCCAGTACTGTATTTATCTGAGGGGAGGGGGAGAAAGTGCTTTCACTGACTTGTCAATGGACTGTGTTTCACACAGCTCTCTCCAGACGGTATTGTCACTTGTAGAGAGCTGAAGAGAGTCTGTGTTGAGAGTTCAGGGGAGCATTCTGCAAGTAGATTCCCTTCACTTTAGGAAATCTAAGGGAGAAAAATGTTTGCACACATACTTCCTTATTTCAAATTAAAGTTTCTGCTTTGGCAGACTTGCCCTGGTGTTTGGCAGGTGCTGCATTACATGTGCAAGGGCCGGAAGAGTCACAATGCCTGGTGAGCACCTCTGGGTTTCCACAGACAGCACCTCCCCTTGCCTGTGCTTAAAGTCATCACAAATCCACGTACAGACTGCTGCAGGCATCACAGACTTCCTTACGACCTGAGATGAAGAAAGCAGCTCAATTAAGAAACACATTGCCTTTGCAGCAACGACCAGAATAGGAAACAAAATACAAAGACAGGCTACAGCAGACATGAAAGGGGCCGTGTGTGTGTGTGTGAATGAACACGATGCAGCCTGAAACACTTTCTGCTAATTGCCTTCTATTATACATGTTTGTGAAATTGCCCAGAGCCCAGTACTTCACAGTTAAACACTCAGATTGTTCGTGCAGAATGTTGCTCTCTACCAAACTGCATCTTCCTCTCAACTCCCCTCAGCAGAACTCCATTAAATTTGTGGTGTAAAAACGTGTAAAAACACCTAGTTGTAGTTCTGAGCATTAACTAAGGTTTCTCTTCAGCTTTTTCTCTTACTTTCATTATACAAAAAAAGGAGTAATACTCCAGGATCACTAGAAAAAGATGCCATCTAATTTCAGAGCCTATTTCAAGGATCCCAACTCAAAACCTATGCAGCCAGGACTGGAATACACCACTTAACTATAAGCACCAGGTCGACCTGAACCAGCAAGCCACGAGAGCCTGACCACGGCCGGAAGTGTCTGAGGACTGAGGATGTGCACTGCAGCTGTCCTAATGGAACTGCCCTTTCTGATTCTACACAAAGAAACACAACTTCAGTGAATCAGAATTTTATTTATTTTTTTTATTTCTGTGGAACCTGGAAAGGAACAGAAGGAATAGGGTTGTATAAAACCCCTGTTTTACTTGAAAGTGAACTCTTCCCCACAACACATGAAAGTTCCAGTAAGTTAAACCAACTGAAGACAGTGCCATTGAAGGAGATCTGCTTGTCTCAAGCTTCTGTTCCATAACCTCATGAAAACTACCTCATTAAAAAAAAAAAATTACTAGGTGACATCTGGTCCACACATCCTCAGGTACCAAAGAAAATTTAACATGGGCGATGGTCTGGTACACGTTTTCTGGGGAGAAAAAGAAAAATCAGAAAATTTCCACCCATGCTGAGGTACACCAGCCCCTCACCACCCATCCTGATTTTTAATCTTTAGCTGGTATTCTGTGTTCAGTGCCAGCTTTATCTCACAGCACAAAAGGCAGTATCACCTCAAAGCTAACACACCACCTGTGATCACGGGCAAAAAACCTGTGATTCAATAATCTAAAATCAATAATCAATTCAAAACTACCCATTAAAACAATGCTCCCAGAGCAGCAACTCTTCCCAAACTTTTTAACAAACATGTTTTTGCTTTAGCTGCAGATTCCAGCTCAGAAACAGCTGGGCATTTCATTACAATTCTTGCCAAAAGAAAAAGCAAGCAGCATGATACATTATATTTTGGTCAGCCAGTTTTGCACTTGCTTCAGTGCTATATAGGACAGGAGTAGCTGGTGACCTAAGATTAACTAGGCATTACTAAGGCACACCAATATAAGCTCACTGATGGCTCTAAAGGCCTGGTCATACTGCTAAAGCAATAAAATCATCAAATATGAACATTAGCATGTCAGATGTCAGGTTTCATTTCAAAAAAAGCATTTTTAGAACACATTTTTCCTGCACTGTTAGTCTTCAACAGAAAGAAGTTACTCTGTGCCACCATAACTGACTGTTCAGACGCTCAGATAATACCTTGGTGCTGCTTTAATGATGTCATCTACACGAAGAATCATTTCTGCTGCTTCAGCTGCGCTCAGCAAAACTTGTCTCTTGACTTGGAAACTTTCTGTTACTCCCAGAACTGCCATGTCTCCAATGATACCCTCTTTCATATCTGAAAGAAACGCATTAAAAGGTTGGGGTTTTTTTTCTTAACTTGGCATTCTTTTAAGGAAATTACAAGAAGGTGAGAGCATAGTAACTTATCTGCTCAAACCAACCATATTGATAGTAAGGGAAGTATTAAATAAAGTCTTTCACCTCAAGGCTCCTGATTTAAGCCTAACGTTGCAATTACACACAAAAAATTAACAATGAAAACTGTATACACTGCAGAGAGGAGGCAAGATCCCAACAGGACTCTCAGCACTATCTCATTAGGTATATTAACTTCAGAATTCTTCTCTGCAACTTTGCGGTGGCTGTTTTCTTTTTGGCGTAGGGGGACGCGGAGGGGGCAGGGAGGAGGACGTGTCTGGTTCTGCTGGGTTTTCAGCTGGTTTTAAAACAATGCTTTTCTTTTTAAGCTTCATGCAACTAGACTTAATAGTAAGGAAAATGTTTTTCAGAGGTGGAAACCATCCACTTCAAAGACAAAGGTATTCACTGTACTGTCAAAAGCCTGGTAGAATGATAAAGGAATGTAGCACTGTACACCTATGGTCTATGCAAAGCAAATACAAATCAACCTACTTAGTTCTGGTTGAATATATGTGACAGACACATGTGATCAACTTTAGTGAGCCTGATCAGCCTGGCAAACAGCAATTCAATCACAGAAGTAATATTGAGCCCCTTACCCAGTCCATAAGTAGTCTTCCCTTCACTGTGAGCAGCTCTGAGCTGAGCAACCAAATCAGCACTGTCATAGCCAGCATTATCAGCTATTATTGTTGGGATCTAAGAGGATAAACACAGGTTGCTTTTAACTAATGCAGGGACTGATCCCTAGTAAACATGAAACATATTTTGACATTAGTAGTTTACAACTGAATTTCAAGAAGAAGCTTCAAAAACACGGCAGATGATCTATTGCAGTGATCAGAAGACAGGGAAATAAAAAGAACCAAACTACCTTTCTGAAGATTTTGTTTAAGACTCTGTTGTAAGGAAAGTAGCAGAGAGGACAGAAGCATGTTAGCAGATTTGTCAGTTCATTTTACATGGAAAGGAAAAAAAAAGAACCTTGTCTTTCATCAAGTCAGACTATAGCTGGAGAAATACCTTCATTTTAAGAACATAAGCCTGCTGATAAGCATTAATCACCTAATCATCCCGTTCACTGTTTCAGTGACAGCAGTGCAAACTCACACATGCTGACTGAAGAAGTAATGTCATGTGTTACCATGCTCTTGAATTTTATTTTCTTGGCAGAAGTGGTTTCCTACAGTCTTTCATTTCCTAAGAAAGGTTTTCTCTAATTTAAATTACAGGAAGGCAATTTTTTCTCAAATAGCATAATTCTGTAAATGTTTCTTATGACACTCTTATTTCCTACTAAGATGCAATCTCTAATGCAAGCCTAGAAGCTTCTAGATAGTATTAGAGTATGAATACACCCAAATAGCAGTAGAGCACTAATGGAACAGAAGGGTTGCTCTTTTCTAAATCAGATGTCAACTAAATAAGATGAGATTTTTATGTGCTATTTCTGCAGCACTTTTAGCTTGCAAGTAAGAGGAGCAAAAACAATCAGAGAAAGGCTAGCATATAACCATTCACAATTCTGTAACATGCAGAATTATTAAAATACCAGTACTTTTTCTCTAAGACAGAAAACAACTTTTCCCCCTTTGTTCATCCAAGATGTGTTGCTAAACCTTTTTACCTCTAACAACCAAAATTTTTGAAGTGAAGCAACTATGTCATAATTAGTAAATTTTTGTGACATTTTATCTCTTAATCCAGCAATCTGATTAAATAAACTTACCATTCGTAAAGCCTTAGCAAAGGACTCCATTGCAACAGATTCTTTGCCAGGTGTTCTGACAGCAAGTTCTGCAACAGCATTAGCCATCAGCATCTCTGAACAACCTGTTCATTGAAGACACACAAATGTTACATACCTGATGAACAGTAGCATGAAATGTGTATCATGTACAAAGTACAAAGAATGTAATATTCACCTCCACCATACACAGTTCGAGTGTCCTTGACAGTCTGGGCAAGAACACAGAGAGCATCATGCAAAGACCTCTCTGCTTCATCTAGAATCTGCTGTGTTGCTCCACGCAAAACTATGGTGCAAGCTTCACCTAGAAAGCAAAAATGCAAAATTATTTAAACAGAGAAATCACAGACACAAAAAGAGGTTATCACAAAGCATTTGTAAAGGTTTTGCTATCACTGTAGTCAAGTTTTATATTACTTAATTTTGAGGGGAAAAGAAAGCATGATGACATTTCACAGGTAGAATCAAATTATGTACACTATGCTATTGATTTTGTTCCACAACACCTTATTTAGTAGAAAATTCATATTGCCTAAAAACAACCCCATGAAAACTTACAGTATTGGCATTTACTAGAACAAGCTCTCAAGTTCTTAAAGTATGACATGTTGCCACTTTTCTTGTGAGTTTAATTTCCCAAAGCAGAAGTCTTGGTTCCCATCCTTACAAATGATTATGTTCACTTATATAACACTAAACATACAAAATTTCAGCCACAAACATGTGTCTTTATGATTTTTACTGGAGAGCAAGGCTTTAACAAAAATGGTTACATGGATTATTACAAAATTCCTACACCCCACTGGTAACTGAATAGCGTTAGCAGAGGGTTAACACAAAGGTTACAACATGCCACTGGTGATTAAACACTTACCCATTGCTACTCCAGAGAAATGAATGAGTTTATCTTCTCCAATCATGACCTCTTCAATAAGCTTGCAGCTTCCTAGTTTTACTAGCTCAGGGTGATCAAAGGTTGATGCAATTTCACCACCTACAAATATAAGACCATACAGAAATCAGAGCTCACAATGAAAGCATCTGTTCAGACAAGGTCTAAAGGGGGGCGGGGGGAGAGTGTGTTGAAAAAAATCATCTTCATAATTGCCCCCAAATAAATTTAAATTAATAATACCAATAAGCCAAGACTTTCTCAAGTCAGCATATGGGATCAGAAACCTTCAACCAATGATGATAAATCCTCAAAACATCAATGTTTTGTTTCACATCACAAGGACTCAATGATCTGAGTTCTGCCTGGGTAAGACACCAAATGTTCATCTTTGCTAGAATTAACATGTCAGTATTTTTCAAGGTTTCATAGTATTTACTGATGAAGCACTTAGAAAATACTAAACCGAGTTTCTTATGCTTTAAAACTTGAGCTTGTGATAGTATTCATTTTGCCTGCCCAATGACGGCTGAGAACCACTGGCCACCACTCTCCTGAATCACAAGTCTCATGCCATGCTGTAGCAGTGCTGTGCACAACTTCTGAACTGCCATATTGTAAGCAAAATTGGCACTACAAAGACCAAAATGTCTCTGAACAGACCACTGTTCTAGTACTTTAATCTTGCTATTAAAAAAGTATTTACATGTACACTTTCCCAATGCATGCTCACTTATTCCACCACTCAAAACATCCAGGCTGTTCCTGCCATTTGAGGGCCACCCCAAGTTAATGACTCAGGCCCACATTTTTAACAAAGGGTGACCTCTTTCATCTTCTCTATCATTACAATAAAAAAACCAGCCATTCTCAACAAGATGGCATTATTGAATCAAAAACTAGTGCTAATTTGTGGAGTCATCATCTTACTCTTTCTATTGCTAAGCTTCATCTTTTCCCTAGAAAACAAACATTTCAAAACCTTATCAAGCAAGGACTTAACTGAAAATATTTTTAAAATATGAAAGAAAATTAATACCTGACACTGACTTGCTAAACTACATCTCACAGTTAGCATTATGATCCTTTATTCACAGATGCTAGAGGGAAAAAAAAGTATGTTTAAGTATGTTTAATGTTTACTAAAGATCAAACAAATAATGTGACCCTCCAAGTTTCACACGACAAGATACTCTACACACCTGTGACAAGAGCCAGACGTTCTACACCAGCAAAGTCTGCATGTTCAATAGCCATGACACCAGCAGCTCCGAAAAGTTGCTCAGGGTAGTTGTAGATCAACTGTCTGCAATTAAAACACATTTCTCTGTTGCACACAGAACAAACCTTCTAAAATACTAGATTAACAAGGATACCAGATTGTCAGAAGCAGGGACATAGGGCAGATGTCTGAAAGCTGCAAAAGCAGTCAGTGTATGAGGCACCTGCCACACACAGAATGTTACACCACACAGAAGTGAACACAGTGACAGGAAAACATATAAGTTCTAAGTCCTTTGATCCTAAGTGCCTGCTGGGCACTTAACTGCCTATTCTAGCAGGGTGTACTAGAACAACATGTGAAGTAATGTCTTTAATTCCTTCACCCATCAAAAACCCAAACAGTATTCAGCTCTACAGGAACAATAAATGGCCAGACTTGTAACGCACACAAACAGACCAGAGAAGAGCACACATGCCTTTATTAATATGTGTACTACTCTCTCTAGAACGAAGTCACCTAAAGCTGAATGGTCAATGACCATTCAGGAGTGCTATGCCAAAGTAATTTTTCCCTTCCAAATTAGAGACTGAGTATTGCAGAGATTCAGCAGGAGCTGGGAGAAGCCATATCCATCAAAAAACAGATGTTTCTAATCTATCTTCAAAAGAGACAACTGGTGCTGCTGGGTATACACAGAGAAGATTCTTCCTACTCTGGATCCACATGGCCTTGACCCTTGTCAAGCATCTCCTCAGCACAATTTACCTGGCTAACATTTACAGTATAAGAAGTCGATCTACATGCCTATAAGCAGAAGTCAATTTTACCCAGGAATAAATCTGAAAGTTAAGCATCAATCTAACTGCAATACCCCTAGTCTGGCTACATGAGCTTCCTTAGAACAACTACCTGTGTCAGTGATAGAGTCATGGATTTAGAATTTTTGCATAATTCAAAGGACTCTTCCATCCATTTGGCAACGGGACTCCTGACTCTCAGACTCTGTATTTGTACCACGTTCACTGGACAGAGAGCTCACTTTGCCCATACTGGAACACAATACATGTGAAGACATAGATGGAGGGACTAAGAGATTCATCATTCTTACAGGTGTTTAACACAAACTTTCTAAGTTAGAAGATGCACTATGCCCTCAGAGTGCAGGTTTTTGCTACTGTGGAAAACGGTGCTACTCTTACAACTCCTACCCTTTGGTGTAGTACTAGCTGAGCAGCTTCCCAGTAGACTACATGATGTGCTGAACCAGCAGGCACCAAACTGCTTGCACCTATGGCAGTTTCACTCAAATGAGAATTACTGAAAGGCAGAAGTGTTTTTCATCATCAAAAAAATGGGGTTTTGCACTGTGACAGTTCAAGAGAGAAGCACAATGCTAACAAAGAAAAGTAACCTAGACATGAAAATGGCTATCTTGCATATTTTCAAAGATGTGCATAAAAGGTTCACGACAGGGTCATGGACAAGTTCCAAACACTCTTGAACTTGGAGAATACTCCAGCACCTGCATTTTAATGCAGGAAAAAGCACGGCAGGTTTAATCTGAACTAAATGCGTTGAGCAGCTGACTTTTAGCAGCAATTTCCCCCCCACCAAGGGAGCATATGGGTATCAATAATGCTGCTGGTATTCATAACTAAATAAATCTGTTAGTATAAAGGCAAAGTGACTTTGCTTCAAATGGATGTAAACATGGCTCCTTGAATAAATATTATCAGTTCTTCCTCTTTAAAACAAAACTAAACTAAACTAACACAAACAAAAAGAGGGGGGTCATGGTGCACAAGGGGAAGCACAGAAAACAGCATTGGCATCAACCAGGTGACACAATTAAACACTAGGCAAGAGCACATAATACTACAGACGCAAGAATAAATAATGTTCTTCACACTTGTACAACACTAAAGTCTAAAATATTGGTACTTTGTAACTCTCCCCTTTTCCCAAGAAATACATACCTGTTAATAAAGCAGTTAATCCCATGTTTAAGAATACGCTCTACCTTCTCCTTCATTTTTTCTTTTTCTGCCTGTTCTATTTCTGCCACTTTCGCTGTAGAGTCCACTCTAACACGAGAGCCAAAAATCTAAATCAAGGAAAATAGAGTCCAGTCTCAAAAGTTCATTTACAAGAACACAACAGTAGTTACACAACAGTAGTTCTGTCACATACCTTAATTTTGTCTGTATCCATACCAGTATTTGCAATAAGAATCTTTGCATTTTCAATTCTTTTTGGTTGATTTACACCAATCTTCTTATCAAGTAAAAAGCCTGTAGTAATAGAAAGGTCTTGTAAAACTTCAAATTAAAAAATTAGAACAATTCATTTAAATTACTACGAAATCCCCTCATATTTAGTATTCATTTTAATAATAATGTAACAATGTTTCCTAGAACAAATTAGCATAGAGATGTGCAACTTTTAACAGCTTTATTTCTCGAATGCCCACATGGTCAACATACAAAGACTTACCTTCATCTAAGTAGGAATCAGCCAAACTTCCACCAAGTTTCTTAATGACATGTATAGCCTCCAAATTACCAGAACCTTTCAACCTAAGAACAGCTTCTACAGCTAACTTGACAAAGTGGTCCTTATGGTGAGTAAGTAATTTTGATGAAAGAGTTGTTCCCGCAATGTTCATCAAGTCTTCACGGAACTTCACTTCATCATTACTAAAATAAAGACAGTTCAGTTAAGGTGGAAAGTCTGAAAGCCTTACTATCATTAGCTAACCCTGAGAGCCTCTACCCACTAATTCTGCATGTACCATGCTCTGCTTTGAGGAATGCTGCACAGAATCCCTCCACTGTCCCACAATATAACCTTCTATTTGAAAGGTTATCTCCATCAGGAGAACTTCTGCATTCCGTTTTAGAAAGTCTGTGGTCTCAAAGTGTCAGGCAAGGAAAATAGTCACATTTAAAAATCCAACTATGAAGTCTGAAATAACAGCTCAGATTTTTGTTCCAGGAAGCAAATTATAGCTCGTATTTTGTTCCTACACATCATAAGTATTTTAAATAATATCATAAAGCTTCTATAATTCACCTGAAAAAAAGGCACTATTTTTTTCTTAACTGTTAAAATTCATTAACTCACCATTTACACTACTTTAAAGAGTGGGAAGAATTATTTACCAGTGGTCTATAATTCTCACTGATGTTTTGATCTTGAGTAGTTTTTTATAAAGAGTTACAGCAAATGGACATTACTAACCCATGATCCACAGCTGCTTTCAAAAGTGCCTCTCTTGAAGCCTTTGTGGCTGCTCTCCAGCCTGCAATGATGGTCTGGGGATGAATCTTCCTTGCAATCAGTAATTCTGCCTCCTATTTAAATGAAATTAATAATTATTCCCCCCCCACAAAATACAGTTACACTAACTAGGAAAGACACTACTAAGTAATCAGAAAATTCTGAACAGCAGTAAAAACCAGCGAGCTACAAAAACAAAATTAAGGTCACCTTACTGGCAGGTATTTTCCATCCTAGACAAATACGATCTGCCTTCGGAATAGGTTCACCAAGAAATTCTAATTTTAAAAAAAATTAACTCCAATATAAAGAGCAACCAGAATTATATTTCAAAACAGCAATCTTTCATTTCATGTTTGAGATCAGTTTCCTGTTCACTTATAGATGCAATTTAACGCGTAGTTGGAAAAAAGCTATCTTCATTTTTTTTGAGGAACTTGGCAAGCTGATGGATCATTTCTAAGACGTTCTTGTCCCCAGTTTCTGGATTTGAGATGATTAGCCTTTCTGGCACAGCTCTGCTAACAAGAATCACTCACTTCTCCAGTCTTTTTGACAGTAATTTCAGGTTTAAAATTTGCAGTGTAAACTTTTACATACACACAAAACTCATGCAGATTTTAAAGGAACAGTATGAATTCAAGTTTTGTGCAAAGAACAAAATTTAACAGGGGTTTTTCTCATTAATGTTATGGAAAAGGATTTTGGAGGACTGAGCATCACAACTAAGCAGTGCTGCATGCTGCCCAGTGCAACATCCAGGAAGTGACCTACAAGAGCGATACTTCTCTGTTTCACTTGCATAATGAAATAACAGAAGACAATTTTCTAAGATGTAACAACTTAAAATACTTGAGAGATTATAAATAATATAAGGAACAATAGTCTAAAACAAAAAAAAAATTGTTAATTGATATAACCTAAGGGTTGTTTTCTTCCTCTATCAATTTCAACAGCAACAGAGCAAGCTGTTCCTTCCATCCGTTGGGATCCCTCTTCACAAACATAGGATATCACACTTCCTACTGGTGGTATCACAGAAGTACACTGCTAAACAGAGACACATCTGAAAAACTGTAACACATCACCCTCAGTAGTTCAGCTGCCAACACTGTGACAGATGTAGTTCCATCGCCAACTTCATCATCTTGAACCTTTGACATATCTGAAGAAGGAAGACATGGTATTAATGTTTGGATTCAAAATAACATGCTCACCAGTACTAGATACAATTATTTTTCTCTTGCACCAGTTTGGAAAAGAAAAACAAATCTTATTATTTGTTTAAAGAGGGAAGCCTAAAAAAGCCACAGAAGAACCTAAGATGCAAATCAAATTCAGCATCCTTTAAATTCCTGGTCCAGTTCCAGCCTGGTGATGGTCAAGAGCTACTCCCCTCTGTGCCCAATTCTAAAGATGGTCACCAAAAGGAAGTATGGCCAGACAGAAGCTCTAAGGTATACACATAGCATCAGAGACTATAATAACCAAGTATGCCACATGAACCACTGATAAACTGGGACCCAGCAGACATGAAATCATTACAAAATTTAACACCCAGTTGTTCAGGCCCCTGCTTGTCACCAGAACTGGACCACTGGTGCAGAAAGACAGTTGATCAAAAAGGAACACTCTGTCCATAGTACAATGTTCATTGAGTTATAGAGAAAGATTTAAATTGGGAAGAACCAGAGAGAACCTCTGTTCCCCTGCAGACTCCTGTTCCAAATTTTCACAGTGAAAAAAGAGCGACACACAACTGTCTTTTGTCCATTCTGACTCCTGGAACAAACCAGGGTTGAGGGAAAACAAGAACATCCCAGAACAGTTTTGAAGAGCAGCATATACCTTAATCTTGCTTTTGTGGAGTTTCACAACTCTTGCAGTACCTTGCACTCCTTGCTTCAGGATTTCTGCTCCCCCTCCCTCCCATTTTTCACAGTATTTAAAGAATAATTTTTGAAAAACAAATAAAAAACTACATAATAAAGTTACAAATGAAGCAATATGATGCCTTTAAGAACTCACCAACCAAAACCTTGGCAGCTGGGTTGTCAACTCCAATAGCTTTCAGGATGGTTGCACCATCATTGGTAACTGTCACAGAGCTATCTCTCCCAGTACTTAAAAGAATCTTGTCCTACAAGATGCAAGATTTAGAAAACCGGTTGAAAACATACTGTAACTATTAAAGGTAAATTAACAGGTATGACTACTGAGAGCTTGCAGCTGCCTTACCATGCCTTTAGGCCCCAGGGTGCTCTTCACTAGGTCACCGATGGCAATGGCACCAACAAAGGATGACTGAAACGAAAATATACCTTAGGGAACAATTTATTTCTACTCTCACACAAGAATTATACACTATCCCATAGCTTTTAAGAGGACATTTTAACGCAATCTTTCCACAGCCACACTTCTTTCAATGGAGGCTGGGTCCAAGTTTCTTAACTGCTACATTTTGATATTCAGATTAAATATACTTAATTTTCACAGAAGCCAAAAAAGCTTGCCTCAAATCCAGAAGAAATGCCTTCCAATAAAACACCAATCTTCTGAGCTACAGTACCGAATTACTTAAGTTTTTTGAACAATGAAGTTTATCTAATTGTCAGTATAAACAACACTCCTCCTCCCTTCTGTTCACAAACATAACAAGGAAAGACAGAGACAGAAGTTCCACATCATCATACATGGGAAGTATTTTTAGCACTAAAAAAGACACAGTTCAATTATCTCAAGTAGTACGAGTTTCTTAAAAGAATTAAACTTACCAGTCGAGCTGTTTCTGCCTTCTCTTCATCTGCACCTGCCTTGAAAATGTTCACTGGAGCAAGAGAAATGGATGCCTAAAACACAGTTAACAGAAGAGTATTCCTCTAGCTTTAACAAAACTATGCATTTTAAAAACAAATCCCTGACACTAACAACCTAAACAATGGTTTTATTACTAAAATGACTTCTATGCCCCATTTGGGGGCATAAAAAGTATATTTAACATAAATTCACCTTGACTCTTTCTTAAAAGTCTATCTTGCAATCTCGTAGTCATATGAAGGGATTACAAGACCGAGTGCAACCTACTCCCAGATGCTGCAGAGCACATTCACTGCCAGGACCCCAGAGACCGAGGGACTCATCACCAGCACCTCACTCCACATCCGACATCCGCCCGACCAAACATCAGACCCCCCGACCCCAAAGCCTGGCACGACCAGCCGAACCGAAAAAAGACATTAGCTGAGCACATTAATGCTTTAGTATTTTTGATATCTGGGCGGAACTCGTATCTCAATTTTTCTTCTTTTTGTTTTGCAGAGACGAACATGTGCCTTTAAGGACTAACATTTGCAAAGCACCCAAGGCCTTCAATGCAAAAGGATCAAACACCAAAAGAACAATCGCATCCACGCTCCTAGGCGAGTGGGGAAGGGTGGGAGCGTGGGTGCTCCCGGGGGGCCCGGTCCCGCCCCGGCTCCAGAACCTTCCGCGCCCCCCGCGGGCACCACGCGCCAAGGGAAGGGAAGGGCGCGGCCTTCAGGCCCCACGCGCGCCCGCGGTAAGCGCGGCCGCTGCCGCCCCCCCACCCGGCCCTGCCCTTTTCCTCCTTCCCCGGGCCAAGGCGCCGCCGCCCCGCTCACCATGGTGCCGGTGCCGCCGGGACCCGCCGCCCCTCCACACAACCAGCGCCGCCGCCGCACGAGACCAGCGGAACCGCCGTCACAGCTACGCCACTTCCGGCCGCGCGCGGCGCCCTGGGAGCCAGGGTGCTGCGGCTGCAGCGGGGCTGTGGGGCACAGGGTGTGGGGCACGGGCTGTCAGCAGGAAATTCTGTACGGGGAGCGCCGGGAGGCGCTGCAACAGGTTGCTCAAAGAAGTTGAGGATGGCCCAACCTTCGAGGTGTCCGAGGCCAGGCTGGATACGGCTTTGAGCAACCTGGTCTAGGTCAAGGTGCCCTGGCCATGGCAGGGGGGTTGGAACCAGATGAACTTTAATCCATTCTGCGATTCAGTTACACTGCTGGAAATCAATTCTTAACAGGTCAAAAACGTTTTTAATCACTGCTCCTGGCTTCCAGTGCGCTTGCCAGACCATCCCATACAGCTGCTTTGACATCATGAGATTCATGCCACCAGTTAAAAGCAGTGCACAGGAGATACCCCAGCACAATCCCACTCAATACACTTTTCATTTCCATATTGAAATATTTGCAACCATTCCCTTGGCAGCTTTGCCAGTGTGAGACAACATCCAAGCCTTGCTTTGTCACTGCTTTTCCTCCATACAAAAAGCCCCCTACTTACTTGGTCATATTAAAAAAAAACCCAGAATTCTTTTGTAGGATTCATTCCTCAAGAATGAATTCCTCTTCTTGCTGACAGATAGAAAACTTCAGATATATGCAAAGTTGCTCTAGATTCAAACTGGCAGAAATCCATCCCAATGGAGACAGCAAAAAAGAACATGACTAAAACTGCCAACTACCTGTATTACTGGTTTTAAGTATGACAGTACCTGGTTAGTAATAGTTCTTCAGTACTTCGGGCTTTTTGCTTTATTTTCCTCACAGAGTTAGACATGTTCTCCCCACCCTCTCCAACTTCTCCAACCTTATTCTGAAAACTGGAGTACTAATTGAATTTTAGCATCTTTCCTCATAGGTATTGCAGAAAACTATTTAGGTTTTGGCAAGGGCAAATAACCCAACTAAAACAATGTTAACAGTTTCTGTCTCAGAATCAGAGCATTCATAAAGATTTGCACTGAAGTAATTATTCATATAATTCATATAATTCACATTATTCATTGCCCCTCTAGGATAAAAGATTTTAAAGTGCTTTAGACCATTATCTGAGTTATAGCCTTTGGAAGATCAAATGGGCATAGAAAAACGTGCTACAGCAAATTAGTAAGTTTGGTTGAAGGAAGTTTTGGCTATTGCTAAGCTATGATTTATAACGTGTAAAAGTAGCGCCACCAGAATAGGAAGAGCACAACAGCAGGACCAGTTCTGGGTTTCTGCCTCTTACAGCTGCACAATGCCCATCTCTGTCGTGCCAAGGGCAATTTTTAAAGTCACACTGTAATAAGTGAAAGAAAAAAGTGCCTCATTTTAACATTTTCATAAATGTCAGCAGGTCAAGGGAGATGATCCTGCCCCTCTACTCAACCCTAGTGAGGCCACATCTGGAGTGCTGTGTCCAGCTCTGCTCCTCCGTACAAGAGACATGGAGCTCCTGAAGCACGTCCAGCAGAGGGCTGCAAAGATGATTAGGGGAGTGGAGTATCTCTCTTAAAAGGAAAGACTGAGGGAGCTGGACCTGTTCAGCCATGAAGAGATGACCAAGAGGAGACCTCATCAATGCATCTGAAGGGAGGGTGCCAAGAGCATGGACCCAGGCTCTTCTTGGTGGTGCCAAACAATGGGACAAGAGGCAATGGGCAGAAACTAATGCACAGGAAGTTCCACCTGAATACAAGGAAGAACTTTGCTGAGCTGGTGACCGTCCATTGGAACAGAGTGCCCAGAAAGGGTGTGGAGTCTCCCTCCCTGGAGATATTCCAGAACCATCTGGATGCAATCCTGTGCCATGTGCTCTGGAATGACCCTGCTTTAATAGGGAGATAACCCACTGAGGGCCCTTCCAGCATTACCCATTCTGTGATTCTATAAATCACCTCACCTCTTTCAAGGTTTAGAAACAAAGCATGTTGCAGCCCCAAAGACCATTTGACACCCCAGCCAGCTCAGCAAAGCACAGCCTTGTGGTTGCTCCGGGATGAATTCTCAATCAGACCTCTACATATCTCAGTATCCGATAATGATTCAATTCAGATCAAGACGTTCTACTTGCAGATAAGCTTAGTGATGTAGGAATAATAAAGTAGCAAGAGTCCTCAAGGACCGGTAATTCCAACATCAACCACAGTATCCAGTTTGAGGCTTAACTTCAGTCAGACCAGTCACCTAAGTCTCTGAGCAGGTACAAGTTTTATTGAGGAAGGAAAACAGAGACTCTTCACAAAATCTAATGCTTCAGATGCTCACAACTGAAAATTTACATTTTGTTGTGATTGATACACAGGGATTTTAGAAAGGCCAGTTATATCATTATTGTGGCACATATGGCTGGAAGGGGAGCCCTTTAATCCTTGGCTGTTCAACACCAGCTATTTTGAGATGGCTTCAAAATTCTATTTCAGAACAAAGCATCATTAGGTCAAAAATGCAAGGCATACACATTTCAGCTGAAATCACTTTTATCAGTTGCATGATGTTTTATATGTAATATTGCAGTTAGTCCTCTAACTGCATATATTTGACTTACTGTCACATCAGAATTGGTTCATGGAAGCATTTAACCCATACATTACTGAGAGGTTTTCTACCTGTTTGACATGAAGATACAAAGAATCGAAGTTTCTGCTGAACTCTGCATCATGCCAGTAGGGAAACGTTACATGTAATGGGTGTTACAAAAGCCACAGAACTGTTGGCCAGGGATATGAAAACCTTCTTGAGAACTGAGTTTCCAGAGGTCTAAGTTAACTAACCAACACTGTGCATGGACCATGCAAGGTCATTTCTTAAGGAGTTATGAAAACAAAACATCTCCTGCTAGAGTTTTGTTCATTTGTTGGCTACATATATCTTTATTGAAATTATGCCTTAGAACACTGACTTGGGAAGGATTAAAGAGAAAATAGGGAATTTTGATAAATCGCTACCATATTTTATACTCTCCAGAAGAAAGCCAGAAGGCCACCTGGACTTCAACCTTTTATTTTCTTAGTTCTTTCTTTCCGAATTTATCAGTACTATGCTAAGAAATTCCTTTTAGGTTTTCTGAAATCGTAGCACATTAAAATTGCTGGCATGTGATTCACTAGCCAGTAGTTGACAGCAACAGTACTGCCACAACAAAAAAACGTAAATCTACATGCATGACAAAGATGTGACAGAAAACTAGCAGAAAATGAAATTCAAGTTTGGAGACAAATTTAAAGATTTCAGGTCATCATGATCAGTTTTGGGTGGTTTTTTTTACTACTGAGTAATGAGTGCAATACAGAGGCAGGGAGGAGGGCAGAGACAGGTACCTGAAACAATGATTTAAAGAAAAGCAAAAAAAGGTTATTAAGAAAAAAAGATAATACAGCAACACCAACCCTGCAAACCACTGAAATAACCCACAGACAATTTTTAATGTAAAATCAATAGTTTATTGCCATGCTACAATTTTTTTTTTTTTCAAATGAAGTTGGCACTGGTAAAGGGGAAAAATGTTGTCATAATACACATCACATTTTTTAAAAATGCACATTTGGTAAGCTTTCTCAATAATGGCAGCTTAAAACAAGTGAAATTAATTTTTTAAGATTAATGTGGAATGACATAAAAAATACACTCTTTCTGCATAGTATAAGAAATACGGAATGTTTGTAAAAACAAATTCATTTAACAGGGAAAATTACTTGAAATTTTTTAAACAATTTGGCAATGGTACTCCCACTGTTTAGACTTTTTCATATAAAAGAAATAAAAATCTAGAAAGCTACCTTTATACAAAGTTGCTATATTTATGCCTTTAAGTAGGAAAAAACATTTTATAATGCAAATTAGGACATACAATAATCTTACAATATGATACAATGTAATGACAAGAAAGGAACATACAACATAAGATTTTGGCCTTTGTAGAAATGTCTATTTCTGCATTTAATAAATGCATTTGTGGCACACTGGTGACTACTGTATTCTTACTACCTACCAGTCAGTTTTCATGCTAGGGCAGTATTCAGCTGTCTGCAGTTTGGCTGAGACACAGAACTGTTTTTGAGGAGACCAAAGGTGATGCTGCAATGAAGCAAGATGTGAAAAAGGCAACGCGCCTGCTGGTTCAGTCCCTGTACCGTGGGACACCATATAACACTCTTTCCTTTCATACCAGAGCATTTCTTATACATTCAGTTAAGTACCAAAGTCTTACAAGTGAGAACATCTGTGTTTCCGATTTGGCAAAATTCCAGGGAAAATACAAAGTTAGTACCAAATATATATTATATATAAAATGTGGGTGTATGATATACACACATGTTCTAATGCAAAAAACTGCATTATTATGAACTTAAATTCACTGACATCCATTCCTAAATAATATGGCCATTAAGAAAAAGGTGTAATCCCAATCTTTCACACACTTTAGAATCACTTCCTCTTTCATACACAATAGTCAAAGCAATATATATGCAAATATGACTAAGAAATCAAAATTCCTGTAATTATCTGAACTCTGACCACAACAAATAGGATTTGTTTTTCAGTACATGTAATTAAATATATTTATATTTTTACAGTATTTTTAGACCATTCCTGAAGAACCTGACACTAGGTCTTCAGGTGTAACAGAGCTGTCAATAGAACCTGATCTTCTAGGAACACATCCAGTGGCCCTTGAAGTCAACATGGATCATTTGTTCAGCTTCAAAGGACACTGCATGAGGACCCAACGAGCTCTGGAAGGGTCACCCTGCTAACAAGGAAGCTTCCCTGATGACACCAAACCTTCTTATCAGACTTCTTTTCCTACTGTCAAAGGGAAGGACCAGAGCAAAGGATACATGGACTCTGGGCTCTCTGGGTCGCTTGGCAGGTGGCGTTGGGAATGCCCATGAACAGCACAGCCCCAGCACCAGGGATTGGCAAGGTAAGCTTCATGGCACCTTTTGCACTAAGGCTTCTCATGGGAAGCAGAGGAGCTGCTTTCCCCCACTCATCGCTTGGCAATTTGGTCACCATGGGTCTCAGACATGAGCTCTGGCTGGGACCCCAAGGCATTTAGTACTTTGCAGACACAGAGGAAGATGGTCCCTATTCTGAAGGGCTTCAGACTATTTTTTTAATCATAATTTTTACATAATCTCCTTTGTATATACACATATTTGCTACACAAAACAGAATTACACCAAAGTAATGGATAAAGCAGAAAACGTCACAATATATGTATATTACCATGCTAAATAATTACTAAAACTGCAAGAAAAATTTCAAAAATGCCCTTCATAATATATAAAAATATAGAAATGTCCAACACTTGTTTCATTAACTTTATCTCTCATCTTCTATCTGTACACCTACATATTTCCAAACAAAATACTGCGTTAATCTGGAGTAAACACTGTGTTAGGGCAATATCCTCCTAAGACATCTCACAGACTTAGTAACATACCTTATAGCACAGTAACACAAGAAATAGCGTATACATGGTTGGAGTTGCAGATGCTAGGTTGCTCTTTTTCTTTTTTTTTTTTTTTTTTATTTCTGATGCACTTATCTTTTCCAAAAGAGGAAGCAATTCCTAAAGATTGTGAAAGAACCTCAAATCATGACTTCCTGTCTTTTTTGTATATGCTCTATAAGAAGGACATCAACAAACTTGACTCCATCTTAACGCAGTTTTTTGTGGTGGAATTTCTTCTGGACTTTTTTTCTTGGAGTGTATATGAATTTAAAATAAACATATAATAAATGAACTTAGGTTTATATTAAGTAAATACTGGCAATATAAATGTCTGAATTGCTACCTCAAGGAAGAGATGGTAAAGATCATATCATTAAATTCCAAAAACACCGAATTCTATCTATCACACTGAAGGACAGAACTCCTTTAGGGGAAATAGAAGAATTTCAGATTTAAGTCCACTACTAGTTCCTACTCCATCAGTTTCATCTTATTTGCAGCCATTAAATAAATTAGTACAGTGCAGAAATGGAACTTCACCATTGGTCCCACCTTATATGAAGAGAATACTGCTTAGAAATAGAGGTCCAAATCAGATACATCGTTATATGCTCAAAGCAGTAACTGACATTAATCAGAACTTCCATTTTTACTTCACCGACAGCGAATAAAAACAATCTGCTCTCTCCTAACTCTGTCTCATTCAGAGGTGGTTAAATATAAAACAAAAGCAAGGACAGCCAGATTTTGAGCCAACACACAGTTATAAAACTAGCAAAATCAACTGCTGCTCTGTCACATACCAAAGCAACTCTGTTTTGACACTCTTTTGGACTTTGCACAGCTTACACATTTCTGTGACCTTTTTTACACCTAAGCTCCAGTCAGAGGTGTAAACACACACACAAATATACAAACATCTGGGGGTGGGGGGGGACACACAACAGGGGGATTTAATTTCATTATTATATGAAATGTCTCCGCAAACAGTTAAGTTTTCTATAAAAGCTCTGCAGACTTTAATAGGAACAGGAATAGTGCTTCAATGCACACCATCACATTCAACCCCTGAATATGCAAAATGTATTTATTGGGGGAAAGAAAAGATTATTTTCCTGATATATCAATGGATTAAATTCTCACTAGTGCTATTTCTTTATTATGTACTTTTGGTCACCATTTCATCTTTTTTACCAACTTGGATTCCTTGTTTAAAAGATACACTAATGTATATCTTTCCCAAATCATTGCATTAAAGGAATACCAACAGTTAAAGACTCCCTTGTCAAATGTGCTTGAAGGGCAGCAGCCAACTGCATGTTATGGATTAAAAATAGAACTGATGGAGATGCTACCATTTTTACAGGACCTTGTTTATGTAAACTTAACATGTCTCATGTATTAAAGAAAATAGTTACATATTTGTAGTTCTCGGTCTATACACCTGTGGGCCCAAAATAAATATGATCTAAATACTGTGGAGAGATTTCAGCTGAAAAACGAATCCTAGATTACAGAAACTAAATCTAACATCACAGCCTTTAAAAGAAAAATTGAAAAAATATTTACTAAGTCTAAAAGGGTAAAGTGCATTGCAACTGCATCTACTTCAAGGGGCAGAAAATAAGGAATGCTAAAGATGAGTAGTGTGGGTAACAGGGACTACTCAACATGTTTGCAGCATACACAAAATGAGAAAGCATTATCCCACCTGTAAAAGTAAGAGGTTAAAAAAGTAGTCCTGGAAAATATGTCATCAGACTTGTTAGTATAATTAAGGCTACAAAAGGTTGAAATTTCAGTATGTTCTCAATTCTGAGGACCAGAGCTAGGAAAACATTGTGAAACATGCAACAAGATAAAAAAATGTTCAGACCATTCCTTTTATCTGAAACTATTCAAACTAAATGCATAGGACAGTGCATAGGAATTAAGGAGAGATATGCCTGGTTGTTGAAATTTCAGCAGGCCACTTATGATCTACCTGAAATTTGTTTCCATATGTGGCAGTTAAGAATATTACTTCACTGCCTCACAGGTGTGTTTTTAGGGTTCAATTAATTTGTCCAAACTATATAGATGAGGACCAAATATTTCTAAGCAGCTAGTTAGATCAAACATGTTTGCCTCAAAACACAGGCTGAAGCATTAGTTCAGCTCACAAACTTCAGTGAGCTATACACTAAGAACAAGAATCACACCAGTATTATTAACCCAGTAAGTATTTTGCAATGCATAGTAATTTCTCTTCAGTACAGACCAAGACTGGTCCATAGCATAAGGTGAGGCAATGGCAAAGATGTGTGGGAACACTTACGGAATCACAGAATCAATTAAGATGAAAAAGACCTCAGATCATCAACTCCAACCTATGATGGAACACCACGTCGTCAACTAGACCATGGCACTAAGTGCCACATCCAGTCTTTTCTTAAACACCTCCAGTGATGGTGACTCCACCACCTCTCTGGGCAGCCCATTCCAATGTCTAATCATACTTCCTGTTACGAACTGCTTGCTAATGTCCAACATAAACCTCCCCTGGTGCAGCTCAAGACTATGTCCTCTTGTCCCATCACAAGTTGCCTCGGAGAAGAGGCTGACCCCCACCTGGCTCCTCTCAAGAGATTGCAGACCTGTAAAATGCCTGGCTTTAGGTAGTCATTAGTTTTTTGAGTACCAAGGTTTCCCACAAGTCAACAAGCCTATCACAAGAATATGCAGAGGCTGATCACGAAATCATTAATGAGGATTTTTTTTTTTTTTTTAAATCTCATTTAAGGTACTCATAATGGTCTCAGTGACTTCTATCTTTTACTTCTGCAAATTATGTGTATCTGGTATTTCAGTACCATACAGTCTGTAAAAAATAATGAAAGTCAGAGTGAAAAGGTTGCCTCATACCAGCTAATGGTGTGGCAAGACACGTATTTCAGGTGCTACTACTGCTGCCACTACTAAATGAGAGAAGACCAAAGAAAAAAGAGGAACAGAAATACCAATTTAAAAAAGATTTAAAAGACTGAAAATAACTATTTTTCTTTTATAAAACTTCAATTCAAATATTGCATGAAGATCCTTAATGCTTTTCCAGATCTCCGAATGGCTTTTCGTGCATATTTTTCCTCACAGTTCAGGGGTTATTTTACATCATACCAGTTCACATAAGTGTCAGTTCCTTTGCAATCACAGGCTCAAGAGCAATCTCTTCTACTGCTAGTACCAAGGTGTGCCTGCAATACTGCCAGAATTCTAAGATTATTCAGAGTATTAATAAACAAAACAAAATAAAAACTTCTAAGGGTGCATCTGGCATATTCAACAAAGAACATTCTACCTGGATGTACCTGTAACACTGAGCAGCCATCACTGTGACCAAATTCACCAACTGCAAAAGGAAAAGAATTATGCTTGTAGATAATACTACCTTCAGATAATTTACTACATATCTTTCTAAATTAAAGTATACTATCACTGGATGCACACTGCTAGAATGTACAACTTTCTATAAAGAACTATCAAGTCCAGTACCCTGCCTCCCGTGTAACCTGTGTTTGATGCTTTAGAGGAAGACAATAACTGCATAATAAACCTTTCCAGTTGTGCAATAATGCATGCTGCTGGAGAGCTGGGATATTTCTGTCAGGCATAAAAAGTAGAACACTGGACAAAGACAACTATTTGACCTTCAAGAGTCTTTCTTTGTCAAATGCAGAGAGTAAGACAAACACATATATGACCCTGAACAATAATTAAAGCTATGTACAAAATTTTGACTTTTAAAACAAGACATTATGGAACAAATAAAAAAGAAACATACAAATGCAAAGAAAGGAAAGGACATTGAACTAAGAAATGACAAGAGAGCCTTAATTCATACAGCCCACCTGTGAATTCCTTCACAAAAAACCCCAAAACTCTAATGGGATTAAAATTTTGCCAGATTTCACAGGGAATTTGATATGCGACTTGGAATTCTATTCTAGCCGAAGGAGCTTAAGGTTGGATTTAGATGTGTTTATAGCTCTGATCAACGAATATCAACGTGACCTCTCAAAAAACACACAAGTTGAGAAAACTGTCAGGAATTAGAGGCCTTCTTGCCCACAGACAAAAAAGGTATGATGTTTATATTCCTTGAGATGAACCAATGTATCTTGTGTGTGTCAAAATGAGTGAATTAGTGTATTACATACATTTCATTCTGGAGGAACCACTTCAATGAGAAATGAACGTAAGATATGTATATTGAAAGATTAGGTTTACCTGCTAATAATGAACACATCAAGAGGCTTTAAAAAGTGTTATAAATGCCATTAATGAGTATAGGCACCAGACCAGAATATTTATAAATTCAAAACCAGCATGTCACTCAGACTCTAATCAATTAAAGAGGCACTGTGAAAGGTGGTGATGCTGCTATGCAGTAATTACTTCTACTGTAGAATGAAATAGTGTTACCTAGATGAATACTTGCTCTACGTTAATTCCCTTTAGTTAGACAAGTACATGAAGTATGCAGAAAAAGTTCTATTAGTCTATAAAAGGCATTAGTGTTAAGAAATGCAAAGTACTCGTATCTTCAACGTTATAAACTTCACAAAAGGTGCAAATGATTCAATGCTTCCCAGGCTCACATAGGCAGGTCAGTACTGTTATGTCTAGTTTTCCTAGAAGTACCATCATCTCGGGGCAGTGCTTTTTGCAAGCTTGACATAGCAGCAGTTCTTTCAATGTCTATCACAGCATACAGCTCTGTGCGCCTGGTTGGAGTTTGCGGAAGTGGAGTGGTGGGGGTTTTTGGAGTCTGAGGGTTGTCAGAGTCACTACCACCTTCCAAGTCAACCTGTATATAGTTGAGCTGCCTGTGTTCTAAACTTGGACGCCTAATGTCGAAATTAAAGACTGTTGGGGTACAGTCCCGACGTCGTGTAAATTCTACTTTATGAGCACTTGCTGGTACTGTTACATTCTCTGTATTAACATAATTATGCATTAGATCTAGGTTATTGTGGTAGCCATTCAGAGATGGGGTCTTTGGTCCTAAACTGTCATCTTCATCTCTACTCAGCTTGCGGGCTTCCCAAACAGGAGGCAAGGATGGCAAGTTCTCATAGTTCAACAGCGCAGTTCTCCTCTGAGCAGAGTTGTTAATGTTCTGGGTGTCTGAGGTACTGGTTGACGTCAAGCGACCTCTCCTGACCCCTGAGGCACTAGGGATTGATAACCTATTTATATTCTCATACACCAGTTTATTACCAGATGGTGGTTCTCTACGTTCATCACTGTCGTACCCAGTGTCCCATTCAGTGTTGTTTGTGCTGCTGCCGCTAACTTGATCTCTCCCAAGTTGCTCCAGTTTCTCTCTTTCCATTAACTGCCTTTGAACAGGTGTTGGTCCTAAAACAAATTTGACTCCTTCAGGCTCCAGGAGAACCTGAGCATCTCTGTCATCAGTACACATCTGATCTTCTTTCACTTTAGTTATTTCAGTGTTTGAAAGCTTTGATTCCAGTGGCACATGCACACTCGATCGATTTTTTCTTTCTTCTTGTACTCCAGTAGTGTTGACGTAAGTGTGCACCTAAAAGAGGAAGAAAAAAGAGGAAATTCAAATGTTCTTTGTACCTTTCCCCCTCCCCTCCAAATTTATTTCTTTCTTAGCTCCCCACTTTTCAAATAAAAATACCTGAAAATAAAATCTTGTTCTGGCAGGTGTTTAAGAATAAAGGTCACCTCTCACATTTTTTTGTTCTGTGGTCAGTTTTGGGTTTTTTCCCTGCAATTTTGTTGTTGGTTTTATTAATGCTACTATAATAAATGAACAGAAATTATATTTTAGATTAATAATTAGCTTTATTTGATGTTTTATCTCAGTTGTGCTCTAATTCTCACTTTCCAGGTTCTATTAGAGCTCTGCTCTGATCAGGGCAAACTTGGGTGGCTCATTACATCCACTAGCTCATTACTTCACAGGGACAGATCAGTGAGAGCTTTACTTTGTTGTCCCTTGCCATGACAGTAACCAACAGTTACACTTTGCTAAATTTGTCTTTGTAATTTCCACAATGCAAAGGAAACTTACTGTCCATAAAAGAAAAAAAAAAAACAAAACAAAACACAGAGAGACCTAAAAAAACCCTCAGGCTCTTGCCTTGTGTACTACTGCAGCAACAAAAAGAGAGGTTGGGTCTACTGGAAGAACAGTCCATTCTTTCTTCAAGAGCCAAGAGCCTCCTAATAACAGAAACTGAAGTAGAAAAATATATAATTCCATAGGAAGAGTGAACACCAGAATTAAATAGAAGCAGTTGTCACCATATGCCACAAGGAAAGGCAGAAATACACTACTAGGTTATCTCTCCAATTTCAATTTCCCGAAGTGGATCAACACAAGGCTGAATGGGAAAGACTGGATTCTTTCTCTAAATTTTTATTCTATGTCTGGATACCCAAACAGCAAAAGTAGTATTTTACAGCAGCAGTCATGTAGCCTTCCAAACCTCTCTGTCAAGCTCTACAGGGTGAAGTGTTATTTACAGCTCACTTGACTCCTACACTAATACTTTAACTCATTTACTCTTCAATAACCCCAACAACAACCTGAACTCTTCTGTGGTGCTCCTAACAAATCCTTTACCACAAGACAGTTCATGGCACTCTGCTCTGGTTACCCTCTCTAGTTTCCAACACTGCTTCTTGTCACACACAAAAATCTTCCTAAACCACATGACATTATTAAATTTTCATCATTATCAACATTTTCATCAGCAACCTGAATGATGAGAGAGAACACACTCTCTGAGAGATTTCAGTCTTTGCCAGACTGGTGGGCTTTCCACTGAGAGGGATCTCAGCCGCCTGGAGAACTGACCTCATAGAAACCTCAGCAACAGCAAATGCAAAGTCCAGTGCCTGGTATGGAACACCACCAGTAGGCTAGACGACACCAACTGACTCGAAAAGTGGCCTTGCAGCAAAGCTGGGGGTCCAGGTGGATGGTAAGTCAAATGTGAGTCAGTAGCATGCTCTGGCAGCAATGAAAACCCAAACTTGCATTGATTTGTGTTACCAGTAGCACAGCCAGTAGATTAAAGAACATGATTATTACCATCAGCTCAGTTCTTATCAGACTGAATCTGAGCTTCTCAGTACAAGACAGACATCACTGTACTGCAGGAAGTCTAGCGGAGGGCTGGAGCATGTGACATGTAAGGAGAAGCTGAGAGCACCATCTTTGTTCCGTCTGAATGAAAAGACCAGGGAACCACCTAATAGCTGTTTTCAGCTACCTAACATAAAAAGAAGACAGAGCCAGATTCTTTTTGAAGATATTCAGCAAAAGGCAAAGGGGCAGTGGCCAACAGCTGTAACAAGAAAAAATCTGATTACACATTAGGGAGAAATGTTTTCACAACAAAAGTGGTGAAACACTGGAACACATGGCTCAGATTCCGTGGAATCCCCTTGCAGTATTAAAAACATGACCAGGACAAGGCTCTGTGCGGCTGTCTCTAACTTAAAAATTTGATCTAGAGGACTAGAGGTCCCTTCTAACCTAAAATATTCCATGATTTTTATTTGCCAAATAGAAGACTTACATATAAAGAAGCTATTTTGGCCAGGATCTCTTATTATAACTTAAAATTGTGTTTAAAAATAATTACTGAAATTTTTGAAGAGAGTATAATACTTTCTATATCTTTATTTGTACATAAATATGAAGCTATCCTGCAAAGTATCATTTTTAAGAGGCAAATTATAATAAAAATAATACAATAAACACTTTTCTGAGGTAGTTAAAATATGGCAGAAATACAGTACACCTGATACTGAAAAACACAAGTGAAAAACCATTAGAAAAATCTGAGGTGATGTGGAATCTAAGTTGTATGAGGGGGAAAAAAGCCACTCACTTGCTCTTCTGCTACAAGTAAAGGATGTGTTGATTCTTCACCGACAGAGGGGAGGCGTGCACTTCCGACAGAAGGATGTCTGCTGGAAGGATGTGATGAAGCATCTCCAAAAGATGGGTATCTGGGATAGCCATTAGGTAAACTTTGTGCATTGAACCCAGGAGCTGATTCAATTAGAAAACAAGCAAAACCATATTAAAATAGAACACTTTACTGTATATTAGTAAGATGCATTATCTATTAATTTTCAAATTTCAAAAGGGAAATTAAAATACGTAAAACAGTATTAAATATTCACAAGGCTCAATTTTGCTTGGAGGAAGGAAACAGACAGCAGAGAGTAGCATCCCAGTATTTACTGGGAAACATGTCTGAAGCAATCACTGAAACCTGGGTGTATTACACACTACAGTCCTCCCACTAGGCTCCCTATCCAACTTTCTATCATTAACATGTCTCCCTGACAAACAGCGACTTATTTAACTAAGCTTCCGTTTCTCTAAAATCATCAATAAACTGGGATTCCTAGTTTCAAATATCAAGCCATCTGCATGAGATTACCTAAAATCTTCTGGTACTTTTGAAAGCACTCCAGTCTGCCCATCCACCTACTCTGAGTAAAAGAAAGATTCCAAAGCCACTGTACATGTGATTTTACCAGTACTTTTTTCCCCCATAATTAAAAGGTTGGAACATTGCCCAACATTACCATTTCTCAGAAATGCTACAGCTAAAACACATTGATATATTATAAAGTAATTCAATAGGTGTATTTGTAAGTGTTCTCATGCAACAACTAAGTTCCCAAAACTTCTTTTTTAGAGGTGAAGAACTTTGCTATGGCAGTTCTGTTTCCAAGACTTAAGGTTCTCAAAAGAGAATCCTCAGCAAGTACCTCAAGAGAATGCATTACTGGTAGTTAGTCTCAGCTTTAAATTAGCTTTCTTTTTAATTACTTAAAGATTAAATGCTAATCAAATGCTATTTTCAGCTAAGTACCACATTACATTCAGGTATGTCATCTGACAGTAGAACCATACGTACTGGTTGGTGTTCGAGGGGTTCTTGGAACTTCCAATTCAGTTTGATGATTATTCCTTTCTACTACTGGTTCTTCTACCACATTTATGCTATTATTCTGCATTATCTCTTGTAACATGTTAAATAGCTCTTCTGCCCGGGCACATTTAAAGGCAAAGATTCCTACAAATACACACACAAGAAAAAATTAAAAATCCTTTAACTAAGAAACATGCCTTACAACATATATCACTTTCAAGAAATAGAACTGGAATCCGCATAATGAATACCTGTTAAAGAAGCAAAAATGTTATGAAATTTCTATCGTACAAAAACATAAAGTTACTGTGAGAACCTTTAAAGTGGTTATCTCATTGAAGAATAAGATTCCCATGCACCAAAAGTTAAATTAGAACAGAAAACTGACTCAGTTAAGAGCAAAACTAAGTTTTGAGTGCTAAATGAGGCAGGGGGGAACCCACAAGATTCTTTCTTTCAAGCTCATAAAAAGAATACCTACTAAATAAATAAAATGTTAAAAAAATCTTTAAATGAAACTACAGTGGTGCTACAAGGTCATATTTCCTAAATTGCATTTCTATTAAATTACCATAAAAAGAAGACACCTGCACAACAAAAAAAGGATTTAAACACTGGGTAAAAGCTTAGTTTCTTTAGGAGGATTAAAATGAAAAGCTAGTAAGACAAACTGTGTGAAACAGACAGTAACAAACTAATTGCTTTAGGCTAATAGACACAGAGCACAAAGTTAGCAGCAATACCATGTATTTTGTGTGTGTATTGTGCCACTTTGCCTTTGAACAGCAGGGAGTGTCCCAACTTACCCTCACCAGCAAAGTCGCAGCTTTGGAATATTCTTCCATTGAAAGCATGAAGTTAAAGTTGACATGCTTGTTAAACGTGGGTGCAGGTGCTCATTTTTCAAAGTGAGTATTACAATCTTAAAACACTCTTTACTGAAACTACCTACTTATATAGCTACTCCTACTGTAAATGCAGTTATGTGAATGTGATGGCAATTACTATCATCGTGTATTTATTTAGGGACGCAGAACTGTGACAGATCAGAACTAACAGAAATGCTCCACATGGCAGAGGTTCACAAAAACCCAGCTGGGAATATACCAAGTGGGCTAGGAGGAATGACACTCAATATTGAGCTGGTGCACTGAATAAGCTGCATGCTTGCAACACTGTAGCAACAGAGCTTCTACTACTATATTTCCCTGACCCATGATCCAGCTCAAGTACAATAGTCCATGTTTAATATTTTGTGTATTTCTGAAAATTCACAATTAATACTTAAATCTTAACGGAGAAAAAATAGAATTTAAAAAAATCTAGGTTTGCAAGCTTGTAAAGCTCCCAGTATGTTTCCAAGAAAATCAACTGACTTTAAATACATTCACATTAAATACAATGTGATCTGTCACACAGCATGGTGACACACCAGCTTCTCCAAGTTTTCTAGCCTGAATTATCTATTAGCTGTGCTCCTAAAACATGTCTTTAAGTTTTTTAACACCTAGTACAAACTTAATGTTTCACCATCAATGCACTCTGACAACTTACCAATAGATATAATTTGAGATTAAAGGGAAAACACAAACAAGAATACTGACTAATGCAAGAAGTTGCTGGGCAGTATTGAGTGAATTCTCAAATGAAAAACTCAGTCAATACAGAAAGTGAAGATGAGGTTTAGCAACTGTGCCCACAAAACCCAGTGTAGGTCTCAGGAACAATGCTCCATTGCAAAAGGACAGCAAAGAACATTTTCTGCCAGATTTCTTTTTTCTCAATATTCACAGTATTTTAATATTACATAAGGAAGTCAAGAAACAAAAGAGGGGAAAAAGGGCTGCTGCTTACACATTCTGCTTAATCTTCTCTGTTAAAAAATAAAAAAGAATAAAGCAATTGGGAGGAAAGCAGAGAAGTCAATTAGACTCGGTGGAAAGTTTTGCACACTTGGTAATAGACTGTGGAAAAGAACCTTCAAATTAGTATTTTCAATTAAATACTATTAGTATTGCTTTTCAATGATTAAAAGAAGCAATAAATTAAACCTGCAAAATCAATTACAGTGATTATCTTCAAAATAAAGTTTATTACTTTCTGTTTAGAATTCTGAAAATTTATTTTAATACTGTGGCATTTGAAAACATCTCCATTGGAAACATTGAGACATTCTCATTAGGAGACAAACTGAGAATGTCTTCTAAAATACTTACAAAAAAGAATTTGTCTGCCCTTACCTCTGCTCAGACAATGAAGACTGACCAGGTTTATTTATGATCAAGTTCTTTCATCTTCCTGATTTTTTTACAGTGAAATTAAAAAACAAAAATTGCAGTTTCTAAGTTTTGTTATTGATAAAAACCACTAGTAAATGCTAAAAATTTGTAAAAAAATTGCAACTTAATTTCACAACATATGAATACATAAGAATTCCAACTACACACAGCTACCTCACAGCAGAAAGGTACAAAACGAGGCCAAGGCCTCAACTGAAACATGCTCCCCAGGGACTGCTGCAGTGAGAGAGAAAAGCCTGAATCTTCTCAGAGGCAGCCAACCTTGGCCAAGGCAGGCATGGTCTGGGAACTGGAAAGGTAACTATCGTCCAGTGAAAGCCACACAGAAAATAACTGAGCATAGCTGAAGTATACACACTTCATATGAAAACATGTAAAAATTTGAGAATTATGTCATTGATATAAATGAAAGTGGTATTTGAACTAGGAAGAGGATGAAACACAAGTATGTTACTAAAGATAATAATAAGGTAGGGACATCCAGTTCATATCAGCAAACTAGTCTTTTAAAATCTAAAAATAGAGAATTCTTTGAATTCTGAAGAGATTCCTCCACAGTTCCAGATTCCACTGCCTCCCCCTGAAAGTCAACTCAACCTCTGAGGCAGGAGAATTTTCCTGTCAAAACCAAAGCTGACCAAAAGTATTCACACATAGAAGCTTCAAGACCTCCAGACCTACAGCGCCAAAAACTATGTGCAACTCAAATCCTAATTCCTCATAAGGTAAATTTTTTGCAGAAACCACACTCACATATAAAACTATAGCCTTTATAATCCTTGTCAAAGGGCTGGTAAATATCTTCCAACATCAAATACATTTTCAAAGTCTTTACATACAAAATTTCCACATACCTTGTCCAGTTTGACACCTTCGACCACTTTCAAAAGAGAAAAGATTTGAGTCATAGCCATAGCGACGGAGACAGAGGTAGTGCCATTTTACAGAGTCCCTTTTACGGGTGTACAAAATCAATTCTGTATCTGTAAGTTCCATTATGCCAGAACCCAGTTCATTACCATCATCATCCACATTAATAACCTACAAAAAAGAAGTTAAAAAGTATTAGGTAAGTACTCTTTTGAGAAATAATATCACTTCTAATAATCCAGTTATGATCCTTGAAGTAGAAGATTTTAAAAAAAAAAAAACAAAACAAAACAAAGAAAGAACAACTCACCAAAGTAGTTCCTTTGCTTCCCCAATCCAGAATTAAAAATATTAAAATAATACTTATTTAAAAGCAATACGAATGAGACTGCCTAACATTACTATAAAATCTGATGACACATTTAAAGTAGAAGAATGTCTTAAGTCAAACACTTTTTTTTTAAACTGGTTTTATGTATGTATTCTAGTATTTCCATATGCATAAGGCATTCCTCAGATAATGGAATCTCTCAGAGCCCCATTTCCAAAAAAAAAAAGTATTTGCTTTGTTATGTAACCCCACTTAGAGTTGGGAAAAGGAATGAAAAAGGGTAAACAGCTCCAAGATAAAGCTTCCTTCACATACGTGTATAGCCTTGCGCTGTGCTGAATCACCCAACAATTTTAGATATTTTGCTGCCTTTTTAAAGTCAACAAATAACTCAAATGCCCTATAGTTACCTTGTGTAAAAACATGAGTATAAAGCTTCAACTCTTACTCCTTTCTGCTTTTAAACCATTTTGAAGTCATCTGCATCTGTTATGGAATTTAGACAATATATTTTTTCCCCTGCATGTATTTTATCTCACGATGCTGCTTTTAGTGGGATTCTTTGTTATTCAGTAAAAAAGCTACTAAAATTTTCCCTATGGAATTAATGTTACTCCTTAAGGAGACATTTTGAACTTGAAATCTAGTCAATTGAAAAGAATTAGGAATAGTTTCATCTGCCACTGAGGCTTATGCCAATTTTCCTCATTTTGCAAATTGCACTCCTTCATCTTCTCCCTCCTGCTGCTAAATCAGAGATCCAAACAATAGAGAAATTCAGCAAGGAGAAAATTAGGAACTAGTTACACAAAGTGATGTCAAATGCATAAAGAGCAAGAAAACAGAAGTATTTTATCCTTCAGCTTTCTTTACTGACAATATTAAACATTTCCCTAAGGCACCACATGAATCATTTTTCACTATGGAAGCATTACATTCCTTTGTCAACTCACAGAGAGTTTGGAGCACAGAAGCAAATCTGACTTGTGTGACTATGCAAAGGTATGTTTATTGAAAGTCACTGACTTCAGCAACTTCATGTTTAGCATGTTAAGCACATGAACAAGTGTTCACAAGCTTATAAATTCCAGAGATATATGGGACAAAAGCACTTCCAAGTAAAGGGTAAAAGTTCTCAAAATGCTACAATCAGTAGTGACCTTCAAGTAAAATCAGCAGTCCTAAAATTTTCTATTGCTGACCCTGCATTCAGGTTCACAGTCTGTTCTCTAATAGCTCTTCCCTTATGCTTATGACTACTTTCTTAACTTCTGTAACTTCCTAGAGACAACAACACTTACTTGGCCCCTACCAACTGAAATGGAGATGGATCCTAAAGATCAAAACTGTCCTAAAAAGCTTACCCTATCTAGGGAATTCCTGTAAGAATTCCCTAGAATTCCGTAAGAATTCGTAAGAGAGGATCCCTCAAAGGGGCAGGAGAAACCTGTAGCCACAGACACCTGCAACTCTGCAATGTTTCAACTATTCAGAAATCTGCACTCTATTTTCATTTAATTTTTTTCAATCCCAGACCTACTCTGCAAGAAAGCAACAAAATAATTCACAGCATACCACATAAGTTGCATACCTTAAACTTGTTTCGGTGGTTATCTGGGACAGTTTCTTTATCTGGACAGCTACAACAGCTACCCATGACTTCTTTAGAAGACCATCTGATCTCTAAAGGGGAAAAAAAAAACAACCAACAAAACGATCATTTAGGAGAAGTAAAAATAGAGTAACATCAACAAAACAACCCAATGCAAATTACACTTTGAAATTACAATTCTTCATGATGAATTTTGCAACATAAGTAACAAAAGATCAACATAGATACTACAAGTATAGTAGTTAAGTTAGATTTAGCATTTAGGAGTGGCAACACTGAGCTGTTAAAGTCCTACCAATAATTCAACCTGAGGTTACTACAAAACAGACTCATCTGATATGTCACCTTAATTCCCATGGCAGCAGCTTGAGGGGAAAACAAAAGCCAACAGCTTGGGGGAAAACAAAGCCAACAAACCGAATATGATTTTCATCTCCTAAACCGGGGCCTAAATGAGCACTCCCTGGCTCAGGCTGCTGAGCACAGCCCTAGTGCCACCCCTAAAAGCCCTGGGCTGGAAGAGGTTACCAGGCACAGGCCCAAGGTAACCAAGAGGTTACCAAGCACAGGCAAAGAGTCCAAGTGGCAATCCTGAAAGGCTGCCTTGGCTTTGGCAGCTCCAGGGCTTCTTTGCAAGAAAGGGTGGAGGCATTCCAGGCCTGGAGGCAGCCCTGTGCTGGCAGCCATGCAGTGAAGTTCTGTGCTTCCACTTTTGAATATTTCCCATATAGCAATGTACATCAAATTATGTAATCAAAGCCAAGGGAAGGGAAAAATGTCACATTCAACACAAATATTTTAAAACTTGGGGGGGAGGAGAGGGAATTCTATTAAGTACCATTTGAAGTAAATTGTTACACGTTTGCTATAAAATAGTAAAATACTCAACTAACACAGAACAGCATGGCTAAATTAATTAAACCAAAAATAAATATTTGATTTTTTTGGTATTTTCATTTAAAGATTTTTCTATATACAGCAAAACTTTCATAAAACAGTACGATAAAATGTTCACAGAACCAAGTTTCACAACTTGCTGCTTCTCCCTCTAACAACACGCAGCAAGGGGTAAGCCTTGTATTTCTTAAATACAAGGAAATCAGACAGACAAAAACTTAACCCGTTTACATCATCTTTATATTGGATAAGAACTAAAATTTCCACTATATAAATGAAAAATGGGGCAAAATCCTGGAAGAGTGTTATTAAGACAACAAGAGATATGACATTAGGAATCAAGAAGAAAGAAAACAGAATGGGTTGATAACTTTTCCTGACTGAAGAGGGAAAAAAATCCAACATCACCTTAAGAAAACTATGACTTGTTTTCTAGACAGGCATTTGTGCATGCAGCAGTTGTATCCACAATGCCTTTTAGTCTGCAGAGAAATAATGTGCAAGGAATACAATGAAGAGCATCTAACTCTTCCCCTCTTCTTGATCAGAAAAACCACTCACAAGAGATACTTCTATCTTAGAGACTGTATAAATCTGTATAAATCTGCCACCAACCCCTTGCAGAGGTGAAGCAAGAACTTAACAGAAAGTATAACAACATGGCTTGGATTAACCCAGTCAGAAAGAGGCAGAATACCAGACACATACTCAAACTCATGGATTCTTTAATGTAATTTCTCATCATAACATGAAAATATGCGTTAATTTGACAGAACTTTTTTTCCAAATCAAGATGAAACTGGAGGGTTCCTTGTTTGCTTCTACTGCTGCAGAGAGATGCTATGTCACATGCAACAATTTATTTTTATTTGTACAGAATTATTTAGGTTGGAAAAGACCTCTGAGACCAATCATCGAGCTAACACCACCTTGTCAACCAGACCATGACACTAGGTACCACATCCAGTCTTTTCTTTAACACCTCCAGGGATGGTGACTCCACCACCTCTCTGGGCGGCCCATTCCAATGCCCAATCATTCCTTCTGTGAAGAACTTCTTCCTAATGTCCAATGTAAACCTCCCCTGGTGCAGCTTAAGACTGTGCCCTCTTGTCCTACTGCTGGTTGCCTGGGAGAAGAGATTGACCCTCACCTCACTCCAAACTCCTCTCAGGTAGTTGTAGAGAGTGATGAGGTCTCCCCTGAGCCTCCTCTTCTCCAGACTAAACAACCCCAGCTCCTTCAGCTGCTCCTCATAGGACTTGTGCTCCAAACCCTTCACCAGCCGTGTTGCCCTTCTTTGGAGTTGCTCCAGCACACCAACATCATTTCCTGTAGTGAGGAGTCCAGAACTGGACATAGTACTCAAGGTGTGGCCTCACCAGTGCCAAGTACAATCACTGCTCTGGTCCTGCTGGACACACTATTCCTGATACAGGCCAGGATGCCATTCACCTTCTTGGCCACCTGGGCACACTGCTGGCTCTTGTTCAGACAGCTGTTAATCAGAACCCCCAGGTCCCTTTCTGCCTGGCTGCTCTCCAGCCACTCTGTGCCCAGCCTGTAGTGCTCCACGGGGTTATTGTGGTCGAAGTGTAGGATGCAACACTTGGCCTTGTTGAACCTTTGAGGGTTGGATTTGACCATCTATCCAGCCTGTCCTCCCCCCCAGCTTGGTGTCATTTGCAAATTTGCTGATGGTGGACTCAATCCCCTCATCCAAATCATCAATAAAGATAATAAAGAGGATTGGGCCCAGTGAGGAGAAGTTCTGAATTTTATTAATCAGTCCAATTACTCAGTTACAGACCACTTTCAGTAATCTTCATCCATACATCCCATTGTTATTTTAACTATTCATTTTTTTAATTATTATTATTTCTTTCCTGTTCTATTTAGAAAGGGAGATACAGGTAGTAATAGCTATTACTGGTTTCCTGCCCTGGCACCCCACAATGTCTCACCACAGTAATGTTCAGATGTTGTTCTTGTTAGCCCACTGCCACTGCCCTATCTACTGCTATGAAAAGCAACAGGTCACAATAGCTGCAATGCAGATTAACAGTGAATATATAAACTTGCAGCAAAGGTTTTCAAACTCTGTTCCATTCGACAGGTTGCAGCCTTCAGGCACATATGCAAGCACTTAGACCTCCTCAAATGTTCTCACAAAGCGTAAACAAAGCTACATAGTTGCACGATGTTTGTATCATAACTTTCTATGCATTCAGCATAAAATAACTGATCAAATCCGTTGAAGGCAGGTGTCCGAAAACTTTTAAAATAATCTTCAAAACTTAAATGCAAAGCGGTTTGGGGGGGGGGGGAAAAAAATCACTGGAGTTGCAAGAAGAAATCTGTAGTATATGAAGATGTATGAAGTATAGCCTTAGTATCTCAAGAATAACAAAGACTATGTAATCAATAATCATATAAGCTCATTATTGTCTCAAATATAGTCTAATACTAATATTTTAGAAAACCAAGAGCTGCAATGCTGCTTCAAAGGAGAGGTATGAACCAAGGCTATAAGGAAGAAATTAAACAGCTGGGGAACTGGCAGAATTAAAAAATCACTCACCTAGATTTGGCCATTAATATTCCCAGCCTCTGCTGCAGCATCAGGGCTTCTGTCATACTCAAAGTGTCATGCTGTCTTGTCAGAGAACTAATCATTTGACCTAGAACTAGAAGAGTAAATAAATGTCATTTTTTCTTGTTTCTAAGATGCTAGTTAGTAAACTAAGAAAAATACACACTTTTGTTTATTATTATTTTGTCAGTGTAATGTCAGGTGAGGTCTCCATGACTAGGAGGCATCTGAAGTGACGTTTTAGACAAGACCGCTCTCTTGGAGCTTTTGTGCCTTGGAAGAAAATAATTTGGCATTCCTTTCTGCACCATAGCCTGTCACACTGTAGACTCCATTCATTCTCCACTCACTGCTTACCCAATTTAGTGTGTGGAAATGATGGATAAGCTCCTGTTATCCTTGGTACATACTGAACCAAACCGCAGCAGACAAACAGAAGAACACACACCACTTACTCTGTATAACTTCCCCTTGCTTATTCTAGTGAACATATACAAATGCTGACTTGTATGGCTAACACATCACCCTTTCTCTGCTTCCCTTATGATTCTTGCTCCACGACATTAACCATAAATTGCTTGCTTTTACTTCCCCTCACCCCCCAGATTATTCTCACACCAGCTATCTACTCACATTTAACACTGAAAACTCAACTGCTGCTTCCATCATGCTAACAGTTGGCAACCTCTGTTCTCTGTTTGTACAACTGCCAAACAAGCATTTAATGTTTCCTTTGATGCTGCTTATTAAACTCAATAAAAGGGTTAATTTCTCAGAAAAATGCTTTATCAGTAGTCTTTCTTATCAGTCTTTCAAGATGTCTACACAAATGTCTTTGAAACCACTGCAGTTTTGCTTATAAATTTTTTGCTGCAATTCTTTATAGTCATCTGCTGTCCTCTGTCTTGCACCTGAATTAAAATCACCTTGGGAAACCAATGTACTCTTCTTTTTTGCATGATAACAAGAGTAATGTAGTCCCAAATTCATACCAGGTCCTAGGCATCATTACAACAGTTGCAAAACGCTTTTACTGCAAAGGGCTTGTGCAAGAGAACAGCAGAAATTCAATACTGGCGAATGCAAAATAACACACCTAGCAAAGGAGCTCTATCTGTTAGGAAAGATCAGTCACATAGTCATGCAGTTCAATGAAAACACTAGCTCCATAGCTATCATAAAGAAAATGAAACATAACTGGTTGGAAGGAACTACAACAGGTATGTAATTAAACTTTGTGATCTGCAATGTCATGTGGAAATGAGTTCCAAAAATTTACAGGTTCAGAAAGTAATTGGACAAATGCAAGCTCCATGAAGAGCTTTTAAACTCAAGGATGTCACATCTGGCTCAAAAAGTCTCTAAGCTGCAGATACTTAGAAGTGTCTTAAAGACTGATCATAAAATGTCTTTTCTTATTATTCTCTTCCCTATATATTTACTATTTGCTGTCAGAATTTACTATTTACTGTCAGAAACAGAATACTGGACAAGCTGATGCTTTAAGTGTGACCCAATAAAGCCATTATAGTTAATGTAAGTCGATGACATCAACTCAGCATAAATTTTTGTATGCACTGCCATAAGACACTAAAAAAAGAAATAATTAACAACTTATATTTAACTTGCAACTAAACCCTAGATTTCACAAAGGTACACAAAAAAAACCCCTTATTGAACTGCTTGAAAGATAGGGACTTTTGCATGTAGCTGTACTTAGAATCTACTCCTCTGCAATATACACAGGCTCTGGTTCTGTGTTGGCCCTACCCAATCTGGCTGGTATTATTTAACTATGACTTTTGTCAGGTTAGGTTTTTGCTTGCTCACTGTACCAAACCAGCTCAGTAGAGAATCTAGCAAGCATCAGAGCAGCTGGTGACAGAACCACAGCCTTAGTTGCCTCAGCCCAGCTTTCAGAAAAATGAGCCCCTTCACTATGACTGAGATTTAAAGTTTACCAAATTCCCTGCAAAAATCTTCAGGACCTGAGAACGGAAGAGGGAGCAGAAAGCCTGACCCACCCACTCTGGTAGAATCTTACATGTAGTGATGAGAAAAATAATAAAATTAAAAATTTTCATAGACAATGTACCCTATTGCAGGTATGTTTGCCCCAGTCTTTACCTAGCAAAGTTCTAAAGCTTTCACATGGTTTGGCTACCTAAAGCAGACTAGCCTGTTCCAGTTCCCGAAGAATGACTCTTAAACAATCTAAGCACAGTTCTTGATGGATAAAAAAAACATGCACAATTTTATCTTTTATTTTTCCTCAATTTTACAGCAGTTAACTTTTTTAAATGTAAAGCAGTAACAAAATTCTCCAATCAGTTGCTTCCAATTACAAGTTGGCTATTTAATATGTTTGGGATTTTCTTAAATCTTCCCAGATTGCAAAATATTTACCGAAAATTAAACATATAAGGAGAAGTAGACATTTTCACAATTATAACTCTAAAACTTAATCTCTACAGTTTTGTCTACAGTGTCAAATTTAGGAGCTCTGATTTCCCATTCAAGAAGCATCAGTGGTGGTTGGGTGCGGTCATGCAAGGAGGGGGAAGAGGATGGAGAGCAGTTTCTGCTTCTCCCTAACACATTCATTACTGCACTGCAAAGTAAAAATCCCAGGCAAAACAAACCAGGACCAGCACTTATCTAAACCCTGTTAATGGGAGTGAAAGTTAGGAACTGCTGTAACTTCACTAAGATTTATTACTGGGCTTTGTAAGTAAAACGTATCTCCTTCGTAGACCAAGCAGGGGCAACAAGTTATACTAATCTCTCAGAAGTCAAGGAAGACAAGGCATCAGTGTAAACAGAATAGATACTTAGGAAAAACAAAAAAAAAGACACAGTCAAAAACTTGCAGAAATTCTAGTATTGGAAATTCTGTAGTCTTGCCCAGGATGGGAATGGTCTGAACAAGGTGAGTGCTCCCCTTGCGTAAGAAAGGCCACTCAGACGTGCTGCAATCATACTCCTCCTTTTGCTCATTAAAGTCAGCTCATAGTTGCTAAGCTGACCTAAAAGCTGGCTTTAACTTAGTTCTCCACGCTCTGGTTCCAGACTCAAATACTAACTTTGGGGGACATTTTCTGTACATATTAATTCCTCTCCACACTTCCTAGAAGTCAGGGAAGGAAAAAACCCCAAGCTGTAGCACATCTCAGCAGAGGTAGGAAGAAGCAATGCTGTCTTGCCTGTAAGCCCATCTTTTGCACACAGTGTTTTCTATGCCCTTTCACACCTGCCACTGTGCTAGGTCCTCTGTTACGTCTTGTTCTCCAATCTACAAGTAGAGAGCAGAAAAAATAACTAAAGTTCATTAACATAATTTTAAGTCATTTTACACCACAAAGCTGTAGTAAAAAATAAAGTTATTAGGGCTTTTTCCTCATTCAGAAATTTTAATATCTAGAAAGCCCAATGAGTACAATAAAATAACTGGAGAAAGGTGCCTGTGTCCAGGTTGTTAGCACTCAGGCTGTCAAGAACCTGAACCTACTCATTCACATATTATCAAGCACTTGATAATATTTATCACATCTAAGTCATATAAACACACACTTATACTGTCATTTTTGCCTACAACAACCTAAATCCTCCAATTTAGAATACTACACTTACTCCTAAGGTGCCAGCATTGACCATTTTTCTTGTTTGGTTTATACTATCAAAAAAAAAGTAGTAAAAATGAAAGGACATAATCCCAACCACTAAAACATATAAAATCCTCTGCACTTTTACTTCTTACTCTTATTTAAAATATTTGCTTTAAAAGGTAGGCAAAAAGCAGTATCATCAAACCCTCTACACTTAACACAATTTTCTGTAGAAATAAAGTGTTTATGATGAAAAGCAAACCAAATTATGTAGGTTTTTGAGTATATTAAAATTGCAAACTCATTGACAAATGGATATACCAAAATCAAGACTATTTCACCATTTCATTAATGTATTTAAATTTTTCTATTTAGCATTGAGTAGAATAATATTTTTCAAATCAATTATTTTTAAAACTTGATATGGCCTGGCACTTTGTATTTCTTTTGTCTTCAGTAACAACGCAAGGATCTAACCCTCACAGTTTCAACTCTGTCACTTCCTAAAATATTTCTAAAATGGGTTCCACAGCCTGTTATCTGAGCCTGTTTGAAATGAGTGAGCTTCAGGGTGCCCCTCCTTAGCCTCTTCTCAGGTAAGAGGATGTAGCCTCAAACTACAAACTACAGAGGTGAGTGGGAGGCAACACCTTGTTTTTATTTTTCTGAAAACCCAGAAAGTCTCCACTAGGAGACATGAGGTCTATTGTATTTGCAGCTTAAAGGTAGAACCAGCTCTCCACAAAGAATCGTCCCAAGTCCAGAAAGGGCTTGTTCTCCTGATGTCTTGAGTTCAGGCATTATCAAAAGTGATAGATATGGCAAATTATTTGTATCCACACAAAAATATTGCTTAGTATTAAGTGAAACTCTCCCTTATTCCTTCCTTAAAGCATGTTAATGCTGTAACCTCTTATAAAGTTGCTAAAAACAAACATGATTTTCTTCCAAAGTATTCCTGAAGACAGCTAGCCCTTAAAATACTTCATGCAGGAACAGATGCACCACATTTCTAGATTTTGCCTCTTACAGACATATCTTTTTCCTACCTCCCTTGGGGTTAAAAAAAGAAAAAAAGTGAATTCTATGCTTCAAGTGGAAATGTGTAAATGCAAAATCCATACAATACAAAAAAGAAGGTTGTTTTTATTATTTAACTAGACACCAGACTCATACTGCATTTTAGGTCACTAAGCCAAACACTGTCAATCAGTGCCTTCACCCCACAGAGACTGAAATCTTGCCATTTAGTGTTTAGGAAACAAGAGTCCAAATTTTGGTTGCCTGTAACTTAGACACTAGGAGTGAATATCACAAATAATTTGCTAGACAAGTGAACATGCTGAAACATGAAAAACTAACTTTGATAACTTCGTCCCAAAGTTCAAAATTTGTGGCCCTCAAGTGTCTGTATGTTTACATTGACACAGGGATTCAGAGCAGAAGCATCTCCGATTCAGTATTATACTGACTATCAGAACACCTGCCCAGTACACACTGCAATCTCACACACAAATTATTCCGTGACCGAGAGAATCTATTCAAAACAAGAACTCTGGTTTCATTAGAGTTGGATAAGTGGCTTCTTAGAGGAATGTTACAAAAGTCTTAACACGGACTTCTTTTAAAACAGAAGCTATTTTTAATGTTTTTTAAGGCTTTCAGTATATAGAAATAAAACTAGTCAAACATTTACAGATACCAATCTACAACTTTTTTTCTTTCTCCCTGTCCTTCATTTTTCCCTTAAGGACCTATTTTTCCTTATAAAATCTTTAATAGAATAAAATTAAATATAAATTAATTTATTTCAGATTTGTCATTCTTCATGTTTTCATTTCCACTCTTGCACACCATATCAAATATTTCTTGATTTTTGTTTAAAACTGGTGCATTCGGGTTTGTTTAACAGTGAACTTTTACCCTGCAAAATTTAAGCAAGAAGAACGGGATGCAATTTATAAAGCAGCCTATTTTTCTAGATAATTCATGAAGAATAGTGAGAACATAATATGTCAAAGGGAAAGCATACTTTCAGACAGACTGCATGAACTGGGAATTAAATCCTCTATTTAAAGATTTGCCCCAACCAATGCCAAAATTTGCATTACCTTTACCAACCCAAAATCTTATGACAGCAGCTGAAGCTTGCATACTCAATTGCTTTGAACACTTACAACTCCACTTAACTTGTTTTGTTTTTCTGTTTTCCCTATGATCAGCCACAAAGCATAGAACCTGCCCCTCCCTGAAGCTCATTCCAGTACACCTTTCTGCTCTTTTAAGTCCCACAATTGGAAATACTTGAAGAAAACACAGCCAAATCCTTGCAGATACATTATAACTAAATTTCTCAGGAGTTTTTGAGCACTTGTTGATGTCAATGATTCTTCTACAGAATAATTTCACCTCGAGAGTCTTACCTCAGAGGTTAAATAGAAACAGAGTATAAATTTGAACATTTCAGGTTATACACAGACAATTCCTAACTCACTCATTACACCCTCTGCTCATTAACTGGAGTTGTCACTACAGCAAAGCAGCTTTAATCTTCCTGCATAAAACAAATTTTGGATCAAAGTGGAAAACAGCAAACAGACATATAAAAGAAACTAACTTACCAGGTAAGAAAAATGTTACCGAGTAAAATAATAATTGTTTTATTGGCATGTTATTTCTTCCAGAGGATAGGTGAAGGAGGCAGAAATGGTACTGCAATCAGTTCTTTGAGTTTTGCTGGTAGTTGAATACTGCCCATTTCATAACTGGCTAACACAACGGATTAAATGGATAACCTATTCATCTGATGTGGCATATCCTGCGTCTTCAGAGTTATGATGTAATCCACAGTGGCAAATTCTATATGATTTAAGAATCCTGGTATCCTACTTAGGACTTAAAATAACCTACACTCTGACCTTCTGTTTATTTTGGCTAGCATATCTTCACTGCCATGAAGCCACGTTCTTTCAATTGGAAAACAAAACTTAGGTTTCTGGAACACGGGACTCCCACATACCAGACCTCACATGCACATAAGAGATGCAGCACCAAAATAAAGCATTTGCCCTAAACTAGTAATTATTGAGCGTGGTCAGATCAAGAGCCTTATTTCACCAATGGTCACAAAAAGGACTTCTTTGCTTTATAATTTCTCAACGGCGAAAAAAAAAAAATCTGTACATCAGCAAAGACTTTAATGTGTGGAGACAGAACAGACGTAAGAGGTGCCAAAGCCAGAATGCCCTCCTGTGGAAATACAGAGGTTTAAAGGGATACGAGCATTCAGCAGAACAGCAAGAAACCCATGAGAGATACAGCAAAAGGGGCACAAAATGGTCTCCTTTGCTGCCCATGCCTGCCACTGTCACCCAAATCAACTCATTTTCTTTCAGGTGTCCTGGAAGGCCCTTGCCTTGCACAAAGAATGATGTAACAACAATTCACCCCCAAACACCCACAAACAGTAAATGTGTTTTGGGAAGGAAGTATTTTAATAATAAAGCAAACTGAACTAAAGTCAGACATAGTCCTTGCCTCTCATCCACTTCACGATTACTAAGAAAATTAATATTGAAGGTCCCAAGTACTAGAAGGATGAAAAAGCAGCAGTACTAGCAGACTATAACAGAGTTAAAAGCTACAACGAAGGAGATCCAAGAAGAAACTAAACATGCTGAGAAAGAGTTTGGTGCCGCTGGCTGCAATTATGGAAAACAAACTATGAATGGTAGAGGTGAAGTTGCAGAACCTAGTTAATAACTTTGCTTATGCTAACAGGTGGAGTTTTACCTCGAGATTTTTAGTAAATGAGCATGTTGTCATACTCATGATTAAAACACAGTAATAAATGTAAATTCCTTTTCTCTCTTTAGCCCTCTCTAAAGTAAAAAAAAAAACAAACAAAAAACAACAAACCAAAACAAGAAAACAAAACTGGCAAAGCCCAAGTTAAACTGTAAAGCCTTCTGGCTCCAATGAAAACAAAATTATTGCAACCACACACAGGTTTCAGAACACAAGCTTGCCATTTCAGCGCATTGCCCTCAGAACCCTCTTTGAACACACAGCAAGAAGCTGATGCAGGATTGTACCAAGAACTTGCCCTCTCAGCAGCATTCCTTTGCTGGCACCTTCTGCTGCTGCCAACTGCCTGCTCCTCAAACTCACAGGAGGCTTTTTTTTTTTTTCTTACTCCTGCTTTTTAACACTCAGATGACCTCACAACTCAATCTGTTTTGCTGTATATGTTTCTGTATATTTGGAATTGAAATTAACAGCAACTTCTTATTTCTTCCCCTCACCCCACCCTGCTTTAGTGCCACCTAAAAATATCCAATACCATTAAATAAAAGCAAAATAAAACATAAAGAAAAGCAAATTAGGAGCCTCGCTGTTTGTTTAAATTCCGGACAAAATTTTGAAATGATATCCTCATCACCATCATGGTTTGGTTCCGCGAACAAAGATTTTGAAGGGCTCTACCCACTCTTGCTGCAGGCTCGCTGATGGCTGAAAAGGCCAATGAGCAACAGACAAGTGCAGTTGCAAAAGGCACAGCAGAAAGACTCCCCAGGCGGCATCGACTGGACGCGATTCTTTCTGAGTTGTCTTTTCTCCTCGAGAGTGACCCTGTGCGTGTTCTCAGAGGAGGCAGCAGCGTTATAGGTAATGTGTCTCCAAGCCTCCCGATTGGAGGCCAGAGTAG